>OU343118.1:5697500-6297500 GCA_910594885.2 Bibio marci | reverse complement strand
CAGACACATATACACTCATCATATAGAAATACATATATATATTAGTATGGATAATTAATATGAAATTTAACTATATATGAATTGAAAATATTAAATAAATAAATATCATATTTAACATAATAAAAATATATGTATGTTAAAAATATATAATTATACTTATTATGAAAGATAACGTAATTTAATACTTTTACAAAATTGTATTCAGTTTATATAAATATGAAGATTTTCTTTCAATATAATATTATAAGATACCGCATTGTGTGACATATAAGTATTTTAATAACATATTTCTTATATATACACATCGTTTTATTTATATTTAATATTTCTTCAATATCCTTCCAATTATAACAGGAATATAATATTTATATAATATAAATTGTATATATAACAATTATTTTCAAAATATATATATTATAGATATAGCTATACACATGCTACAGTACGGATGCTAAAACACACAACATAATTATAGATATATTACATATGTATTAGTGAACATACAATCGCCGTTCCATACAAAATGGTTTGTAATTATCAAATTTAGTATAGAGAATAATTAAAAAAAAATTGATAATATGAAACAATTTCCATTCGGTTTAATTTTCGCCACGCATCTATCTACGAATTTGACTATGTACGCCATAAGGATTAATTATATACAGAAATAACATTGTATTTGGCGATCACATTTCTATATAACATATTGGCGCAGGTAATTTGATAAATTACTACTCCGTGCCGTATCAAAATTTAGTATAAGTTAACATATATACTTAAGTTATGGGTTTTTTCTGATCGTACTGTATTTATTTCTATATTGTATACAATCAGTGGCGTTACGTGCATGTAAACCAGATAAACAGCGTTTACCATAAAAAAAAATCTATTTTAATGAATATTTTTGACACCGGCTGTATTTTATATACAATTGGTTAAAGTATACTATAATTTTTTCTTATGTTATAAATTAAAATATAGGTAAAACATTGCAAATATACTTTCCATAAACAATTAAAGTCATATATTATATAATAAAACAATATAAACGATAATTAAAATGTAATAAATAAAAGGGTACTCACCAATTCACTTTTCCCCAAATTAGCCGCAATATAGAGAAGCCGATAACAGAAGAATGAATATTCTGCACATATCAGTTGAATTTGCAATTTCATTTCACAAATAAGAAAATTGAATCGAGGGACACATCTGCTATAGCTAAAAAGATAAAAAAAGAAATAAATTAATTTTATTATTATTATTATTATTACGTAAATTTAATAAATGTAACAAATCAAATTGATTATATTAATTTTATTACTTTTTTTTTTCGAAATAATTTGGTACAATTTTAAACATAAATACAAAAACTGCAACAAGAACAACAACTACAATATAACACGATAAATGCTATATAAAATTTCTGTCACCGCGGCGTCACACACACACAACAACATTTTTTTTTTTTTGCGTATATGCGCATATAGGAAAAAATCAAAATTCAATTATTAAAAACTAAAAATCTATACCACCTTTTCCAGTAAAATTAATTATTAAATAAATTGATAATTGTTGGGAAACAAATAAAATAAAAATAATTGAAACAATTACAATATTTAAATATTTTAATGTATACTATATAAAGAAATGAGGAGCATCACTTACCCATATCATTAACAGACAAGGGAAAAAGAAAGTTAAAATTTATTGTAAGCATTTTTTAAACACACAATAACTAAACACTGTAATAATATATAGAAAATAAAACTTAAATAATATTAAATATTAATATTCGGTTTATAAATTTAAAAAATAATAAATTATCTACTTTACATTAATTATATTAAATATAAAATAATTAAATGATTAATGATGCAATTTTTTTTTTTTTTCTTATTTTTCATTTACTACGACGTGACTGACACAAGAAAAACAAAAGCTATCAATAATAAAAATCGAAATTATAAATGTGACATAAAAAATTGATGACACATGACAGAAAAGAAAAACAATTGAATTTATTTCGGCTATATAAGAAATTCGAATTTATTTTTTATTATTATCGTAATTTTATTTATAATTTAACGAATTTTCAAATTTAAAAATTTGCTCATTTTTGAAATGTATTCCAATAGATGTTGTCACTTATGCGCTTAATGTTGATTTAATAATTTGAGGTACTTTTATGGTATAGTAATGAAATTTGCTTACAGAATAAATTTATCGATTTTGATATTATTTAATATTATATAAATATTTGGCATTAGATAATTTTGAGTTTTATCTTGCTATATAATTGAACGGCACTTCTCTCGTAATGGCTAATGTACCAGGCAAAACTTTGAAACTTATACACGATGTCATTATAGAGAAAAATCAATTAATTGCCACATAAATAATCAATCCAAGAACTAGGTAATGGTTTGAAAATATAGGATTTGTTTACCAAATCGAAAAATTCAAGCGACGCCGCTGTATATAAAATATTATTGTGTTGTTATATTAACATATATAAAATTTCATATAAATGCATATATATTACGAATAAATTAGTATTAAAATAATAATTAATTTTCAAAAGTGTATATACATAAATTTAAATGTGTGCGGTATTATAATTTATATGCTCGTACATATGTAAAATATATATAGTAACACCAAAAGCTATATATTATAATAAAATATTAAATATATAAATAGATGTAATAATAATAATAATAATAATAATAATATAAATACAATATGTATTTTCCCTGAAGAAAATCAAACAAACCACAATTTAGTTTTATATAGTCTCGTATTATTTTTAATATATTGTATTACAATGGATTTCCCATTGTGAAAAATATTACATAATATAAATATACATTGTAATTGCTATTTTAACTGTGTGACAAAATAATTATTGGTTGTGTTAAAAAAAAATTATAAAACCATTAAAAAATAATATAAAATTTTAACAATATATACCGAAAGATCAAATAAATAAAATAGGTTGTTGAATTATTTTTCACGTACCGGGGTAATGTACGTAAATTTCATACATTACAGAGTGCAGAGTGCACAATAGAAACTATAAATTTATTTATACTATGCGATAGGAACCATATAAGTACAGAACCCATTCCATGTTATTTCTTTTTCAGTGTATATAGAAGCAATAAAATATACCCGACTATATATCCGCAATACAGACAGTTTGCGTACATAAATATATATAAGTAATAAAGCAATTGAAAATTAGAATTTATCATTACCATAAAACATTAAACCAATATGTAGTAATTAAGTTTACGTATTTGTAAACAAGCAAATCCAGTACATAATATTGTAAATCATGTGATTTTCTAAATATATATTATCATATTTATTTATTATACCGTCATTCATTTATATTATAATTGTACACAATATAAGAGATCACATTTATTATTCTAAATTTATATCAGGATGCGGATGTAATAAATACAATTTATCAGACATTATTAAATTTTAATACATATATTGATTATTGATTATTGACTTATATAATGAAAAGTCTTATTTCGTATATATAATAATACGGGTGCTAAAATTAAAGGAAAAAAGTTGTTAAGCTAAACGAATAACAGAATATATTTTAGCACCACTTACTACTAATTCTGGTATCATAAACTATATAATATTTTATTGATCTTATACACACTATAAAAAATTAAAAGGACATTCGAGCTATATATATATATAGACAGTTTTTCATGTCATACATATATAAATCCCAACAATCATTAATCGACAATAAAAACAATAAAATGAAAACGTGATTCATTTTTCAATAGAAAATTAACTTAATGAATGTACATTTTTTTTTCGAAAAATGGTTCATTTCACATTCAACCTATAGCTTAAAACCTAATAAATATGTAATAATAGTATTATTCTATATATGGGAAACTAAACTTTTATTTATTACAACCAATAAACTATATATACTCTCTCTCTGAACATAGATTATAATTATAGATTATGTGAAATTGGTTAAATTCATATTATACATTATTTATATAGCCAAGTGTATTTTGTATATTATAAACATATATAAAATATATATTGTTCATGTAATTATGTATTTATTTATTTATTTTTACACGTTATATTTATGTGTGTTTTTATTTATTTTATATACAAATGCCTCTCATAAATATTGTAATTTGTAATAATATTGTAATAATAATAATAATAATAATAATAATAATAATATAGAAAAAAGAAAAACTAATCTAAATAATAAATCCAGTTACCAATTAAATATTACATAGTGTGTATACTTAATATTATGCGATATATACGTTACGTTTTATGTTACACATAATTAAATTAAATCAACACAAAAAATATACAATTCAGGATTACGGAAATAAACCATCAACATACAAATATATATATATGGGATAATAAATTATATATAAATAATAAAGTATAATATTATTAGATAACATTTATAAGAGATAGCATAGATAAAAGGCGGCGGCGGTGGTGGTATATAGCTTGAATTACATGAATAGGAGTGTTATTTTCATAATAGATCGCATATAAGAAACAGTATTTTGGTATAGTTACTATATTTTAAAAGTATATCGAAAACGACTGAGCTGATATAGTCATCGTTTGCAATGCCTGGAAATTTATAAGGCGAATATACATTGTTATTAAAACACAATGTTACGAATGGTTTTGAAAACGTTTCAAAAGTAATAGTTAGACGAATAATAAAGAACGACCAGGTTATACAAAAGATCTAGGTCAAATATACGTAACAAGGATAGGCGCAAAATCATTAAATATTACTCATAACAAGTAACATTCTTTTAAAAATGATGACAATTATGACCCAGATGGGAAAGGATAAAATAACTGATATTTATGGTTTTATATCTGAGACCAGACACTTTGACAACTAACTCATGTGCTATGCATAATCTAGTTGCCAAAAATTCATTCATTTATTTAACAATTATCATAAATCATATATCAAATGCCGTCGTACATACAAATTATGAAAGCTTATTTTTAGTATATATTTTCTTTCACATATATATATGGTATTTATTGTAACGCACGTGTTGATATAATAACTACAAAAACTTATTCAATTGTCTATACTAAAGTATACTAAACTATGTAACATTATATTTATTTTAAATTGTGTATATAAAATACTATTCTATAAACAAATAAGGCTCAATTGGTGTAATAAAATATTATTTATAAGTTTAAATAACCTTCTACCATATATACCATATAAAGAGAACATACCAAAAATATTAAAATTACAATTTAAAATTCACCATCACCATCATCACCATCATCATCAACAATAAGTCTTTATTTATTATATATAAATATTAACAATTGTGATTTTCTCAACTGAAAACCTTTCATATATAGAACAAGAACATTATATATATAAAGTTATTGAAATAATCTCAAGGGAGAATTATATTATTTTCTAATTTACTAATATACAATATTATTGATGCAAAGGAAAATTGATTTCAATTGTGAGTTTTATTATATATATAAATTTATTGTTTAATATTGAACTTCCATTAAAATTATAATTTTTATTTTTCTACAAAAATCAGTATATATACATTAAAAAGATGTGTATATTTATTTATAAATAATTTAAATAAAAACCAATTTTAAAAATTCAGAATAATTTATAATATAGAAATTTATTCATTGATAATTGTATAAAATATGCTATCTATCTGTAAATACACTGACACACTCGCGTACGTACACACATACAAAAATAAATATGAAAAATATTTCCATTGAATTGAATATTTAATTAGAAAACTTTATTGTGAAAATATTATATGGAAATTGATATAGGGTAAAAGAACTAATGGAAAATGTTAAGTATAAAACGTTAAACAGTAATGTTATTGTAAAATTAATAAATAATATAAAGTTAAAGAAAATTATTTATAAAAATATTAGCTAAAAATTATTCATATGACTGTCGGCTCATTTTAAATGGATAAATCAATCAAGCCAGGTCAAAGTAAATCAATCTAACGTGTATTAAATTTCTGCACTGCAAATTTATAAACTAAATTGATTTGAGACATGACTTGACTTCATTGATTTATAGTGTAATATAAGACTAGGTTATTGTGGAGCCAGAGTATCTCGTTATTTTAAATAAATACAGTATTTCGTTATGGTCGTCCATTACAGAAGCTGTTACCTTAACCGCCTAAGGTACATATAAATCAACTTATAAAATATTTAATTATGGTACAGAGAGAAAATAAATATAATATTCTTTGAGCATAATTTTTTGTATAGTGCAATCAACACACACAAACAGAAAATATTAAGAATAAATTTTTAATTAATTTATTTTAGATAACAATAATTAAACATAAATTTTATAGTTTTCAAAAATGTATAATTTCAAGAGAAATTTAATAAATGTACATATAAAAATTGCATTAATAAAATGTTGTACGTTAAAAAGTTACATTTTTTTTTGCTTTTACAATAAATAGAAAGTTTTAATTTATAAAAAAAATTATACGTAAATAATTTTTATGATGATAAATCGAACATTTTATATTATTTTTCAAACATAAAATAAAATTTATGTGAAAAGTTTGAAATATAAATTTACTGTTTATTTTTCTAATTTACAAAACGAAGAAAATTGTTATGAAATTTAATTTATGGTAAAATTTGTATATAATTTTTTCCTACATAATATGTTAATGTAATGTTAAAATTAAAGTTTAACTAAATATACGTATAACTTAAGAAATTTACAACAAAAATACAAACAAAAATTAATACTTAATTTTTACAAAGATAATTGGTTTGTCTGAAATGAAAGTAGGAGGAGTATCAATGTTACAGACATCCACAAATCATTCTGATAAGTATTCAACAAGTACTTCCAAACACAAATGAAATTTAATATATAGAATTCGGTTGAGGAATTACGAAATTACCATGTACCAGAAAGCTTGTAATAAGTGTTTTAAACAGAACGAGTGAAGATTATAGCTGGCACTAAGTTTATATTATAGTACACTAGAAATATGATCGGTATATTTTGAAAAAGGAAAAACTATCATATTTTCATGAAAAAATACAACATTTTCATCTCGCCCTCGCGCGTATATTTTATTGTTATATCAATAAAAGTATCTTTTATATAAATTTTATTGTCATTGCATATAATTGTGTATACATCACTTTTCTATTTTATTTAACTTTGTGGTTTAAATACGACTTTATTCTATGCACAGTCAATTTATAAAAAATCTATTTTGTGTGTCAACTTTGTTATCTCCTGCACATGCTAGACTAAATCCAAGATATACCTACTATTTTATATAAATTTATATGTCTATTTGTAAAATTCTATTTCTTTATAATATTTTGTATTGTTTGAAGAATGACAAAATGGAATGAAAAAAAAAAAAATACACAAAATGTAATTCTTATACAATTCTTATAAAGATAATCTCTTAAATCCGAATGTTATCGCATATACATTTGTCTATACAATTTATGTTTTTATCGTTATCGTAACCATATAATTTCTATCAAAGAAAAATCTTTGATAGATGACAAACGAAATGAATCAATGAAATATGTTATGTATTAGTGTTTAGTAGCTGCCGGTTGTATTTTACCACTATGTGTTGTTTCATGAGAAAAATGAAGTTTTTTTTTTTTTTTTTCATAATCAACATAATAAATCATTATTTATATAAAAACTTATGGGTTCTTCGTACAGTTTATTTTTTTTTTTAAGTTAACAGTTGTACACAAACAAGGAAAAGGAAAAGTTTATAAATATTTTAGTATTATGGGTATAATGGATTAATGTGAAGTGTAATAAAAACAACGACGCGCGTAGGATAAATTTAATCATATAAAATATTATTATGATGATGTTATCAATAATAATATAAAATTGTTTAAGTACAGTAAAATAAGGAGTCAAAGTAAGTAATTTTTACAATATAGTTATTATATGATATGCATAGAAATGTGTGTATACCTATGAATTCATCATTTTTAAACAAATAAAGACCGTATTATTTTTACAATAAGTCTTTTCAAAAACACTATTATAATATATCTCATTCATGTTCAACAGATTTTCCAACAACAATGAAAACATCAACAACAAAATACCACCATATGATAACTTTCATAAATGATACGCCAATTCGGACAACACACACAAATAAGTCACAAGATTGACATACATCTTGATAGAAACGTCTGAATTATATAAAAACACATATCACTATCAAAATCAAAACAAGTAACACTAAAAAAAAAAGCAGTACAGCAAAACAAAACAATATTGTTTATCGGGAAGCATAATCCCCATTTTAATGCATGTTCTAATTAATTGAATATAAAGGAAAAGTACTATTGTCTTAAATGTAATATTGTCGAAAAAAAACACCTTCGCTTTGTTCAGGATTTTATAGTATCAAAAATTGCAGTGATTTTCGATTTTCACTGTGTTATGGTGGTGTATACTTTTTATTTAATTCAAATAAAATTGAAAACCATATAAATGTTATTATTTACCAGTATTAATAAATGTGTATGTAATTGCCATTGGTTAAAGTCTTTGCTAAAATAGTATTTGTTAGTTTATATGGTTTTTCATACATAAATAAAGTTTTATTTTGCATTTTCAAAATAGGAAAGTGCATGTGCCTATGCACACACAAGCAATTGTCTAATCATGCATAAATTTTAACAAAACAATAATAAAAAATGTAAATATAAAAAATTAATTAATTAAAAATTCGTTTGGTAGGACTACGCCCCGTATTGAATTTTCTTTTAAATACATTGTTATTATAAATTTTCTTCTGAAGAAAATAAACAAAATTTAAAAACTATTTATAGCCAATGCTAAACATTTAGTGCATTATTTAGTTTATTATTTTTTTTTATTTTAGGTACATATATTGCAATAACAAAACAGTCACAATTAATAAATATTTGTATTTCAAGTATATAAAAATTGCTTATATTTTAAATTTGAATTTTAATATCCATTTAATTATAATGCATAAGATGATTATAGAAAACAAATAAAAATGCTTAACATAGGCACATAAGCGGCAGCAGCGTCAGACACTAAAATGATATAAAATAATTAACCAATTAATATTCAAAAATAATTATATTAAAATAAATAGTTAAAATTTTCTTACCATCAATATTTTATAAAATATATTTTTATTATTATTATGAATATTTTTAATATATAGAAGATTAGATAGATCAACCCATTGTGGCTGTGTAATTATTATGAACAATTATAAAATCATCCTGTTATTTTATCAATAGCATCATGATTTGTTTGATTAATTTTGTGTAGTAAATTATGTAATTCCGGATGAGAACTTTTGTCCACATCATATAAACCAAAATAGACTGCAACTATTATTACAATTATGACAACAATTGCAATAGTCAATAGTGTTATGAAAAGGCTCATAGCACAACTGCAACAACTATTAAAACAAAAAAAAAAGATATACAATAATTAATATTTATTTTATGTTAATTTAAATTTGAAAAACAATGATAATTTCAAAAGGTGAAACATTTCACAAATAAATAACAATTCACATTCATTCTCACACATACATACAATTATAATTCATGGTCAATTTCCATATAATAATTAAAATATAATACACAGTATATTCTTTGTATATATATTTTAATTATAATACAGTCGTCGTGGAACTATGATCCACGAAAAGATTTTTTTGGGAATGATGTTTATATGTATTTTTAATATGCTATTAATTGTGGTTGGTTGTGACATATCAAGCAATATTTCAAATTTGGAACATTCATTAGACTTAACAAATCATACACTGCAACATAAATTACATATTCCTAAATTCCAAGTCGATTAGCGTAACGCATACGTGTTATCATAATGTCATTTCCCATTCTAACAATTTCCATTGAATTTTACTATTACGTGTCATGATCGGTGATCGCATAAATATTAAGGTCTGTCCAATAATACAAGTTTATCGACCCCTGATAAATTATAAATAGATAGAAATACAAATTATACTATACAAATAGAATATGTAAAATATAAAATTAATACAATGGTTATTTGTTTTATTACATATAAATACTATATGTTATAATATGACTTAAATAAAATAATAAACATTATATTTTGATGGGATGAAGTCAACTCGTATACTCGTCACACGACGTACATATAATGGCAACATAAATTATTATTTTATGTATACGATTTACACATGTTTTTATAAATACCAGCATACCCAAAGTTATGCATATTAAAAGTGTTTTTTATATTTAATAAGATTTCCTGCGTAACAATATAACAATTCGTATATGAATAATTAAATTATAATCTTTATTACATGACAAAAGTATAGTATTGAAGATAGCTATTCTTTATATTAAAACTAAATTACGTATTTGTCATTACTATTGTTTCGTACAAGTTGAATGTATTTATATATTCAAAGAATGAATTTTACTTCTAGGTTATAGAAATTCGGTCACATAATATATTTGTTTTACTTTTCAAATATGGCATTGTTTTGTTATACAAAAATTTAAATTAAGACTTACGTGGACACACAGACACAGGAATAAAAGCCAAAAAAGGATTTCTAGTAACTTTCAATTATAATTATCTATATAAGCAGCAAATGTTGTGGGAGGTTATATTTTATTTTTTAAATAATTATTGTCATATTGTTTGTGTTGTGATAATTTTTTATAAGTTATAAATATATTGACTAAACGTGAATATCTGCATATTTATTTAACCATTAATAATTCTAAAATATTTCATCGTATGACTTTTAAAAATAATCTAATTATGTATTCAATTCATGAAAGATTATATTTATAATTCTAATATGGAATATTATATAATATCTGTGATTATAATTAAGTGACTTAATGGGTTTTATACTGCAGTAACATATCAACCACTCCAAAATCCGTTACATGTTAGATTGGCCATGCCGTCAGGTGTCATATAATATAAAAGTCAGATATGTTAGGATCAGCCATATAGAGATGATTTAAAATATTTATGAGAAATAATGCCGCAGTCTATATAACATATTATACGTAAATGTGATTAAGGAATCAACTACAACTTTCGATAATTGTAAACTAATTAGTGAAATTGTACGAATGTCTATGAAATAGTTTCAAACTATCTCTAATTTTAGAGAGTAACACGATTTTAATACGTATATAAAAACATATATAGACATGTTCGTGCACAGGTATATATTATCGTTACCCACAAATCACATTAACTAATTATATTCACACTATGACTTTTATAAATGACAACAACTAAAAACTGGTATAAATATCTTTCCTTATTAAGTGTATATAGCAAATATAAATATATAATGTCACGTCTTCATGACATTTTTTTAATCGTTTTTTGCCATTTGGTCAAATACATACATTTCATGTTTACAATATCATTAAATTATTTCTATTTTCATTAACCAAACTGATATGAATACAGTTTTTTTTCCTTTAAATGAATAAGATGACGTAATTTTATTTAGCAAAAAATAACGAAAAAGCCAGATCTCATCGCAATACATAATAATATATAATCTAAATAACTTACTCTATTAATATATGTACACCCTCTGTCCGAAAAATAACCGAAATGATTTTCTAATATATATGGATCTAATAACTCCATCCGACAGAGTATCGTACAATTTTTATTTGAATTTTCTCTGCTCATATAGCGGCACAATACAATATCATCGAATATGGAGGTTGGCTTTATAATGAAGGTATAATATTCTAATAGAAATCATAAACCGAAAGCAATATAATTTTTTCTATTTGACATCGTGAAACATCTCATAAGAAAAAGACTTAAATTTGAATTAATTATGCATTTGCAAATGAAAAAATTATTTGCAATGTTACACAATCGAAACACTGGTTGGAACTTGATGAAAGTGGACCAAAAAAGTCAAAAGCAGTTCCATCTTTTGGTACGGGTCATCGGTAGGGTAAAATTTAATAAGTGAACTGACCTTTTTTTCTATTCCATATGTCATATATAATACTCTGTTCATAATAATTTCACAAATATGTTATTATAATGTTCAAAAAACACAGGACACAAAAAGAATATATGTATCGATTCAAAATAAAGGAAACCATCCCTAAAAAAAAATATTTGCTAAAAACACGCATATTTTATTTATGTGAGTGAGAGTATACGCGGTACGTACACGTTTACGAACATATAGTTACTAAAATATTTACCATTGAAATATCTACATGAATAATAATGCACCACACCTTTTTAAGTATTGTGTAATATGTGGGAACCAAAAAATAAACTATATATTATTTTATACATTGTATATTTGTTAATTTGTAATTATAATATATATCGCATATATAAAGATAATCATAATTTATGCATATAATTATACAGGCGGGTACAGTGTGGGATGCTGATCCGTTACATGGGATGATTCGCTGTGCTCATATTGAGTAAAAAAAAATTGTAAGGGCATGGGATGTTACCTGTTACACATACAGCTAGATCCCTACATACTACACAGTTTTTTATTCAAAATAGGTTCGTGAATCACCCCACATAACGTTTCAGCATCACCAAACCGCAAATGTAATTATAAATTATAATTTATTTATAACGAAATTTTAGAATTATATATTTTAGTTCTGCTGATACATAATAATACTTAAACAATTTTAACTATAAAATATAATTGTGTAGTCATTGAACAACAACATCTTCTTTAATTCTTTAAGGATTTCTCATCCGTTTTTATTTTTTTTTGAGAGAAAAAAAAAACATCCCCTATTTTATTATATTTGTATACGTACGAGTACATTACATATACATGAGTATTTGAGTAAACACGAGAAAATAGGGTGAATACGCAGCGGTTATAATTATTTCGGATACAGACATATAGAATTAAAATTATACCACAAACCCCAAAAGTGTTATGGATATGATCTTTCTTTCTGGCAATTTTCTGTATGAATTCGATGGTGTACGAAGGCTTTCGGCTTTGATTTTTTTTAGCTTCTTGATATGTTTTAAAGTACACAACCACTAAAACATATATTGTGCACGGATCAAAACAAGTGATAACACAGAAGTAGCAATTTCTGGTTGGGGTAACGTATCTCAAACCGTTTTCGATATACATACAAGTGGTGTATCGTTGGTGTTCGATGGAAAATATGATGCATATGATGCAATTAAATGATACTAGAATTTGGTTCGCGATAGTTTTGTATTCATTCAATAATGTTTTGCAAATAATCGTTTTCAAACTATTTCTGTTTTACTTCTTGACGTATTCTTTTTTCATTGACATCAAAATCACTAACTTTTGGATTTTTTTCTATACAATTCACTTATCGTAAAATGAGCAGTGTGATCACCACAAGATTTCCTCAAGAATTTTATATATACGATTTGTATAACTGTTGTTAGTATTTGTTTTCCCAATTACGCATTAGTTTAATAAACGATGTTGAAAATGTTCTTAAGATTATAAAGCCATTCCCCGCACATAGTTAAATAAAGGAAATTAAAGCATAATTGTATAAGAAACTATTTTAAAATGTGATCATTACACACACACACACATATATATAAATATATATATATATATGGGCGGAAAAAGAAATGAAAATTTCATCTTAAAATTTAAGTAACACTCCATTTTTTTCGGGAAAATTGAATTACTTAAAAATATTTATAAAATTTAATTTATTTAAATAACTGAACACACACACACGCATATAATTTTATTATATACTGTACGTAGAACTGAAGAAATCGTGTAATTTAACAGTTTGATCACGTCACACCACACACACAACCCACGATCGTTAAAATTAAAATATATGTGTTGTAATTAATAATATATAGTAACAAAACTAACTATATTTTCTGTTATTTTTTATTATATTTGATTTTTTTAAAATTATTGATATTAAGCGCACGAAGTCCTTGGACAATTAATTACAAAATTTATTATCTTACAAAAGATCACCCTATAAATAGGTACAAGTACTATATAATATTGATATATTATTTATAAGTAAAAGTATATAAAATTGGCGCCGCAAATCTTTTTGTTGAAATGTCGATATAAAAAAGGATAACAACATACAACAACAACAACAATCATATACCATACGTTACGTACACACAATAAAATATCACATCTATAGGAAAAGTGGAAAAGGAAATTTTATTATATTAATATTTTATTATTCAAAAATATAATATGTAATATTTCTTGTAGAAATAAATAGAAAATTTAAGAAAATTTAAATAACACTTACCAACAAGCAACTTGTCCAGCTAAACATTTACACATGTTTGTTTATATTATTTGTATTATTATTGTTATTTATATTTTTTATAATTATACACACAGTCTGCAACGATTTTTATGTGTATGTGTGTGTGAGTTGTATTAAATATTTATTTATTTTTATTTAATTAAGTAGTAATTATATATATATTTATTTCGAAATATTAGCTTTAATATTATGTTTATATTTTTAAATTTTAATATTAATATTAATTACACGTTTTATTTTTATTTAGTTGTTGTTTCAATTCAATGATTATAACCGTATAACTTAAAATATATACTATTTATTAATCGGAATACAAGTTAACCGTCTGTACTACACTATATTACTAAACTAAAACTTCAACTAAATATAATATAATACATATGCTGGCTGCGTCGAAAGTATACACAAGAGCAATATGTATTCACTTCACCTAATATGATATATTCCATTGAATTGAACCTTTCCTCGTGTGTATATGAACATTTTTCATTTTATTTATATATTGTTGTTTATATACAAACAGAATTAGTTTTGATGATATTGTGTATTTAAAGATCATACAAAAATATACTCACACACCACACCATATTCACTTAATATTAAACGTATATTTCAATGTATTTTAATAAATTTATGATTTTACCTTATGAGAAATACTTTCACAAGATTATAATAGTTGTCTTGTATAGTACCAAACATTAAATTACTATAGCGATGCTTTAATGAACTGATGTAGATGTAGTGCGCACACTAATTGTTGAATCGACAAATGGTCAATTATCTTCATAAAATTTAATTTTACAAAAATAAATGTATGCGCTTAAATATAAACAGAAATATTTTTTTTTAAATCCAGTATACCATTCGATAAGTGTCACCACAATATGTTTCAAAAATTACCACAAATTAACTAAGTATTAATGTAAAAATGTTAAGGATAATATATAGTAATGGATTAAGGCCATTTCCAGACTCTGATTATAAGTGGAATTGATTATTTAAGAATTAAGGACATTTCAAGGATTTTAAAAGGATATTGTTGAATTTTGCAAGTGAAACCTTATATGATAAAACGGTAGTAAGTTGAATTGCAGATTCAAGGATTAATAACATTTCAAGGACCTTACAAGGATATTTATTTTAATTATGCATGAGAGGTGTCTCATATGAAAGTGGATCAAACACGAAATTAAGTAGAATTTTATGTATATCAGAAAAAAAATTTTTGAATTAATATACGACTGATTATATTGGCTTTAGGCATCCGACATCTCTCATATACATGTACAGGAGAATTAAACAAGAAATTCCAAATATATGAATAGAATTAATTTATATAAAATTCTTTAAGTAATAAGAATCATACTCATACTCATCATAGAATCGCACTATATATTTGGTGAAGCAATATTTATATAGTGTGTGTGTGTGTGTGTGCTATGCCACAACACACAACACAACGATGAAACAACGCGATATTGAGAATATAAAAGGCTATATTATTCTTTTAACTTATTTGAATAACATATTTATTGTACGTACAAATATTAAATAAAATATGGATGAGAAAATAAATGTAAATATTAAATTTAATTCATTCTTTTTGTAGGCTATAAAACATTTTACAAAAATAATTTTGCATTTAAATAACAATTAATCAACCAAATATTTATAGATAATATAGGCGATTTCATATAAATATAACCATCATCCATATTCTATCTTATTTAGTATATACACATGATAAAAGACCTAAGAAATTCTCGGGTATTAGCCGTCGGATTGAGTATACGTGTTTTTTTTTTATTTATTTTTTTGGAAATGTATGCGTGTGCTGCTTTTGTGCTTTGATCTTCATATATACTATAATTTTTGAATTACAATATTGCGTATACATACAGTAAAACAAAAATTCAGTAGTTTATAACATTTTCAATTTCTGCATATATACTAATGTTCGAAAAATAACCGGAATGGATTATGGTTAATATTATTCATTTGAATTTTTTATCAGTCAACTAAAATAGAAGCATTTAATCCACTTATAACCATTTGTTTATTTCAAAAATGACCACTGTGACAAACAATTACATAAAGTTTTCATATTATACACGGCGTCGAACTACTTCATTTGTCGATATGTTATTCGTTTATAAAAATTGACTATGCGTTAATTATATTTAATTGCCTGTATTGCATGTAAAGGTAATTTTAAGTATTAGAAACTATGTCGAAGCAATCACATGTCGATGTTATTACGTTCGATCTTATATAGTTTTAGAGTTTATTTGTTTAGTACATATAGTAACAGCAATTCAAAAGTAATGAATGAATGAAAGAATGTATTATACCTCTATCTATTGTTGTTGTATAATATATTTGTTTAGTATAACAATAATATTATCTACAATATTTAAAATTGTATCAAAGTAGGTTAATGTAATTGGTTCATATTAATATTAGTACCTTTATGTTATTTAGTATATGTATTATGTATTATATGCATACTATGGAGTATAGTATATTATTTATTTTTATATATAGTATATAGTAATTGGTAATAGAATAACATCAATATTATAATTATTATTAAATTTGTCGAAACAATTCTTATATTTCTTGGTATATGATATAAACTTAGTTTTTGTGTATAAAAAGATATAATCTACGTTTTTTATATTATAGTTACGCGATAATCAATAGCATTAATGATGCCGGTGTGTACGTTCATGTTAATCCATTGTATTTTCATACTAAAAATTTTCCACTTTCAAGTAAACCAATGGAGGTATCTCTACTCATCGATTTTAATTAAATATGATTAAACATTCTTCTGTAACATTGATTACTTAGTCGACAGTTTAAGTGTATTTGTCGTCTTTTTGTATGATCCCATATATACTCAACGTATTCTCGATTTATTGATCGCGCATTTTCACCGTTTTATCCGATTATCAATAAATACTATTTAAGAAATTTCGATTATATATATAAAATATAATTAATATTTTAAAAGTTCGAAGGAAACTGAATTTTTTTTTCACGCGTTTGCTATTGCTATATTATTTTGACCATTACCAGTAGGTAAATTCATTGAACCGCAATTCAAATAAAAATTGGTATGATGCGTCAACAAACTGAGATAGAAGTCCTATAGAACTTATATAGTGTGACATATTTTTTCATTGCCATTAATAATATTATGGATTGAATTATAAGTTAACCATTATTTTTGTGTTTTAAATGAATTTTTCATTTTGCTGAAATTTGATTTCGGTTTTGATTTATACATTTTATAATAAATATTTTTATGGGTTTTTAAACTCAGTGCGCAACTATTTTTATATATTATAAATAAATAATATGGTAAACATGCAAAATTAAAAATGTTAGTAAAAATTGATTTTCCAACGAACAACACCAACCAACCAAATATTATCATGCATTAATTTGGTAACTTACATTAAAAAATCTAAAGCAACTCCTATTATAAATGATTAAAATTTTATCAATATAGGATGATATATTCTTGAAGGGACAGATATAAAATGAACCGAATTTCTATAAAATGTTATACCATCGTTTTGATAAAATTTTAATTGTTTCACAGGAGCTGCGATAAGGATATGTTTATCTATAAAAAAAAAAAAAATCGATCAAATCCTTATTATTAATATATTAATTTTCTACCAAATTTAATCAATATAATTATAAAATATAAAAACAATTTGTTAGTTACTAATTATTTATAATATTACGATTTAGTAAAAAAAAATTGTTAATAACTAAAAAATAAATATTATTATTTTCACATTAAGTTCCATAATTTTTCATTTCTCTATCTATATTAATCTATGTGATGTGTTTCCAATGTATATAGAATTTTAAATAATTATTATAAAATTATAAATATAAATAAACAAACCAAAAAAAATGTACTCACAATATAAATTTTAATGTTTTATCGATTCCGATATCCTGTCAATAAGATTACTTAATTGTGGTGCATCGGTTATTATTTCACCAGCTGCTGGATCATGATATGCACCAAAATAAACCGATAATCCAATTATTACTAAAATTATAATTCCAATAAATATGATTAATAATAGAAGATTCCAAGCACAACTGCAACAACTGCAAAATAATAGATTAAAAGGAAAACAACACATAATTAATTAATTTTTAAGTATATATGCAAATTTTTTAATTGATTTTTAAAGCTTATTTATATATGGAATGCTGTCACTATATATGGTTGATGTGAAAAAAACAATTATAACAGCCTACTAATTGTTCATTATACTTTGACACAATAATTATTTATTTTATTATATATTATTTTATGATATTAGATTTATTTTCCCATTTATAATAATATTAATTAAGTTTGATTTAATTTATATATAATTATTTTTAGATTATCGAATATATTATTTAGTTATAAAAATCAATTTATTTAAATTGAATTGAATTGAATTATTATATATTATCAATCAGTTTAGTAATTACTATATAGTTATCAAATAATTCATTTCAAAATAATCTATTTTGTTTGAGTGCATGTGTGTGTGTGTAAAACATTTAAAATATTTATTTAATTTATTTTGGGTAATCTTATCAATTATCATACATTTCCATATATAACAATTATTGTAGAATGTGTGTGTGAGTATGTGTATTCGTTAAAATATATATTTGCAGTAAGGTGAGATTTTTACAATCATAATTAGCTGTGAGGTATAAACATATTGTTTTATGTAAATATATTTAATTTTTTCTTCTTATTCCTAGCTATTCCAGCAGAAAACAATTCTTAAGTTACTTTTATTTGTATAGAAAGAAATATATGTGAAAACTAATTGCGGGTAAAAATGATAAGAATTCTTAATTATATTATTATTATTATTATTATTATTCTTACCAGCATACACATCTGGCTACACCACACATTTTTTTGAAGTTAAATTAATTTTTACTATATATTTTAATATTTTAATTTGTTTAGTTCACTCACGAAACTCTAAATGATATATGAATGAAACCCAATTAATTGTATTAACAAATTCTAACTGAATAAAATATATGGCATTTATCAATTTATCCGCTTAATTTTCATATATATGAAAAAAATTTAATTTTACTCGTTATCTTATCTAATGCAATATTTTTATTACTATTTTTTGTTTTTTTCTACATGTGTACTTAGAATTTAGATGTAAATGTGGCGTGCCGTCTAAGAGCATTAGGTGCGTGCAGAACACACCTGTTATACATGGTTTTTAATTGCGTCTTGGTTGGGCCAGTTTTGAAGTAGAGGATTATATAAGTTTAGTTCATATATGCATCTCGTTGAAAATATATATAATAGGATATCGATGGTATCTGTTGAACATCCGGTACTCTGAGAGGGTGTGAAGGTATTGCGGGTTGAGATTTACTTAAATTAAAAATTTCCATTCCTTAAATACCGTATAAATATGCTATATTGGGTTCTCGTCAAACACTGCGCTAACAATAACAATTATCGTTCATCATACATTTCTGCACGCCTCAAGAAAATCTTACCGTACACCATTGAATTTATATAAATATATTTTGTTTTCAAATTTCATTATTTTGTCTCTGTTTTTAGTGTTAATTTTAATAGATTACTAATTTATATTAATTATTATTTATATTCATACATTTTTTGTTTGATTAATTTAAATGTCTTTTAGTTATATTTTTAGATTGTTATTATTAAATACCTGCAAAATGTTTTTTTTTTCCCATTTTTAATGTGTTAAGTGCAAATTATAATCGCAATAAAGGTGTGTATATAATGTATAGGGAAATTCGGGTAATGATGACATACAGACACGTTTTTGAAACACGTTAAAATATCTGACAATGATTTGACATTCATTATTTAATCGCATGGATAAATATAAATTTTAGAACATGTGTCGAACTGAACTATATATAATTCCACTTCCACTGGTAACTAAAAAATCTATTGTGCCTACCAAATTTTTATTCTAATAGATATTGTTTTCCCTATGTGATTGGACATCATCGTATTCACCGATTGTTCTTTGAACATGGTTTTATTATATATTAATGAAATGTTATTCAACGCAGGGACATTCTACTGCTTTTCCATAACATCAAATTGTATGTAAATGTTGAGACCACATATATGTCCTGCATAGAGCTCATAAATAAGCCTGATCTTACACAGTTGTGCATTTAAAATCCTAGATTAGACACCGTCGAAGCAACTTTTAGATTAAATTAAAGCGTAAAACTTTTTTCTAATAAAATATAATTTTTGATTGCGATCGCTTCCCCTAAATTATCCTACCTATAAATACGGTGTTACTATTTTTTTCAGTTGTGTTAATACAATTACTAATTATTGTATATTATTTTTCAGTTTCAGTTTTGTTTAATCTATAAATGGTATTTTTATTCCTTCTTGATTTATCCAATTATTAATTTGAAAAAAAACAAAACAAAAATTACATAATAAAAAAATATTAACTGCGATAAAATAATAAATTGACGGTAAATGCGTTAAGATTATTGTAATTAGTAATACACTAAAATAATTAATGTGTCATATTTTTCTTGAATTTATATATTGAGATAAAATATCGGCTGCAACTAATTATATATTGTATGCGTATATGTATAAAATCAACAATGCACACTCACCCACAAACACAAGTTGCTGTTCCACACATTTTTTATATATATTTATTTATAATTAACTATACAAGATCCTTTATTTATCTTTTTTCCTGTTATATTATTAATTAAGTTAATAAAAATTTCAATGAATTTCACATTAAGCAAACAAATTAGGAAATAATTTATTTTGAGAAAAAATAATTTGACTCATAATTTTTTCTTCAGTTTATCTTTTATTTATATATTTTTATATCATGGCATAGTAAATAATCCCTTTTTCAGCCAAACAAACACAAACACACATACACACACACACATGCCAAACAAATACCTATACTAAATAAATATGACTAAATAAAATATAAATTATATCTTATCTTAAAATAAAATTATGTTATTGTATTTACAAAATTTACGAAAAAATAATAAACATGTCTTTTATCTATAATATATTAATATCTGCACACAGTCACACACACACACATATTCAATAATCGAGGATATTATATACATTTATTTATTACAGATAAAATTTTACTAGGACAATATATAGCCTAATTTTTTATTTTAATTACTCATACTTATTTAGCAAGAAATACAATTACATGAACAAGATACTTTGGAAAAATCGTCAGGTTTTATTTATATGTAAAATGCAACCCAGTATTTTACATTAACTATTTTGTATCTATATTACTGCACCATATAATCAGTTGTTACCCTCTAAGCGACTCTACTTAGTTTTCGTTACGTTCATATTATAAGGTCCTCGAATTTATAAAATTACAAAAATTAATGATGACACACTTATAATTAGATTTTTCGTCATACATTATTCACTACCAAACACTTGCATTCGAGAATATTTGTAATAAAGATCCGATGATAATATATATAAATCTCATTCTATACAAATTATTAAAACAAATTAACTTAATATAATATTAATAATTAATCACCAAATCAAGCTATCGATATGAAATATAATTAATAATTTTATAGATAATATTTAATTTAGCTAATCATATACTTAGGAAAATGTTCTATAAAACGGTTAATTTGGAAATGTTATGATGCTTAGAAAACTAGGACAAAACCTACCTTATAACATCAGATTTAACATATATCAAGAGTTTTGTTAAGTATATATACGAACATTTATTTACGCAGGCATGCTGTAAAATAAATTGATTACGTCGAATGAAACAATGAGGGATTTATTGGGTATACGTAAGTCATATAATACTTTAAGCTTATATGGCATCTACCAAACATTCATTAAAGCGAAATTGGATAAATGGTTCTTCTGTGATTATTCCTCAAAGAGAATGTTATATAATATCCTGTATAGAAAAAGGCGGAGTGACAATTACTGGTATTCTGTAATAATTAAACCAATTCCTTACTAAATATTTTTTTCCCATAATCCGAACAGTAAATTGTTTTCCTTTTTTTTTTTTACATTTTCCAATATTTTATAAACATTAGGTTTGTAAAATCGATTCTAAAATTCTAGTATATATTCAACGTTTTCAATGTTTTTATACATAAATGTAAAATTAAATATAAATGAAAAAAAAGGTTCATGTATTTGCTTTAAAAAATGAATCACATATGAACATTTTTAAATTGTAATAGATTTTTTTGTCTGATTTTCAATGTTAATTATTATGTATCAGATAGTGGACTGAAAAAAATCATTTAATAACTCAAATATGAATGAGAATATTGAATACCTATAAGAAGAGAATACTAGAAAAAAAAAAGGATATCAACATTATAATATTTACTATTTTCCTATATAAGTATAAATATATTACACATTTCTTCCAATTATTTTGCAAAATATAGCAATAAGAATTTATGTAAATTAACTTATCCTTATTTTTATTGATTTCTTATAAAAAAAAAATATTGTCTCTATTTTTTGATATTATATTTTAGTAGTACATATGTGTGTGAATGTGAATGTGTGTGCCTGTGTATTATTGTGTATTTTAAAAACTCAGTTAAAATATACATGAATTTGTTAACAAAAAATATATATAAATGTTTTTTATGAGCATACATTTAAATAACAATCTCAACGTCTCCACTCCACTGAATTCTTGTATGTGTATACATTACAAAATATACTATTATCATATAAAAATACTTAGTAAACCGCAAATATTTTTATTAGTCTTATTGCAAACGTTGTATAATTCACATCTTATAATACTTATATATTTTATGTGAAATACGTGTTTGTAAATTTTCTTTAAGAAAACTGGAAAATTTTGAGTAAAAGACTTTCTATTATTATTGTTTTTCCTTTTTTCTTTACATAAAAAGTATTGCAAGGATTTGTTTTTTTTTAATAGATTTTTCTTAGCGTCTCCGTCGTCGTGTGCGTGTCTGAGAAAATACTAAATATAATTGTTAATTTATTTAATAAAAAAAAAACTATTTTTTGTGTATTTGTGGTATCGGTGCCCGGTGCGCTAATTTATAATTATTAATTAAGTTAAAAAAAAAAAGTGGTAAAAATAAAAAATTAATTATTCTTTCGATTTAACGTAAGTATTTTCCTTATAAGATTATTATTTTATAAAATATTTATAAAATATATTATTAATTTAAAATTTTTTTTTTAATACATAGACTAAAAAAATATAAAATAGGTTTTTGTTCTATATGTTAAAATCTATTTCAACTAATTTTAATACAAAATTTTATCAATTATTTCGTAAATCAACAATTAGCAATATGGTTGTTACGGTAAGTTTTATTTTAATTATTTAGTTATTGTTTATTATTTATTTTTTTTTTCAGAATTAAATAAAATTCTAATTTAATAATAGAGAAATATTAAATAATATTTTAGTTCATATATTTTCGACAAGGTCGTGTGTGTGTTTTTTTTTTTTTTCTTAATATGATGGACGTAATTATACAAAAAAAAAAAAAAAAAAGGTCACAAATATTAAAAAAAAATTAAAAATTAATATAATTCATGGCAATAGTATTATTAAATTATTCAAAAATTTATTAGTCAATACGTATAATTTTTAACATATGCGTGTAAAATTAGAAGAAAGTGTTCGATAAAACCATATATATATAAAGAAAATTATTCTATATAGATTTGTATTGTATAAGATACATTTTTAATATGAATGTCAACGTCTCTATGACAAGAGGAGGTAGCACGAAAGCAAAATTGTATGTGAGGGTGTTACATATACTAATTTGTGATAAAACTAATATTTTATAACGATCATTTTTCGGACAGATGGTGTGTGCTATTGCATCATACAACCAAAATATTATTACGCACGATTAAAATATAATTTCTTTGCAAATTTATTTTCAAATAAAATGTCAATTTTAAAATAACATATGGATTAAATGGAATCTAAATTGATGTGCGAAAAAATGTCCCGTCGATCTGAGAAAAATTATCTATAAAATTTATCTATCTATTTGCATTCAAAAAATTTTAAGCTATATGTCATTAAGAAAAGTACAAAGTGCTGAGGCATGTGTGTGTCACCTGCTGAGCGTACTGAATGAGAAAATATAATTTTCGCAGATGAGTTGGACAAAAAACACCTGTTCGCACTGGTTATCATCGTTTATATGATGATAATAACTGAAGAAAATAAAAATGCAGCGATGATCTGAACATTGCACGGAGATATTATAAATGTTTATCCAAATAATTACATATCTCAATCAATTCGACTATATATAGAGTACGACCAAACGTATTCCACTTTAATATAAATCACTCGAATGTAGAAAATCTTATAAAATTTATAATCTATTTTTCCGATGATATTTGCTTTATTTTCACTTAAATATATCAGGCGATATCGATATCAAACCCTTTTATAGCTGTCCTATCAACTATGTGGTTTCCATACTCAGACATACACCAAGTCATCATACCACAAAAGTGTTTCTCGCATTACTGCATTATCTAACATATTGCAGTCAAGTTGGTAAACTACTTTAGAGTATATAGTAAATTTAGCAGCAATTATAGTTACAAATTGACACCGTATACGAAAAAGGACACGGTTCCACTATTTATAGGACTATAGACATAGGCGAATTATTAGGCGTATCCATTTCTGTTAAGCAATTTGAAAAGAATAAAAATAAAAGATAAAAATTGTAAAAATTAAATATTAGTATCGAAGTGGTATATACATAACTCCATCATATATTTATATAACCATTCACAGCAATCTCTATATATATAAGAGTATATATAGAATGTAACCGAATCCATTTCAAATTGATATATAACGTCATCAATTTAATAAAAGAACTATAAATAAGTTCTATACATATGATTTGTTCTTTATAATGCTCGATACATATTGAAACTAACCGGTTATTTATAGGATCAAATTATTGGAAATTTTACGTTAAAAAATACTATACATTTATTTATTTCTGATATTTATATAATATTATATTATTATCCCGATTTAAATACTGACAATATTTAAGAAAATAATATTGTATAAGAAAGTTATTTAACAGACAACAATTAATTTTTCTAAGAAATACGTACGAAGTATACAATCTGCGATTATGAGAATTCCATAATTTATGCACAAAACTTGTTATTTTAAAATATAATCGGTATTCGCCAAAAATACGCGGAAAAAATAATGATAAAAATAAAACATAAAATAAAAAGTAGATTTAGTAATAATGTAATAATACTAATACTAATTTATATAAACAATAGATTTTATAATTATATTGTATATTTGCAATAAATATATTATCAAAGAAATATACTAAAATACAGCTCATTGGAAGTTATAAAATAAAACACCACACATTTACCAAAGATGATTTCTTTTATGAATATACCATATGAAACAACATATGCCATTACATAGTCCACTGTTTAGAAGGCAAACTAAATATTTTGTTATATAGAACATCGAAAATCCCTAAGCGGTGAAACCGTATCAGTCATCAACGAATCCAATCAGTACACAATATCCCGGGAAAGAAGGTTTTGTTGTGTGTTTGGTATGAATGTAGAAGTACTACAAAAAACCCAATCAACTACGCGATCTATGCATAACCTGATCCCTTCTATTAACGCAGAATTCGTATCATTTGCAAAAAAAAAAAAACTTATAGCCAACGATGGCCAAAATACTTCAATACATTCATTTTGTTATTCAAATCAATGTGCTATCGTAGGCAAACAAATCGACATTTCATATACATACACATACAATTATCTTATTCATTATTTATATTGGTGTGTGAGCAAATTATTAAATGATTATTATTATTATTATTTTCAATTTGCAGGTATCTGAAGATTCAAATTATAAACCATTACATAATGTGACAACACCATTTGAAACGGCAACATTTGGTATGGGTTGTTTTTGGGGTGCTGATTCATTATTTGGTGTACAAAATGGTACATTACGTACAAAAGTTGGTTATTCTGGTGGTACAAAAAAAAATCCAACCTATAGAGATCTGTAAGTATTTGTTGAAGTGTATATAATAAATTGTTTTTACGTTGTTATATTACAATATTCTTCTATTCAATTTTTTTAAACATGATCTTGAACTTAAATATATAACACGTTACGTTGTACGAGTATAAAATATACATTTGATTGATAATTATTAAATTTCATTTTGAATATAATATATAGTAATGTCTGTGATGATGATGATGAATTATAATCAAATTTCAAAAATAATAAATTATGTACGCGTAATAAATAAATTAATTTTTGCAATTAAACATTTCAATTGTTTATTATTTATTTATTTAAGTGAATATGATAAGACTTTTTTTTTCTGATAACAAAATTGTTAAATTTACTTGTTTTTTTTTTTTAAATTATTATTGTACCAAAAAAAGTACCATTACATGACATAAAATAATTTATATAATGTTCAAGGTTTAATATGTTTCCGAGATAAATTCAAAAATATCGACAATTATTTTGTGTATATTAAAATAAAGTTTGAATGATAATAAAAAAGATGAATTTCCAAGAATACAAGTACAATGTATCTAAACTCGAAAATAAAATTCTTATTGAACTATAGATAACCAGGCGTGCTAATTAGAAGAATATGGAACATTTTTCCGGAAAATTTTACTAGTTGCACACCAATTTTTTTTCTATATAATCAAATACTAAACAAATATCAAGATTTTGTTATCTATTTTGTATTTTTATAATTTAAAATTATCATATGAACAGGCATTATTTTTTGTATCAGTTGAATGTTATATATATTTTTTTCTTTTAAAAATTTCAATGATGATATAAACTACTGATAACAATAAAATTATTTACTAATTTTTTTAATTTCTATATTTATAAAAACAGTGGCGATCACACAGAAGTCATTTCAATTGATTATGATCCTAATAAAATTACATATAATCAATTATTAGATTTATTTTGGAATAATCATGAATATGGTCTTACCAATAAAATTAAACGTCAGGTAAATTAAATATGCTTAAATTGAATTAATTAATTAATTATGTATTTTGAAATTAAAATTATTAAAATATGTGTATTTGAAAAATTTATTTTATTTCATAATAATATAGTATATGTCATTAATATTATATCATACACCCGGACAAAAAACCATTGCTGAACAAAATTTAAAAGAAGAACAAATTAAAAGAGGTTCCGAAATTATTATTACAGAAATTGTACCTGCTGGCGCATTTTATCCGGCCGAAGAGTAAGTACAAAATAAATTTAAAATTAATTTAATAATTAAAAACTATATGCAATGAATGAATTTTTGATTCGGAAATGAACATGAAAATTAATAAAATTTATTTTCTATTTATATATCATTTAATTTATATATTATATAAATAAATAAAATACATATTAGATTTTCTAAATTTAAACTATATAAACAAATATGTGCGCATGCAAGTGTAGGTGTATATAATATAGTAACCTTAACCTTTACTACACAAATCATTTAAGAGAACAATTTTCAATTTTCATTTTATTGTGTATTGCTGTACGAACGCAGTTAAGTGCGCGTGACGAATAACATATATATAATATTTATAAGAATAAGAATTCGCCGTACATATAAACCACCACCACACAGTTCTTATATGTGTAATGAATAATATAATAATATTTTCGTCATTGGAAAACATATTTATTATTATTTTTTTCATAATAATTATAAAGAAAAAAAAACTGTGTCAAATATATTCTTCATTAGTCATGGCGCGTATAGAAGAAAAGACTTAAATATATCCAAGTGCTATAGTTGAGTATATAATATATATAGCGGATGACCTTGGTCTCACGTGTGTGCATATAATTCTTTATTATAAGAACGAAATATTAATGTTATTTGAAATATATTAAAGATATTTATATTATAGATATAGTGTAGTTATAGCTAAGATACTGCGACATACTTCAAAGACATAAAATGTATTTCAAAAATAAAAGATGTCGTCCGCATATAAAAAAGTATATTGATCTGAAATACAGATATTAATTAAGATATTTAAAGTGTATGATACTTAAATATTCTTCTAAGATATAGTTAAAAGTATCATAGATACAAGTATCTGATATATTATCTAATACAATACTATCTGTCTGCAACAATTGTATTGTATTGAAAATGAAAATATATTATGACAAATATTTATTAATTACACTTCTGAGAAAAAAAATCTACTCTATTAATTATTATAAAATTGAAAACATCAATTACTTTTCTTACATAACAAAATATAGTAATTTTTCCATGCGTTTCATTTGTTTATATTTTCCCAATTTTCCAAATATCAAACGTATTGTGATTCAGTACATATACATGTACATTGACAAAGTTTTATATTGAGAAAATGTAAACAAAGATAACGAAGCCTGTGATGTCACGTGCGCATGTAATATTATTAATATAAAAATTGTGTTTTCTTTATTATTAGGTGTTTACCTTGAAAGCCGGCTGTTTGTATTTATGTGTGTGTGTGTTAAACAATGAATTTATTTTAAATAAAGAAATACAAAAGTGCTATTTTATATTCAATGACTTCGATATTTTATGGTATGAAACAAATAATTGAACAAAAGAATTATTGTATTAAATTTTGCATTAAAACAAAAAGTTACAAAAGAGTGATTAAAAATATTCCGTTTTCAATATCAATATATATAATTTTATTATATACAAATAACCTTCTGGGTAATACTGAACTAAATTATGGGTGTACAGTGAATTAAATTTTCCGGAAAATTTGCTTCTATGAATTATAATCTTTTTTTATACAGGCAATGAGATGTAACCGATTTTCCATTCAAAGAAATTTGTGATACTATATGAAAAAAGTGAAATGAAGTATCGCATTATTCAATTCATACAGAAATTGTTTATATTTCTTAATACTGTAAAAAAAAAATAGAGTTCGCCAAAAACTATAGCCTATAATTAACAAAAATATGACGATTTATAGAAGCCAATTTTCCGGAAAATTGAATTCACAGAACACTCAATTTTTTTTTCATAATTAAATTTACATTTATAAGTATTATTTTATATATGAAGACATTCACCTAATTCACCGGCTAATATGACTTTCTGTAAATTATTCGTGTTTATAGCGTATAAACTTAAACAGTAATCGAAATGGTACACGTTTTGATCAAGTGACTGAGCAAGAAAAAAAAATTGTAATATAAAAAAGAACATGTGACTTTTAATTATTAAAATCATATTCAAAAATTATTTGTGTCATAAAATTTTAGAGAAACACCTTATTCATAAAATTCGGTTACTATTTATATATTTTCTTCACATCATGTACATACATGGCTTCCCGATGCCTTTGACTAAAACTCATGGTGGTAAAAACCACTTCAAAAAATTATTATTTTTCTGTTATATTAATAGCTTCATATATATGTAATGACTAATGTGAATAATAAAAATAACAACTTTCATATTTTCTTTATAAACTTAATTAAAATATTATAATTTGCATATTTATTCTTTCTTTTGAATGAATATTTAATTGTTGTTCTGTTGTTGTTGCGAAAAATTGCGGAAAATTGCGGATAATTTTCTTCTATCGAAATATATAAATAGGTGTAAATATAATATATATAATGTGTATTTTAGTATTGATTAAGTATATATTGTATATTATACAAAAACAAAAAAGGTGTACATACTAAATTTTATAATTAAAAGATAATATTTATCTGTCGTTTAATTAATATAAAAATAAATACATAATGTTTTCAATGGGAAAATAAATATACAATTTATATAACTATTTCCTTTTCATTATAAAATGGAAAATTATAATTTCGGTTTATATACAACACCTATTTATTGCTTTTTTGAATATATTTTGGTTACATTTCGAACGGATCTTTTGGATTAGGTGGGTCATAGAGATAAACAAGCATATAATTCAAGCGTAGCTTTTTTTTATCAATTTTTCGAGCGCTGCATAAAAACTACTCACTGCACAATGCATTAGTACTTTTATTTGAATGTAAATGTCATGAAAAAGATTTTCTGAGCTTAGTAATTTTCGGACAGAGGGTGTATATATAATATTAAAAAAAAAAAAAAATGATAACACGTGATGAAAAATATATAATAATAACTGGTAATTCTCAACAATTTAAATATTATAAATAAAATTATATATATACAGTGAGTATTGTATACAAGCGATTAAGCCACGATATAAGCGAATATTTTTTCATTCAATTCAATATCAATTCACATCACATTCAATTAATATGAAAATAAATACTTTTTTGAGTTAAATTTTCAAAAATCAAAAATATATTGATGGAAAAATTGTATTCAGACGAATTTGTTCAAAAAATATATAGTATTTAATGGAAAATTTTTGAACACCATCGGTTTACTTACACTAAATACAACATTCACTGTATATAAAACGAGAAAAATTCATGATAATAAGAATATCAAAATATGATCACACAGACACACACAAACAAAACAAAACGAAAAAAAAAATGTATATTAATAAAATGATACGCAAAAAATATATACCTCTAAATGAAAATTGTATAATTTTACAAGTGGTAGATGAAAATATTAAAATTTATTTGAAATATTGATTATTTTTTCTGTTTTTTTTTTGTTGTTGATTTATCTCAATTTTTTTTTTTATAATTTAAACAATTATTTATAATTTTATTATTTTTTTGTGCGGTGGAAAATTTCAATTTTCACTTAACATATTTTTTTTTTCGAAATTTTTATATTAATATCATCATAATTCATGCTACAACAACAACAACAACAATAAGTTAGTTTTAAAAATATATTGTTATGAGTGAGTATAATTTATAATATTTTGATTATTTATTATTTATTAATATCCCGTCCGCAATAATTTTCTTAATCACACACAGTACAGACACAAGTATCCCCGTGTACGAGAAGAAAATATCCAGACACAAAAACGACATTCAAGCATGTCAATATATAGATTTAACAAAAAAATTATACAACATATGGGATTAATATTTGCTAAGGTAACAAACAAATTATTTCGTATATATTATGATCATATTCCAATGACATTACAACCAAATGTATACACCAATATCGCAGCTCAAAAATGCGATTTATACGAAATAATTGTGGCTGCAATAAATACATTATAACCATCATATCTATCATATCTATATTCTATATACATGATAAGATGTATCAAATATTTCAGCATCCATTATGATGTTACACGCAGTCAGGTTTCTATATAGCAATGTTACTCCAAATGGAGCGCATATATATATAACATATGACCGTAACCAGCAACATTCATCTAAAACCAAATGGTTGTTATACCACAATTTTTATACGATTGATTAGCCCATAATCATATGCACATTCGTGCGACGTTCCTAATGTGCACTTGTGTATAGTATGTGTACAATAAAATACTGGAAACAAAACTCGTAATATATATACGCGATTCAATATATGCAAAATTTATATATAATTATATTTGTTTACCCAACAATTCATAATTTTCTATTATTTTAAAATAAATTGTATGTTTACTTTTCCGATATATAATTTGTGATTTTCCTGTGTTGTTATAATAATTAATATTCTATATATCTATACATATACAAACACATACATAAATCTTATAATTTGTGTCAGTAGTGGCGAGTTTATTAATTTTTCTCAAATCGACATAGACAAATTTATTCTGTAAAAAAAAAACATTCTGCTAATTTTTCTAGCAAATCGAATTAGTATTTTTGTTGATAGATTATGAAAATTTTCAATATTTCATGCAAAAGAAAATTATAAAATCACTGCTTTGAAAAATATAGGAATATTTTTCCAATTAATTTTCAGTGAATAATAATCCATTTTCACGGAAATTTACTATATATAATTTTAAAGTTTTCTTCCATAAAATATTGCGAATTGATTAAATTCTATATATTTATAATCAATGTATTAAGAAAAATTTAAATTTGAATAAAATTATATTGATTAATGATTTTCCGGCAGATTTAATGGGACGATTACACAGTATTTTTTTCAGAAACTGGTTATTTTAATATATATAAATCGTATCCTTCAGAAAAAATTCGTAAAAAATTCAACAAACGCCACTGATTGATTGTATGCGTAAATTTAAATCTAATTGTTATATATATAAATATGAGTATTACCGCATTAATGTCAAAACAAATCAATCTTATATTGAAAAAAATAATATTATATTTTTTCGGGGGGTTTTTTTTTTCATTCTATACTTTTTATTTTAAGATAAATATTGTTTGAAAAAATATTTCATATCAGAAATCATAAAAGAAAAATGAAAAAAAATGTATAAAAAATATATTCATTGATGTTTAGTGTTGGATTCAATACAAAATGATATATATCACGTTTTTTTTTATAATTTATTGAGATTATTATAAGCAACTAATAAACATTATAATATATAGCGTGTAACACAAGCACAATATATTTTTTGTCAAAGTTTTCACCTTTCACTAAATTTTAACCTCAGTGAACAAATATCATAGCGGCAAAACCACCGAGTTGTGTACTTATGTCACAAGAAGTTGTACGATTATGGATTTCATTAAACAATCGACAACAAACGATGATAATTGTAATGAAAGAATACAACTCAATTTAACTCCAGTACACATGCAAAATGCTATATTCCAAGTTTCTATTCCAATACACCACAACTGTAGTATATCCTTGTGAAAATCTATCTCTCATATTTAATAAATTTAATGGGAGCCCAAATATTTATACTACAATTATATAATAAAATATAAACTATATATAAAATGTGGTAATTAAATTACTCGAAAATAAATATCCCCAATAGAGGATTCGCACCCATTTTTCAGCACGTTTTTTTTTTTTTTTTCTATATATGACATAATCTTTCTGAACATATTTTGTATAAACGTCATTAACAGTCATCACAAAAAATATATTTTCACTAATTTTTGTATAATATACAATTAACATAATAATAAATATACATTTTCTTATTCAAGTACAATATATATTATTTATATTACATATATCGCATGTTAAAAATAATATAATACATTTTATTCAATTAAATGTTGAAAAGCGTAAAAATTATTCTACAACAAGAAATTGATATTAATAAGTTTAATGTTAAGCAACTGTTTACGTACATTTAAATAAAGTTGGCGTGACAAAAACATAACGATCGATTGTTATATGTTTTCATATTAGTATAATTTCTATATAATGTAGACATTAGTTTAATATGGAACGTAAAATAAACCAATTAATACCAATTCTAATATAAATCACATCATATATATAGTATATTTACAAGTTATATATAGCTATAACTATATATAGAATACGAAGAAACCTTACATATAGCATTATTTAACACGTAATTTAATTATAGCTATACATAGAATATATAAAGTATATGAATAATAATCAATTTAACTTTAAAGTCAAATAAATAATTGAAAAAAAAACGGTGTGACATTCAAATTTTGCATAATAAATTCTGTTATCATAATAATAATAATAATAATACACGTATATTACATATACAACAACAATTTTATATAATCATTTTCGAAACCGGATAATATCATCATTAATAATAATATAAAAAAACGCTGTTAATTAACGAAATTTATTTTTCAATATTCTATATAATATACGTTTTGTCTATAAACTTTGTACATATTCAAAAATACAAAATACACCTAATCCTTTTTTTATGTGATTTAAATGCGTATAAGCAGCTGAATTTTCTATACCGCGTACATAATTAATGTCATTCAGGCCATGTGCGTTCAATATGTCTTTATTATTTCACAGATGACTTCTAAAATCGTTTTTCCAAATATTGGCAAATACTAATTTGTTTTAAAATTTATTTAAAAAAAAAATTTCCTTAATATAAAGGACTATTGAATGTGCTAATCTAACGGTTGAGTATTTGTGCGTTCGGTATTCGATATGGAATTTATAAACTATCTTTATATTTTCATATATGTCCTATTATTAAATGATCAAATATATAAAATTGAATAGAAATTTTTGTTTCCCACCAAATATAGCGGCGTTTAACTTCTGCTGTTATAATCTTATCTTTTAAACCATATTGTTTATTTATAGTTACACCCTCATATATATATATGCTTTTTTTTTATTAGGAATCCAACTTGAATAGATAATTTCTGCATATTGTACAGTTGTTTTAGCATTCTTGTGAACTGTAACTTATATAGTCTAGCATAATGGTTTTAATTTTCTATAGCCACAAGACGGTTACATTGCAAGATCAGTTCTTCTATAATTTTAAAACAAATTTCTTTTTATCTTCAATCAAGTGGATCCAATCCTCTTTGGATAAATTTAGGAAAAATACGATTTTTTACATTGATCTGTAACATTCACTATTGCGACGTCTTCAATTACATTTATTCGCATGAAAAATGAGAAATCCGTGCCACCAAAATAATTCGCATACAATCGAAATCGCACAAAGAAAAACCAGAAGGTTTAGGTGTACTTATATAATCCATAAGTATATAAAGTTGCCAACAAAAAAAAAAATTAACTGCCATCAAAATATATACACGTAATATAATCGTATAGTAGGTATAATACGTTTACATTTTAAATATTACATATTTATACGTTTTATATATAAATACAAGTTTGCAATGTCCATAATGGCCATATAAACAAACACGATCATTTTAATTGCAAATTATTATTTTTTTTTATAATACGATCACGTAGTATAATATTCTCAAAATTAAAGTATATATATATAGTGAGAAAGAACCTTGACTTCCATTTATATTATGTATTTAGTTAGACCTTTAGTTTATATAAATTTTATATAGTACATTTTACATATACAAACAACACATGTATAGACACAGTGCTACAGTATAAGTAAACTATTTTATGTTAATATTATTAAAACTGATTACAAACATTCTCTCATATAGTTACCTAAGACTTATTTCAGCACATTATTATCTTCTTCGGAACTAATAAAAAAAAATAAACTATATTCAAAAAGAACAATTTTCCTCTATAAATTCTCTCCCATACCATTCACAAACAAATATTTGTATGCCGAATAAAATAATACAATTACAAACAAGTTTTTTTAATATATCAAATTAACTCAATAATATTATGGTATTACTAACAACCCAACAACAACAAATACAAAGCATAACTATAAAATATTATTATTAAAAAAAAAAAAAATGTATAAACATATTTTAAAAAGAAAATAAACATGCGGTGGTTTTTAGATTATAAAATAAATTCAGAAAAATATCATTTAAAATTATTTTCAAAAATTAATTTGACCCATTTCCCATCATCTGATTCGAATGACAGTTTGTTTATTGAATTGGAAAAATTTCCAACTATCAGAATTTGTAAAAGAATGGAAAATTTTGGATAATTTTTACTTTTACCTATATTCTATTCTACTATTCTTTTTATACGTGTGAGTAAAAACTTGTATACATCGATCGTATTATTAAATAAACAACGTAATGTTATATACAAACTTATAAATAAATAACACATAACAACAAATAAAATTCAAAAAACCGTCTCAAACCGCTTTTATAATTATATTATATATAGCCACTATATATCAACTATATATATATTAATATCAACTCAATGCTCAATACAACAACACAATATATAATAAATCTTATATTTGAAATATTATAAACACTTGAAACTATATTAATTACAATAAGAAAATATCATTTAAAATTATTTTCAAAAATTAATTTCACCCATTTGCGATCATCTGATTTGAATCACAGTTAATTCATTGAGTTGGAAAAATTTTCAACTAACAGATTTTGTAAAAAAAAAAGAGAATTTTCAATAATTAATATTCTTTCCACTTTTTTTGCATATATAATTATATTTCCGCATGGTCGGATGCAACGGGGATGCAATTCTTTGTCTTGAAACTGAAGTATTAACCATTGAAAACAGTCTATCTTTCTCTCTGGATTTCTATCATAACTTTATTTAACTAAACACACAACTTCAATTGATCAAAAAAATCCATATAAATATAAAGTTATTGATCCAAACAAAACTCTAGATTTCAATCATAATTTGATTAAATTATACTTTAGGCGGAAGGCAAAACGAACGGAAGCTCTATATATTACACATTTTCAACAATAAAAAACCCCATCACTAAAATGCAAATGAGTTTAGATAATCATAACCATTTTACATTATATATTTTTAAAAATATATAACAACTATATTTTTATACTATTACAAATTAATCTGACTCTGTGTGTTGACTCAAGTTCATGTAAAATGAAGCAATTATATATTTAATTTGATAACGTTTTGCGTTACATTTCGTTGCTCCAATTAATTTGTTATAATTTTTAAATTCCATATACTATCAACAAATATATATTGAAAGACTATCTCAACTATATTAGCCCATATATAGTATATTATTTTACGTTATTATCCCAATCGAATGATTTCTTCTTTTATTATAAAAATAATAAAAATTTTCTAATTTACATAAACGAAAATTTTTAGAGTTCAACTAACGCAATTACATTTGTTTTTTTTTTTTTGAATTTAAATTGAATGATTTGCTAAATTTAATTCGCAAAACGATTACAAAAACTTATAAATAATAACATTTTCAATATTAATGTTGTAATAAATAATACGTTAAAACTACTGATAATAAATCATAAACAGATACGATCTCCTCCTTCAGAATCTCAATATCTTAATGTAAATATAATAATTATAATATAATTTATAGTTTATTAGAGATAGTAAGAAAATAGGATCACTACGCACACACACTTTACAATTGATATATATATATTTTTCTTAAATAAACTGTGAATTCAAATTTGAAAAATAAATCATTTGGAAATAAATAAATTATGCGATTTTTTTCTTAGCTATTTTTATATAACATTATAAAAAAAATGTAATAACCATGACTTTGAGAAATGAATACACAACGTGTATTTTTGTACGAGTATTATATTATAATCGCGTCGTAAATCTATATAGAATATACAATACGTAATAAAATCTATAAGGAAAATGGTCACAACAAACACATACACAACACAATTATGATTATCATAAGAGTAATATAAACAACAACAATTACACAACTTTAGCTAGGCAATATATATACACGTCATTATTCAAAATATAATTACGTCAATTCAAATAACTATATACATTCAGTTTTGTGTGTATTCGTACTACATCTTATAAAAACATTAATGAAAAAGTTTCTTTAAAAATAAACATACATTTTTTTTTTTGATAATATTTATAATCTGTTAGAAGAAATAGTTCACCCCCCACAAAGTACACATCAATTCATTACCGCAAAAATCACTACTAAATGTATACACTATTTGTATATTGAATTATAGAACCTATGCAGGCTGACATAGACTCTATGTTACACACGTAAAATAAAGGGTTACCAAGTGGATATTTTTTGGTTATAGCACTCGATCAAATAAAATACGTACGTAAATTTCTTTTTATTGCTCCAACCAATGTCGTCTTCAAGTGGGAAAAGTGCATTTCTTAAAAAATTATTATTTACAGAAATATAACAATATAACAAGCACAGCTTTTTTAATCAATTTCATTCAAATTCGACAGATAATAAATTTACTATAATTATGAAATGCCTATATGGTCACCGTATGTTGTTAGAAACAATGCAATCTTAATGGACATAATATATTTTATATCATTTTTAAATTCATATGCCAAATATATTTGTATATTTATCTGCAACAGAATATTATTCTGCAATCTGATCTGAATTTCTTAAGAACAATATATTTATTATATATTCACTAAAAACATATTTGACTTAACCGAAATTTTATAAGAATTATATAACCGGGTTTTTATATAGAAAAGCGTGTCGCACGATCATAAAAATTACTATTGGTATAGATTTTCCAGAATTTCCATAGGATAGTCAACATCTTTTGTTTACACAATAAAAAAATGTCTTAAAATCTTCTCCACTTTTTTTCAGTTGAGTGTTAGTTAAATGGTAATGTTCTTGCAGCGATATGATCCGATGAGGACATACAAATATTATAGACATCAAAAGACTTGTTTTTACTGGATAAAATACAGAATAGAAAAATGCATAAATTATATCTAAACTTAACGTTCTTTGGCGCCAGATACACAAAACATATAAATTATAATTGTGTGAAGTTAAAATGATAATAATAAATGAATATTTGAAAAAAAAAAATAACAGAATTAAAACAATTTTTGATTACAAACTAAAAAAAATATGTAATGACATGTTTCTGCAATTATTTTCAATATAGAAGAAAATTTTTGTTTATATAAAAGAAAATGTTAATTTTATTTTTATCTCTTGTCGGCAGTTGTTACTTCTTTAGTTTGTTTTTTTGTTTTTTTTTTTTTTTCTATGTTTATTCAGGAACGAACTCATAAAATTATATTTTGGGAAATTTTCTATAAAATTATAGCCAACTAATTCTAGCGGTTATCTGCAATTCAGCGGTACACATATGAACGACGGTGATATATATATATATATATGAAATATTGTAAAGATCACGCACTGCCCAACTCAAATTCAATTGATTTCTTTATAAATTATAAATATATCTGTATGAAATACTTTTGACAATTTAATACTTGAAACAAACTGCAAAAAAAAAGGTGACATAAACATTAGATATTGACCAGACAAATATTCAACGACGAAAAAGGAAGTCTTTTTACAATGGCTATAAATGATGTATTGACTGACAATACTAAGCGATGATCAGCCATAAACATAACAATCATCAGTACACGCAATATCCATGGAAAGAAGATTCTGCTGTGTATTTGGTCGGATAAGATGGGAGTTGATTATTATGAACTACATAAAAACAGGTGCAACGATTACTAATTTAACGATACTAACAACAATTAATAAAACTGAACCGATTATTGAAAAAAAAAAAAAAAAAAAAAAAAGAAAAACCCCACAGGACTGAGCCAGCAGACACGAAAATCAACTGGTTTTGTTCCATAACAATTTATTGATTTTATTTGAGTAATTTAGTGTATGGAAAAGCACATGCTTGTGTTAGACTTTATAGAATGTTCGACCGTATGTTAAAAACAAGTCCAAACATATTTGACTATGATGTTCTACACCAGCCACCGCGTATTCACCCAACGTGCAGTCTCCTTCTGACTATTAGCTTATTTCGATTCAAGAAAATGTATTAGTTGTTGTGGGTAACAGGAACATACTCTCAACTGTCTCTACACAAATCCAATCAATTTCTGTTATTATATACCTTATTTGATATACATATCAAAAACCATTTACTAAATAAATATTTGAAGGATCCTCAACAACACAACTGCGAACTAACGTAACGATAATTAAAAATTAGTGTAAAAAATAGCAAATTTTAGTAACATCAAAGTTAATAAATTAAGAACACATTAATGAATGTATTCGTCTTTAGTTTTTAAATCAATTATGATAAATATAAGTTAAAAATAAATTGCATAATATATGGCATTAGACAGACATTGCCAAACTATCGTTAAAATCATATTGTTTTTATTATTACGAATATCTATTTTTAGTTTAAAATAAATGAATAACTTTTGTATTTATATTATTATCTTTAAAAATAAATAGTTATCATCAAAAATATCGCCTTCAAGGACATAAGGATCTTGTAAAAACACTTAATATTGATAAAGAAAAATTACTTACATCTCACGTTGCGGCCCGATTAAATGGTTATTTAGTTGGTGTTGGTGGTCTTAATCAATATCTGAGTGAAGCCGATGATTTAGGTTTAAATCCATCACAAAAAGAATATGTAAAATATTATCTTGAAAAAAATGAAGGTAATGGTTTATTCTGCTGACGACACCGAAATCTATCTAGAGCAAAAAAAGAAAAGAACATCAAATAAATTAATTAAAAAATTCCAATTTTATTATATTTGTTATTATTTTTTTTTTCATTATTTTAATATTGAATAATTTAAGTTAAAAAATTAAGTTTTAATATTTTTTTGTTAAAGAATAAAATTTCTGATTAATTGCGAATGATTTTGTTTTTGTTTTTGTATGTAAATTTTGGAAATGAAAGAACGAAAATTATAATTAATATATTATTTTTTTTATGATTCTATTAATTATTCTTATTTTATTTTTTTATTTTTATAAACATAAATATAATTATATTAAAATAATAAATTCTATAGCAAATCAATAAATGATAAATGTATTATAAAATAAATAAATAAATGTTATTGTATATGGAGTAGATGCTAAAAAATAAATTAAAATAATTTAGTTTTTTCTTTTTTTGGTACGTAATTATTATAAAGATTAAAATATATTGCTTTTTAAAGAATAGGATGTGTTTTTATTATCTGTCTATTTTCGCACTTCTTCAAGCACTTTGGCAGCGTGCGTAACTACATCGATCTGAACGAATGACAATCAGTAGAAGTGATGTCTGTTGAATAAGATGCGTGTTATAGAGCTTCTCATTCGAGTTATAACAGTGTATCCTTGATAACTCTTGCAATGCATTTGACCAAGTCATGCAACGATATTTGTTACTCACTATTGCTAGTTTTTCGCAACAATTCTTTGTTCAATTGGTTCAATTGACGGAAACAGTTTCACTGGGTTTCAGATACGCGTGAAACACCACTCTCGTGGTCCCACCTAATACAGATCATTACCTTGTGATCGTGGATGTTCAGTTTTAGCAATGAAGTTAACTTAGTTCTCCCGGTGCTACCCATTACCTTTTGCGTTTAAGATTGCCAAAGAAGATACACTTTTTATCTTCACTATTTATTGTAATAAACCACTCTTTACACATTGTATGCGATGGACCTTGATCACCATAACATTAGGAATATATATGTAGAATAAAAGAAACCCATATAATCACATACCCTAATCGTAAGGTCCGAATCATACAATACGGTACTGTAATATGGTGGAGGAAACTGAAGAACTGTTAAGAAATTAAACACAATTCAACGAGTACTATGTCTTTATATAACAAGCACAAAGAAGATTACGTCACAGGGAATATTTAACATCATACCAATAGACATTGCAAAACAGGAAGAGACAGCAAACCAGGCAATCGATCTCAATACAAAATAGTTATTTTTAAATGACAACCAAAGAGTATATAGAAATGTTAAATAGAATAGAACCAATAAAAGATATAGAACTAACCAGTAATCAGATGGCTCAAATGATATGCTTGAAAATGAATTATAATGAAATCGTATCATAAAACAAAGAAGACTGGCGACAACGAGAACTTTAATTGGCTTAGAAAAGTTTGGTACACTGATGGGTTGAAAGTGAAGTAGCAGACATAGTGAAACCACGATGCCTCATCATCTATGCCTATTAGTGAGGCAACAACAATATTTCCATTGGAAATGTATGCTATAAATATTGGTGTCCGAAATACATAAAGTTCATGTACGCAGAAAATAACAAGCAACAATCTAGTTTCATAATTGGATATGTTGTCATATCGATTCACACCGTAAGCACAATCGTTACACAAAGCGTTTAATCAGTGCCGCAGCAGCACGGCACTCATTGACACACCATGGCAATAATAGAATTGTGTTCAAACCAATAGAAAGTGCAAGAGCCAATTGATACAATCTATCAGTTGTTATGTTGTCCTATTCATGGTTTCTAACGAACCATTTTTCGATCCATAAATATGGCATCCAAATTTGGAATAAGATTAACTTAAGTTTTCTGTAACCATAATGTATTTATGACCACATACACAAGGATCTACCACCCCTCAAATTTTTGTGCTAATAAATAACATAATGTTAATACCCAAAACTAAAAATAAAAATAAATAAAAATGATCATTATGGAAGAGGTTGGAAATTAATTTCTGCTGATCGTAGTATACGATCGCAATCAATTAAATTCGTTGTCAATATCATATATGTGCGAGAAATTCAAACATAAATTGTAACATACAAATATTTATTTAATTAATTAAATAATAACTAAATTTACTAAAAAATGTTAACTTATAAAAATAGAATTACCTTAAATAAATTTCCTCGCATCGTTTTTTTCATTTAATTGTTCAATGCGTAAATCGGTGGTAGTTTTATAACCACCTAATGATTTATTTAATATTTCATCATCCATTGGTTCAATAATTGTACCTAATTTTGTATTGACTGCAGGTCGTGTTAATAATTTACTAGCACTGGGTGTTATAAATGTTGTACCAATTGGTGCACGTATTGAACATTCAAAATCGGTAACACTTGTAAACGGAAATGGTAAATCCGATACAAGATGTTTTCTTAATTTTGTATTCAAATTTTCATTAATTACAAGACTGCCACGATTATCATCACGTCGTTTTTCTACTTTTGGAAATGTTAAAATTAATTTTTTTGTACGTGGTTTTAATCCACAACCAGCCCATGAACCCCAGCCGGGTAATGTTAAATCAATATCTTCCGGTTGTGATTTTTTACGTTCTTCATCTTTATCACGTTCAAAATCAGCTACTATATCATCATCTTGAAATGCTTCAGCTATTGTTAAACGTTTTTCTTTTTCCATATCAATATTTTGTATCGTATTATCGGCAGCACCATTAATATCATCATTTTCATAGATATCTTCCGAATGAAATTCATCTGGAAGTGCTGTGTTTAAATGTTTAATTTTGGATTTTAGAAAATTATCAGGATTTATATTATCAATTTGGTTCTTATTTGAATTATCACCAACTTTATTAAATCTGTTGTTATTTAATTCAGAAATTGATTTCAATGATTTTTTAATATCATCATCATCATCGTTATTATTAATTGTATTATTTTTCATATTTTCCGTTAATTCTTCATCTATAGATGGTCGTGTAGCTATTTTTTTAAAACTCAAATCTTCGCTGTTATTTTTATTTAATATTTTTGTCACCTTCTTTCCTTTAATGCTAATTCGTTTTGCATTTTTTTCCATATTTGTCTTTAATTTATTTAATTTTTTTGTAAATTTTTCCTTTATAATATCTTCAGCATTATCAAATATATCATCAATATTTTCAATATATTTCCTTATTTTATTTTTTGGTAATTTAACTTTTAATTTTTTAACAGCGGGAATAATGGTATCGTTAGCATTTAATAATAATTCATTCGTATTACATTCTTCAATAATCCAACCATTTTCATATGTACTATTTTTGATTTTCTTTTTTTTATTTGTTATATCAATTTCATTTAATTTATCTTCAGTTTCCTCATTTTGTTTTAACACTTTATCTGCTGTTGCTGGTTGTAAATGCTTTTCATCTTTATCATCTTTACGATATTCATCTAATTCCATTTGCGTTTTATTACGTTCCTGCCAATATTGTTTATAATTCGTAACAAATCGATCCATTTCATTTTCTGAATTTTTATTATGTTGTGTTTTAATCCATGGATTTAAATTATTAGAATTTGTATTCTTTTTAATTGGTAATAAATTTTTATTATCTTCGATGACATCATCTTCATCATCCTCGTCATCATCATTTGAATCATTAATTCGATTTTTCTGTGTTAGTTCTCGACTAATTGCCAATTGTTGTGACAATTCTTTACGTACATCTTTATCATATTTTGCACGTATTTGCAAACTTTTGGCCCACGTTCCTGTATTTTTGTGTCGTAAATTTGCACGTTCAACTATACGATGTTTATCCAATTGTTCTAGTTTTCGTAATGCAGCTTCTGGATCTAATTTTTGTAATGCTTCGAATTCTTTAATTTGTACTTTCATTTTTTCACGTTTCATAATTCTATGAAATTTTTTACTTTTAATTTTATTATGCATACGAGCTTTTGCCTTCTGTTGTGATTCACGTATTCTTAGCATACGCATTTCTTTACTTCTTGCAATTATTTCTTCTCTCGTTAATTGTTGTTCTTCCAAAATTTTATCTTCCATTTTATCGGTATCGTCAAATCCTTCAATAGCTTCTAGTGCTAACATTAATTCGGATTTAACACGAACATCGGATTCTATGGCATCACTTTTTTTATTTATAATAGCCATTTTTAAGTTATTTTGCTTTAATGGGAAATACTGTGAAAATAAATGATATATATTAGTAATAGAATATTAGCATTCAATTAAAAAATTATCAATCCATCCTACTTACCAAATGATCAGTAGCTCGATTTTTTGTTACAATAGCATTCCATCTATCCAATTGAGATTTTGCCTTTTCATAACCAATTGAACGCTCAATGCGTTCAGCTGCTGGTTTTTCTAATGGTTTCTTTAATAATTTCGTTCTTTTTGCTATGGTCTTCAATTGTTTACCTAGAAATTTGCTTGATTTTTTTTTTTTTAAAACATCTATTAAATCAGTTAATGAAACTTTCCCAGGTGGTAACTGTTTCAATTTTTTATTAAGTTTAGTTTCTTCATTATCATCATCGTCAGCATTCTTTAAAAATGACTTAGCTAAATTAAATTCAGATTTTTTATGAGACGGCTCGTTACGTTTTGGTTTTTGAATATGTTGTATTTTTTGCAATCCTTCAATTGAATCCAATAAACGTTTATGTGCTTTTACATCAATTTCCGTATCGGAATTAAAATCGGAATTATCTGACATGATTCAGTTTTTTTTTTTTGCGACTCCTGAATCCAAATTTTCAATCTAAAATTAATGTAACAAATTTTAGGTTAAGTTGAAATTTGATAAGCAACTCAGACAAAATTCTGGTTGAAGAACAATGTTTTATGTTAATAGTTAATACCTTTTAATTATTTTTGTATTTATATAATTTATATTAAATTCGATTAAATTAATTAAATTTAATAGTAAATTAAAAGTAAAAACAATTGAATACCGGTCACCTCACGTTGTCTTTAACCTTGATAATCTTTTTGATGAATGGACGACTGGTCGACTGAGCACTGAGCAGACACTGGATATGACTGGACTATTTGACTACATTTGCTTGACAGACTAAAATGAATATAATGTTGGCAATTCACAACCATCAATATTTAAAACTAGCAAAAAAAGCAAAGTTGCTTGAAATATTTCAACGAATGAGATAAATATGGAAAACGTGACCAATTTTGACAGCCAATTCTTTATTTCTTACAATTCTAACATTTTCACATTTTTTAATAACAATATGGAAAATTATATTCCAATTCCAATATAAACAAAAAAATTTCCCTCCAAAACGCACTCATTTTGCATAAAAGTAAGAGTAGATTGTAGAAGGCTATATCTTTTTGTTTTTACATTTGTTAATTTCTTTAATATTGTTTAGTATTTTGTTTGACTTGCCAGTATTTATTATTATTTATTAAAATTATTTATTAAAATTATTTATTAAAATTATTAAAAATATTAAAAAAAAAATTAAGTTATAATTTATATTCTCTTACATCAATATGGGTAAGTGTTAAATTGCGAATAAATAAAACATAAAGTGGTGTGTTGCATGCCCTTTTGTTCAAAAAATTAAAAAATGTTAAACTTATTCTTATTTTTTTTATTATTTAGTAAATTCTGGAAAAAAAGATAAAAATGCAAAATCACGCAGTCGCTCAAGTCGTTCTGGTTTATCGTTTCCTGTTGCACGCGTACATCGTCTATTAAGAAAGGGTAATTATGCGGAACGTACTGGTAGCGGTGCATCAGTTTATTTAGCAGCAATTTTAGAATATCTAACTGCTGAAATTCTTGAATTGGCTGGCAATGCAAGTCGTGATAATAAAAAATCAAGAATTATACCCAGACATTTGTTATTGGCTATTCATAATGATGAAGAACTTTCAAAACTTTTACAGCATGTAACGATTAGCCAAGGTGGCGTTATACCTCACATTGAATCAATTTTATTACCAAAAGCTTCAAAACGTGGTCCAACATCTAAAACTACAAATGTTATTAAAGAGAGTCAAGAATATTAATTTTCATTTTTTTAAATTTATTGTAATTTTTTTCTTTCGTTGTTCTTTACTGTTATTGTTAATGATATGCATAAATTAATTGTATTGTATACAACCAATTAAATTAATGTAATAATCATTGTAAATAATTAACTATATACATTTTTCTTTTTTTTTATTAAATATAAATTTATATAAACAATTTTATAGTAATGTAATAATTTCATTAAAAATACTATTTTTTTTTTGAAGATGACTGATGCTTGATTAATTATTAATGATGAAAAATGGAAGTAAATTAGAGTTATTATCTAATTTAATCAGTTTTTTTTGATTTTGCTAAAGATTTTGCCGCAATAAATGTATTTTTCATTAACATTGTTACTGTCATTGGTCCAACACCACCAGGTACAGGTGTTATATGTCCTGCAATTTCGCGCACAGCTAATACGAGAGAGAGAGAGAGAGACAAAGATGAAAAAAGAAAACATTTATATTATTATAAATACTAAATACTACATTTTATAATAATACTAACCATCAAAATCAACATCACCAACTAATTTCGGTTTACCAGTATTTGGATCTGTGATTCGAGTTAGACCAACATCAATTACACAAGCACCAGTTTTAACCATATCACCTTTTATTATACCTGGGATACCAGTAGCTGTAACAATAATATCAGCTGTTTTACAAAAACGTTTTAATTCATCGGGTGGTGTAAAACGATGACAGATTGTTACAGTAGCATCCATTGCACATGTATCATTACGTCCATCGGCATGTAATAACATTGCAATTGGCATACCAACATTTTTGGATCGACCAACAACAACTGCATTTTTACCAAATGTTTCAATACCACTACGTTTTAGTAATTCCTGTACACCTAACGGTGTACATGGTATTAATGTATTCATATCTAAACATAGACGTCCAACATTTTTCTCATTGAAACCATCCACATCTTTTGAACAACTTATTGCATTACATATACGACGTTCATTTATATGTTCTGGTACAGGTAATTGTACTAATATACCATCAACTGAACTATCATTGTTTAATTGTTCAATAATATCTATTAATTCGTTTTCTGTTATATTGGGCTGTAGATTTTTTGTAACACTTGAAATACCTACTTGAACAGCAGCCTAAAATAAAAATAAATCAATCACATTAGTAATATTTTTAATTTAACGGAGCAGTCAGTATTAATTCATCTGCAATTATCATTACCTTCATTTTATTATTTACATATGTACAACTTGCCGGATCACTACCAATTAAAACGGCTGTTAAATGTGGTGGACGATTTCCTTTTTTAACCCAATCATCAATTTGTGATTTTAATTCGCTACGAATTTCATTAGCAATTTCTTTACCATTTATTAATTTTGCCATTTTTCTGCGAACATTTAAAGAATATTATTAGTAATTGTTACAATTTATATGGTTTAAAAATGAAAAGCGCATATAATTAAATAAATAAAATGTTAAGAATTTAAGAATTACATTTGTTTAATCACACCATCATACGCATCTCACGTTAATTAAAAAAATAAATAGCTAGCTAATAAAAGCTAATGCAAAGTATCTACTAAGAACAGCGCAAAAAAAATAAAAATATACGTGTCAGTCGTGTAGATGTTCCAAAAATGGTTCAACAAATACATTATACCATTTTTGAATAATGACGAACAAAAGTTCATGTAATAGTGGACGCATAATAAACATCTGGGAGTATAGGGTAAATTTTTTTTAACCAGAAATTACTGAATGATCAAAGCATTATGAGCGAATACTGATTCTCAAGATGTAAAATGATCAATCATTTTCTTGTTTTACTTGTTCTCGATGATAATTTGCTTTAATTTTGATTTCGTCTATTACCAGATATTTTTTGATAGTGTGGTAGTTTGTAATTAAAAAAAAAATAACACAAATACAAAAACGTCCATGTGGTGCAGCCTTAATATTTGAATTTGAAAGTTTTTTGTTTTTTTTTTCCAGATTTTTTTATTCATTTTTGTTTTTTGTTTTTTTTTTTTCCAGAAATTTTATTCATTTTTGTTTTTTATTTATCGCGTTTGGAATTGCGTCGTAATAATTCATAAGAAAAAAAAAAAAAAAGGTATACAGTTTTTTATTTCTTTTTTAATACAAAATTGGTAGACTAATAGTAATTATTATAATTTTAACTAAATAATTATTATATTTTAATAATGTTAATAAAAAAAAGTGATTTCTATGTAAAAAACAAAAATTAAAGGCAAAGAACAATTTCCTTTACTCCCGTTTTTTTTTTTAACTTCTTTCTTTGTGTATAATTAAAAATAATTTTTGGTTGTTTTTGTGTTAATTATAATAATTAGTTATTTTTTAATTGTCCTTCATTCTTTTATGTTAAATAATAGTAATAATATCGAATTAAAAAGTTTAGATTTTTAGTTTTGCAATAGAAATGACAAAAAAAAAATAGAATAAAATATCACTTTTGTTTTTGTTAAATATAATAAAAAATAAAAATCCTGTGCGTGTGTTTGTATGTGTGCGTAACATTTTAAAATCACAAATTATAAGTTTTTTATTATAATTAAATTTAATCAATTATTAATAAGATTTGTATAAATAAATTTATGTAAAATATTTTCTTGATGGACTATGATTGTGACGAACGAGCAAAAATGGATATTGCATCTCCTTGTTGCCTCCTATTAGATGGGTATTTTCTTTTCTGTTTTATACGTAAGTTTATATTTTAATTAAATTATTAAATTGTTATTTTGTTCTATATTTTATATTTTTGACTATTATGATGATTATGGAAAGATACTATAGACTCGTTTTTGTTAGTGCTTTATTGTTTAATTATTAACTTTAACTTTTTTAAAATCTCAGACGGCTGGGGTGTGGGGGAGCATAACATGTTACAATGATATTATATGAAAATATAATTCTACTAATAAAAATTAAAAATAAGTGAATCAAAAACAATATTTAAAGATGAATTATTTCTCACAACAAAAAAAGCGTTTATTAACATAAAATGAATTAATTAATATAAAAAAAAAAAACAGCAAACACAAATCTAAATAGCCTGTACAAAAACCACAATATCTAACTAAAATAAACTAGTTTTTTTTTGCAATAAAATTTAATGAACTATATACGAAAAACTAATCTATTGTAATTAAACACAATATTCTCACCTTTTATCATTATTATTATTATTAATATCATTATGATCGTTTTTGTGATTATAACTATTATTGCTATTATTATGAATATTACAATTATTACTACTGCAATAAGCAACTGAATTTATAATATCTTTCATGTTTAGTAAATATTTAAAATTGTTCAAATAATAATTATTAATAAATATTGTTCTGCTTCTAACACCGACAGATTTCCCAATGCAACTAATAAATTGAAACTGTAAAGCATTCATATTTTTGTTTTTCTATATATATATATATATTTGTTTTGTTGATAATTAAATTATAAATATATATAATATATATTTTCTTTCAAAAGAAATTGTAATACATATTTAATTCTCAAAACAATTTTCATTGATATCATGTTTTTTATTATTTTTTTTTTTTTTTTCATATATTTTTCTGTTGTAATATTCTATTTTATTATTGATAAAAGTGATAATATAATTATTCCATATATTTTTTTTTTCTTTATGTGCATCAGTATTATAATTATGTTGAAATTTTAACTTGTAAACTGTGAAAAACAAATAATATGTTTTGTATTTCGAAATTATATGTGTTCAATAAATTAATAATATAAATAAATAAATAAATAAATAACAACTACAGTGGAATTCTATTTAACTGAATTCCCATTCGAACGAATATCCCTTGCTAACGAAAATTTTTGAGCTACGTTGATAATTAGAAGCAAATTTATTGCTATTCAATAGAATTCTTATTCAATTGAATTCTCATTTACCAAAACATGTAAACTACAATAACAAATTCCTCTGTAGTATAATAGAAAAGAAATGAGAATGTGGATAGAATACAAATAACAAAATACGATTGTAGAGAAGAAGCTTAGATTAGATATTTTTTTTCCTTACACTTTTATCGTTATTCAGTGTTTAATTACCCATTCCTATACAACCCATTCAGCATTAAGTCCGTTACGATTATACTGAATAGAAATTTCTCTGTATATATAAATGACGTCTAAATGATTTGATTTATTATTAATAAATATTTGAATTTTTTTTTTCTTTAAATTATATACGTATGAATAATCGTAAGTTTGTAATTTTCCAATAGACTAACTAAAAACAATTCACGTATTTTAAATACAAAGAATTTTTGTATGTTTTCCATTCGGAAACAATAATTTGATGTATATACTTGGTTATAATTTTTAATTATTATTATCTCATTCGAGCATCATATTTTTACATATACAATTATATATTCTATATTAAAATATTGATAAAATGTTATTTTTAAAAATTTGTTTATAACATGTTTAAAGTGTGAAATTGAATGTGCATGAGAATTAATTATATTATCATTTTAATTTTTAAATGAATGTGCGTCGTCTGTCTGTGTAATAATAATATATAATTTTTGTTTACTATATTATTATTATTATTATTGTTGTTTATTATCTAACCAAAACGCGACGACACAAATAAATACAGTAAAATCGGTTAAGTGGACCACAACAACAACTTCAGTGATATTCATTTTCATTCATCGCTACCGACATATAAAAATAATTTATCTGTTGGAACTAAAAATTTAATAGATGGAAATTGGACCATATATACAGAGTAATTTGTTTGGTATTATAAAATAATTTTTTTCATTTTTCATATACATGTCGTCTATTTCCATTTGTTAGTAACGCCACAAGTAATCGTGAACAAAATACAAGAAAGATTTTCTGTATTCATATATTTTAATGTCATTGCCATCATTACTTGTTTCTTATGATATTTAATTATATGATTTAAAAAATAAATGTTTTTTCTGATAATATATTACATGATTCATCATCACTTTATGTAAAATCATTACGTGGGTATAATTAAATTTAAACCTAAAGTATACAAATTGATTTTGGCATTAAATTTTCACAGAATGTTATAAATTATTGCCTGCCTATTGATGATAATTTAAAATTCAACTTTGAATTGAATAGCAAACCAATACTAGAATTCAAATCTTAATACAATGCATCTATGTTTATCCACAACCACAGACCGGCTTTCAAATGGTAAAGTTATGATCAATTTAATATAGAGAATATCTTCATGTGCATATCATATGTGTGGTATGTCTGTCTTGTTGATCAATACTCTGGGTTGTATTAAAAAAATACTAATAGAAGCATTGGTTGATTCATAGGATGGTCTGTACTATCTTATATACAATTCGGTTTCCGAAATGTTAGTTGGTAAAAGATGTACTGATTCGGGTCGTATAAAAATAATTACTTGATATGATTGTAACCTATATAAAATTCATTTATTCCACGTCAATCAAAACAATAACATAAATTATAATTCATATTAAATTATAATATAGAAAAAAGGTATATTTACATTGTAACCGGTATTCCAAAATCATTTAAAATCTATGTTTAAGAATTGTATGGTATACAAACCAGTCCTATATTCTTATGCAATGATAAAATTTAAAACGTTGCATATGTAGCAAATTGTATTTAGCTCAAAATTGAATGCTGCTACAATATTTAGGAAACAAATGTATGAATTATAGATAACAATAAAAATATTACCTAATTTTAATTAACTTCAAATATTATTTATTGTTTTTGTATGATTATACTTTATTTAATTTATGTAAACTATAAAAATTAATTATTTTATAATTTTTAAATGCAAACTAATTTCCACATTGAGCGATTAGCAATCTGAAAAAATGTCATGTTAAATAAAATACAAACTGTCAAAAGAACGTCACCTCTTAAAAAAACAAGTGGATATATTTTATAATATATCGAAAATATATCATTCACAATAGATATAATTTAGTTTGTAATAAGATTATTATTATTGAACGCCTAACAATAGATGATCAAGACACAGAAATCGAAAAGAGAGAAAAGAAAATTTATGTATTTGAAATTTTTAAAATGTACGTTATATGAAAATATCGGAAAATATATACCTGAGAAAATGATAAATATGAAAACCATTAAATATCAAAATTCTATTAATAAGGAAAAAAAAATATAAAAGGTTATCAAATTTCAATGACCATTAAATGTAATTATATGTCGTTTTTTTTTTTAAGTACTTAATATGATAACAATTATCTATATAGGAAAAAAATTATAATAATATTAAAATGTATATTTTATCATTTAATTTAATTTCGGATCTAATTTACTTTTTTTCGTTTAGCTTTTTATTATATAATAAATTTATACAGTTTGCGTATCAATACGTGCGTACACAACACAGGATCTGCAATTTCCAATTCTGTTTTCGTTAAGTATCAAAATGCAATACAGTTTACTTTTAAATTAGTTTATATCTGGTGGTAATAAATATGAGACATGATGAGGACTGATGGATGCGATGTTTATAGCATTATTTGTTCATCAATTTGCAATGCTAATACATATAGACGATCAATATAGTACATTATCCCTATAATTATTGATTCCGGATCATTTTTTTAAACCATTATGAATATATGCCATTCACAAGTTATTGTTGTTTTTAAATGATGCACTATTATCACAATAACAATTTTCCACATATTTAATGTCTTTTTAATTGAAAAAACCAAACTCTATATACTGCGATGTTAATGTTCAGTTCACATGCACTAGTTTGGGTTATTTTCAATCAGAATAATAGTAATTATGGGTTTTTGTATATGAACAAACATTGCCGTCAGGACATCTTGCAAGAATAGAAATAAATGATTAATTAATTAGGCAAACGTTATCATTTATCATAATTTTTATATATTAAATGATCGATCCTGTTTTCTTTTGTAGGCAATACTTACGTAAATGTACATTTTTTTTTCAAATAAATATACACCGTCTGTCCGAAATGTAATCGGAAAATTTTACAAAAATAATTTTATTTATTCTAAATATTTTCATCGATTTTTAATGTTTCACATCAAATGACTTTTTTATGTCACTGATATATTGTTGAGTATATATCATTGTATCATGTATCATAATGTATCATTGACTCAATGTCTTCCATTCATGGTCAAATGAAGTATAGGGAATAGAAAATAGATACACTTGGTATAGCCAAGTTTCATTTCAGCATAAATATTTCGAATAAATATAAATTTTTAAATATAGATATAAAATTGATTCGTATAATTGATTCGTTAAAAATTTTCTTGCTAACTTTCACCAAATTATGCTCTTTTTGGATGTTTTCTTCGGTAATAGTTGTTGATGGCCGGTCTGGACGTTCATCATCATCTATATCTTTTCTTTTGAATCGTCGATGCTACTTAAACACATTTTTGCTAAGATCTTGTTAAACAATTAACAAACGTTTGACGTGTATACACATCAAATATAAAATGTATACACGCAATTAACTATGGGTAATGTATAGATAGACGGGCGGCATTATACCATCAGATCCATATATATATATATATATGAGAAAGTAATTACAATCATTTTTCGTACAAAGGGTGCACATAGAATATAATATCTTCTGGTGTGTATGAATAATGATTTTATAAATAATATATAAATTGTATAATGAATTATTGTGTTATATTAGTGTATTTTTATGTGCGTTTAGTATAAATAAGAGTGATGCATTTTTATTACAATTGTACTTATAAATACAATATATGCAATGTTGCGTATAATTATATTTTGAAAAAGAAAAAAGTCGAGACATATGTATAAATTACTATACTTGTTTAATGTATATTCACACTTGAATGGTTTATTTTTGGCGCCAGACAGCACATCGTTCATTTTTGCCTTAGCCAGAATAAAAAATCTTTTATGAAAAAATTAACTAAATGATTATCAAACAAATAACAATAATAATAATAATAATAATAACAAAAACCTATTTTCATTTAAAAGGAAATACTTTTAAGTGAGCAATATAATAATTATATTACAATATTTGTATATTTTTGTGTGTTGTGGGGAATGATAAAAATAAGAATATAAGATGCTGTGATGATGTTGATGATGATGATGATGATGATGAACAAGATGAAGATGTTGATATGAAACTCCTCTCTAAAAACCGTATTTAATTTTTATAAAATAAAAAAGTAAAAATTTAGTTAGAATATATGTATTTATACATAACATATAGGTTATAATTATATATATATAAATGTATTATGTATAAATATATAAGTATATTATGTAGTTCATTGACATTCATTTTAAAATGTATATAATATAATGAAGAAGATCATAATATACCGTCATCGCTCATATACCACCATGTTAAGTTTAAATATTTTTTTTACAAGTATTCTTAAAAATATAAATAAATATTTTAATTTACGATACGATCGATCGAATGGTTGCATTTACATCACGCACCGGTATTCATATAGATATGGGGAGGGTAAATATAATAATAAAATAATAGTTTCTTTCTTATATAATACGCACCCAAATTAAAGTAATTATATTTTAAAATGTTTTTAAAAATATTACATTTTTTGCAGATAGTATACAAATAATAACTTTTAAATAAAATAATGCAAACGCACATATATTATTTAGTTCGAGTTCGTAATATACCAAATTTACATGTGTAAATTCACTTATACTTATTGTATATAAATATTATAATAACATTATGGAATTATCGAAACATCTACAATATCTCTTGATAATTGCAGACTATATAATTTGGTGAATTATTATACATTCTTCGCAGCATATACGCGGAGTAATTTACCAATTTCATTGTAAAAATGATTATTTGATCTTACTCTTCAAATACGTGTTCACTTTCCGTGCATATTTGATATGAGATTTGTGTATCAATATTATTCCCGAATATATTCGTATAATCATTTTACTTTTGTTTGCGTATGCCTAATTATATAGAGACTTATCGTACCATAGCAATTATCAAATAAATTAATATAAATAAATATTATATGTCTGGTATTTATCTTAGTTTTGTTTTTATAACTTTCTCTACAAATGAAATTGCACACCGCAGTAAACCGCAATTAATTATGCACTATATATATGTATCCGACTTTGATACAATATAGTACAATAGAATATAAAATAAGCAAGGTGATTGAAAGTATAGAATATGATACCAATATATAATTAATAATATTATAATTTATAATTAATTAATTAATAATATACTCCATATACGACATTTTCTGTATGGAAGAGTAATTTCAAACATATATATTATTAAAATAATTTTCATATAAATTTCATAAATTCATAAAATATGTATGTTATATATAACATAATTATATATTAATTAAAAATTATATATAGTTTAATAATTAAATAAAGTGACCAATCTATCTATAAAATCTGATAAATATACATTAGTCCGAAAAATAACCGAAATGATCATATGTCTAATATGTGGATATATAAAGTAATACTAATCTATGCTGATTAATTCATATGTTGTGAACCGATGTTAAAGATCTGTTAAATTTTTGATAACATTTCCTTCAGCGTGCGTTAAGCCAAAATAAACAATATATATTGGTGCAACTATATACCATAAATGGAAATGCTTATAGCCAGAAAATTTGGTTGATGTTGTCCTTACTACAGTGAATTTTGTATAACCATATACATATTGAAGGAACATATATACTCACAAAAATATTGCACCTCAAAATTATGTTTGTTTTAAAGATTTTATAATCATTGATGAAGGTAATGCAGTGACCACAAGAAATAATTGGTCGAAGAAGTTTACGTAATACTGCATGAGAGATGTAATTTTAATAATAATGGACAAGTTTCGTGCGGCAATGCGATCCAATAGATAGATTTAACGACCAGTTGGTAATGTATAAAATACCAACTAACACTATTTCTGCAATGGCAGACATTACATTTTCGCATATCATTTGCAAAAAATCGTGTTAATACAACAACCATTTTTATAATTATATAAAATTTCTATATCGATTATATTTAGATTTAGAACATAAAAAGTGACCGTATGCATTATATAGAATTTATGGATTTAAAATGCACACCTAATGACATCACTTTTTGTTCAATATCATAATAATATTTTATAATTTAATTAAATTAATTAAACATTCATTATTTTTTATATTGTTCTGTTCATATTATAATGTAATATAATAAATATTTAACAATAAACGGAAGTATTAGACAGTGTGTATCTGTGTATTAAATGTATAGCAATGCAACGGCTATACGGATATAAAATAATCTCATGTTTTATAATAATTATATTGCATATAAATGTCAAATGGCTAAGTGAAAAGGGATAAAACTCTATATTATAATAAAACATATGCATAATTAAAAGCATCGCATTGAAAACTATATATTGGATATAACTTAATTTGTTTTTTATCCTATATACCATATACAACATCTATTCGAAAAATAACCGGAATGATTTTTTAATATACATAAATTTGTTGCTGGTAAAATCATTTATTATTTGTTCCGCTGATTTGTGAGTCGACATTAACAAACACAAACTGTCTCACGGGGTCGCAAAATTTCCGTCAGTGTGCGTAATCCAAAATAAAATATATTAATTGTTATATATTAGTATACACTGCACTGAACGACATCCAACCTCTAATTTTCTATTAATAATTAAAAATAATATATAGTAAATATCATTTCTAAACTATTATTATTTTAACTTATAATATTAGCACTTGTTTTTAAGTATTATTGTTCAACAATATATTCAACGGTTTAAGTTTAACTTCACTTAATTATGTGCGGCTATATTGCAAAGATAGATTTTATAATAGTTGCTTTCTGTAAATAATATGTTTGCAAATAATTTTTATTATCACAAAAAAAAACAAGGAAACATTAATTTTAAAGATAAGAAATTTCATAATAAAAATTGTTTAACAATTCGTATTTGATTTGCTAACCAATTAACAATTTTTGTGTTTAACTACAATGATAAATTTATAAATTATATAATATTAAAATAATTGATTAAATAAATTATTTTTATAAAGTGAATTGTAAAATACTTGACTTTTTTACTGTAATTTATGGTTTATAGATGCCTGAAAAAGGAGCGATACTAATATTAGTTGTATTTGGAGGATTGACTTGGTGTATACCTGCGAAACCAATCCTCCTTCGGCAGGGAAACACATCAAGACATATACAATGCTGAACAAAACGATTCCAATTGTAAATATTAGCTCTTCTACCATACCATACAATACCATTACCATTTTGTTAACTCAATTTAATGATTACAGTGAGTAAAGATTTTACCGCAACCAAGATATTGTTAACTGACGTCGGGCACACATATGTGTTGTTATCAATATAATTTGTATTTATTAAATGGATATACAATTTAATATAATTATGCGTGAAAACATCGGTGGTGATAGATATCTGGTAGATAACAATTTATTATAAATACAATACAAACCATTATTATAAAAAATAAATATAGAGCATAAAATATTTATTTTTTGTTATCAAAATTCATATAATTAAACATTATTTACTAGTATTTAATTTTATATATATACACAGAATTTATAATACTATAATACACTTAAAATAAAATTACAATAGATAAATATAAATATAATTAAGTAACTTGAATGGATAAACGAAAAAAAAATATAATATGATAAATACTTGTTGTTTTTATATAGGGACGGTAAGGATGGGTAAAATGATATTATAACTATATATTTTTATAGTATATATTATTATTAAAAAAATAAAACTGCATATCTGCGTATCTTAGGATCATTGAAAAAAAACACCAACTTTTGAGACTTATTTATTATTTCAGTAACAATCTATGTTAATAATAATATTAAGTAATATTCAGTCATACCACACCAATATCTTATATTAAGGAATTGGTGGAATTTTACTTAAGGTTCAAAAGTTACCAATAAATTATTTAAAAAGAAAAATAGTAATTGAATGAATGTGAAAAGTAAGAAGCCGTCACAGTATTTTCAAACAATTGCTATTATATTATAAATATATATAGTTGAAATATTCAAAATGTTCCTTTCCGTTCCCGTTTGGCACCATCTTACCTTATAATTTGCACATATTTATAAAATCAGATAAATTTTTTTTTCTATAAGATAAATAAATGAATTTATTAATAATATTAAATTTAATTATTGAATTTATATAATAATATTTGTTTTAAAAATTGGGTTGGATTTTATTGTAAGGAGTGGTTTTCATTAGATTATCAAATTATTACAATATTTTGTTGTACACATATTAAAGGTTTGTTCATGGATATAATGATAAACTGTGCGGTACAGGTCGAGATGACACTATATAAATGCAGATGGGTGCTATCGTGTAAAACCTATGAATATAATGATACGAGAATTTAATCTATAATACCATTTGTAAACATTTAATGATAATTGTAAATTAATTTAGTGAAGACACTATATCTCGTCTTTCGTCCTTATTTGCAATCATATCAAATATATAATTATAATCTATCACAATTGGTACGCTACGGTATTTCCCATATGGATCAAGACACTTTCAAATTCAAACCCATGTTGTTAATCTTCATGCACAGTTTATATAGCTTTTCTTTGTACTATATATATATAGTTTATGACTAGTCCTTGTAGTATTTATATTTTTTTATCTTAATATCAATCTTAATCTAAAATTTTGAAAAATAAAACTAAAGTTATAGAAACACATTAATATAGACTGCATTTTATTTGTTGAATGTGGTATAATAATGGTACGGTCGGTATACATTCCACTTCCATTAAAAATCTTAAATAAAGTCATATCAATCGCATAGTATATATTGCCATCTCATTCAAAATATATAATATATATATTTAAGTCTTTAAAACATATTTTAAAACATTTGTATAAATATCATATAATAAATTTATATTTATATCACACTTCTTTTGACTCTCTATCTAACTATTCATCTACTATAAGCTTCCAAACATTTTTATTCTTCTATATATATTTTTAACGAATACAAGCTAAATATGTACATAATTATTTTGTACATATGCGAGCACACATATAGATATTATACAGGGTGTTCACCAGACCATTGAAGTAGTGAATGATAGCGATTTAATCAGTAAATTTATCCTTTTTATGACCCCGTAAATTAAATAAAAAATGTGGAGATTTAAATTGGTTAGCATATGTGCGACATCATGATTAAATCTATTATTTAAATGTTTTACTCACAACTATTGGTCTACACGACGGTAAATAATTAATTAAAGATCCATATTTATCCAATTATATCTTAAAAATTTGTACAAAATATGTTTTAATGAATGATAAGGACTTTTTGTGAATATATATATTTGTAGGTGAGACGCATCCTCTCCATAATAGACTCATTTATCTGTATTGAAATTTCAAATTTAAGCATTGCATTTAATAATATGATACACTCAAACAGATTTGTGAAACTTCACATATTACCCAAAAATTCTCAATATAGCATTGGTTGCTTTATCTTTTAAGCCACATTTTCTTGTATTTTCGAATTTAATGATAATGTTAGCCTGCCTATTTTGTGGTATTTATAGTGATATAAGTTCTTAAGTTTCATGGAAGTAGAATAGGCATCGGATTACACTACTCCTTTCCTTTGGTCATACCAGTAAAAGTTAATTATATTGAATATCAATTTTATTATAATTTTTAACTTTTTAACCTTTATTAATATTTCCAATTTAATGTTTAATTGATTTTCTTAAACAATTAATTATATTGTGAAACAATGACTATAAATTATATAGAAATGTGACAAATCTATAATTAAAAAATGTAAAATAATTAGGATCCAGTTTTGTAATAATGTTATGACGACACTTCCAATTTAGACCCGCAGACAATTATCAAGAAAAACCAACCAATTTAATTACCATTAAATTCAAAATGTAATGGAAATGGTGTGGCAATCTATCGAAACAGAAAAATTAATTTTTAGTAGCCCATACTACACCCTGTGTAGTATAAAATACGTGGTAAAATAATTTGTGAGATTACTAATATATATACTAATATTTTACTTTGTATTAGTGTTGATTGATATTTACTTTACAAAACTAATCCAACCTCGCATGCCTACTATATAACTTTATAACTTACTGGTTTTTAATAATTTTTTGCATTTTTAACTCGCAGCAACAAAACGCACACAAATACAAAAACGCATAAGTTTAAGTAGTATTTATTTATTTATTTATTTATTTATTTATTTATTTCTATATGGAAAAAGAAATAGAAATATAAATCAAGAAATATAAGTATAAATTTTTGTATTTCATTTTTTTGAAACCACAAAACTAAACCAGTCTGAGATACGCATGCGTTCGATTGACATCGTTTAAAAGCAAAAAAAAAACCATTAACAAAACAATTAAATACAGTACATAAAAGAGTATTTTATATAATTTCATTTGAATTATAAATTTTAAGTTTTTAAAACTGTGTAAATTTTGTGTTTCTATTTATTTTCGTTTTAAAACATATATAATAAAATAGTATTTTTATGTAGTTCTTTGGCTGAATTAAAATAAAATAAAATAATATAAAATCAGGTTTAATTTAAGAAAAAGTAAAGTTTAAACATATTTTATTAATTATTATATATTGCGGGTGTTTTTTTAATTTTTTACCACATTCGTTTGTAAAAATTGATTGCATGTAAAAGAAATTAAAAAAAATTAAGTGAGTTGCTGTGAAATTAAATAAACCAAGAAATATTTGTGATTTTTTTGTTTTATAGTATATGTGTTACTAATTACTAAATAGTAACAGCAAAAGCTGTCAATATTATTTAACTGCATTGAATTGAATTTAAAACTGTGGAAAAAAAACCACGCGTATAATATTTTTAAAATGTCATCATTATAATTTATAGAAAAAGGAATACAAAAAAAAACGATTGTTATCAACATTTTCGGGCCAGACTTAATAGTGACAATTTTTTCTTGGATTATTTATTTAACACAAAAAAAAATTGTAATCTTTTATATACACCTGCATTTTATATTGTAAAATTATAAAAAAGTAAAAGAATAACACACCAAAAATATATATAAAATATAAAATAAAAGTGAGTTTAAATTTAAATACAATAATTTTTCTTTATATCTTATCTTTTTTTTTGTTTTTTAAGACTTCTAACTTAAAATTGTTTTGTCGTTATTTACGTATTTACAGCGAATTTTTTTTATTAATAATAATAATATCAATATTAAAAAAAATATGTAATCAAATATCCGTTTTTTAGACACTTAATTGTACGGCGACCGCCCCGTCCGTATATATTTCAATTTATTCACATATACCATAAATACACTATAAAAACCGATGACTGATGTTCTATTTAAAGAAAATACTTATCTTTCATTGTTTTTCTATTTTTTTTAATTCATTACAGAAACAGAAATAATAATATTTTATAGTTATTTTGTTATTTGTTTCGAGTTACAATCAAAGAAATACAAATTATGAATCATTTTATTTTATTAATTTTTATATTGACATACACAAATACAAACGTGTAATATAATTTTTTTTTTTTATTATTAATCTTACAAGTTTTATTTTATATTCTTTTTTTAGTTGCTATATAATAATATTTACAGGTAACCCTTAAGAAATGCGATAGTTATATAGTATGTGTCGCTCATAAAACTAAGACAGGATATTTCAATGGAATATTTAAAAAAAAGCATTTATTTTAATAAAACATATATTTGTTAGTATATAAAATAAACCTGTGTTTTGAAAACGTGAATCCTCGCTCATCTAGTTTATCTGTTAATGTGGGGTTTTCCTCAAATAGTTGATATCTTGTTCTGCAATTCTGGAATAAAATATATTATATACATTTCAAAATATGCAGTAAATATCTTAATTTCTTCATTTCAAAATAATTGAAAATAACTTTGGTTATTTGATAATATTTATTATAATTATAAAAAGGAATTACATTGTTTATAGAAAACAAATTGTCGTAGGTTTCCTGCCAAAAACTTCTGTCAACTTTGCCATTTCGTCTTGCCATAGTCTTGATAAACTTTTGTATGCATCATTGAAGTTTTCAATAATCAACTTCATAAAAATTAAATAATCTGGTCAGTTTTCTCCTTGGCACCACTTTTGTAGAATATTTGAATGTTGATCGAATTCCTAAATCTACATATTCTATATATAAGAAGCAGACATTTGTATAGGTACATGAAAAGTGCCGAGTAAAAATATTTAGAGCAATTGCGGAACATGTGCGCTTAATTTTATTTTGTAAAGATGTGATAGTTTGGCTTGGTATACAAACTTCATTTTCAGTGTCTGGGCAATTACAATAACATATAGAAACAGCTTCTATTATTTGGATTTTGATTATCAACAGCCGGTATATTGTCTCCATAAATGTTGTAAAAACTCCAGTTTGCAATGATGGGCTCATTTTATCCAATTAATGATTATTACCTGTTTATATATATATGCACCTCAGATCGAATGAAGCTTGATCGTGAAACAGATTGTGTCCAATTAAAACTAAGCATTATCTGCAGTATTCTAAATCAAATACAATTATTTATGTCATTCAATCAATGCAGAAAGAATATTTAATTATAATCGCTCTCAATATAAATTCACAAACAAAATTTCTACAAAATGATATTCTTACCATATTATTATTATTATTTTATTATAAATTCCATGAGAATTTTATTAAAACAGAAATATATTGAATGAATGAATGACAAAATTGTCTAGGTTTCCATAATAAATGTCCTGATTATTATTTTCTAGGTAATTCGTGGAAATCCCTAAGTATAAAAATTGAATAAAATTAAAGTATAAAATATAGTCTAGAAAGAACAATAAATAAGAAATGGCATGAAGTTTTCTATAAATAATATAAGCCTTAATAATTGTTATATATCATTAAATTCCAACCTATTTTAAAATATTCATTAAGTAATATAAGTGAGAAGAAATTGTAATATTTTAATTCAATATTTGTTTGAACTTCCCAGATCTAATTGAAAAATAAATATAAACTATAAAGGGTTAAATATTTCATAACGTTATCTGTTGAGGTTATAAAGATAATCATCTTGTAACTGAATTCAATAATTAGTAAAGGCATGATCATGTATTAAATCAAAATTGCTCTTACAATTAGTTCAAGTGCTCTAAATCTCAAAGGACGCCTGTACCTAAAGTTTTAATTAAAACGTAACACATAAAAATATACTTATAATAAAATAAAAAAAATAAAAATAAAATTGATAACATTTTACAGATTAAATTCAAATTCAAATTCTTTATCAGACACATATCACACATCATACACATATTTTTGTATATATTTTTGCTGAAATAATTCTGTATTTTTATGTTAATATATATTTTATTAAATAAATAATATTTGTGACAACATTCGGTATACCATATATTTTTTTTTAACAATTTTAAAATTATTTATTAACATAATTTTTACCGACACAATTGATCTTGACCTAATTATTTTTATAATAGTATTTTATAATTTTTATACCATTCATAACATAATTTATAGTTTAGTTGTATATATTATTTTATTATATGACGTTAATTTAATGGACTGCATATTGTACACAGTATTATATAAAATATTATAATTGAATATGATGTGGAATGAAATGAATCATAATTTTTAAAATAATTGATGCAATCAAAAATATTTTATTTATAATAATATAATAATAAATGCAATTTAAAATCTTATGCAGACTACACCTCATAATATTGTATAACATTTGATAATAATCGTGTGATGCTCATGAACATTAAATTGATGATGAATGTGAAATATCACGATCTTTATTTCGTCATTCCGTTACAGCAATTACAACAGCTGAGGACAGTTTTTTCAAATCGCTGGAAGACATTTATAGTAACCGCAAAATTATTCGCATATGCATATTATATATTCTAAAGTTATTTCGATATTATTACGTGATATAAGCTTTGAACATTTGATTTGCGGCTTTTCATAAATATATGTGGAAATTCGATTATACTATCGCTTTTCGCATCATATAATATCCATTAGTTTATTCAATGCGGTATATATCTAAATTGATATAATCATAATGTAATGTGTGAATAATGATAATGAGTATATATGAAGCAATCATGTTGAGTAAAGCTTTATACCGACATACAGACAGTTCATATCTATAGTTGTATACACGCAATGTTATATTTTTGTACGCGATAAAAAGACATACAAAGTGCTTTAATAACTATACCATATATTCTTTGTGTGTTTTACAACATTTAAAAATTATATATGGGAATTCGTGTCATTTCTATTTTTAAACCATATATCAATATTTTTTTTACGTTTTTAATCTTTCTATAATTTAATTTAATTCAATTAGAAACATTTGATCATATTACCGTTGTTATATATATTGTCGATAAAGAATGATATAGGTTAGATCGATGTATACTAGTTGTAAACACGTTCTTTGGTTTAACCAATTATGGTATATATATATATAAATAGATAGCCGTATCTTCGCGGTAACGCACGATCATCATCGAAAAACTTTTGGTATAATAGTCAATGGTTTTTTGTTAAAAATTGTTTTTCTTGATCTGTCAGTAATAGTAATTACTTGTAACTTGCAGAGAATAATTTAATGATCATATATGCAAACTGTTGCCTAGTAATTTATATAGATTTTAAAGAAATTTTTTTTTCATATGGTGTGAACTAAAACAATATCAGTTTTGCATCGAATGGTAAATATTAGCAGGCAATGAAAAATATGTTTATTATATGATAAACTAAATCTCTATGTATAGCAATCATAGATTAATTCTGGTCTGGTCAACCGTCTATTCATATTCGCAATACTAAAACTCACAGTATTCATATGGTTTGAAGAGATTATGATGTGCTCACTGTATATATTTGTTGTGGATTGTCCTGAGCCTAACTATCCGCATTCAATAAATTTTAAATTATTTTGGTATAGATATCATTTAAAATTATATAAGAAACGCACGGGTTACAAATTTATATGTGGAAGTCAAAAATCTATAATATTACATTGAAAATTATATTAAAGTTGAAAAGCCATTATTTCGGTGAATTTATCCGTGCGTCTTTAAAGACACGGATTACGTTTCTATTATTTTATATTTTGTTTATTTTCAAATATCGTATATATATTTTAAATATGAAGTTTTTAAGCAACCATCAAAGGAATATAGATATTTAAAAATAGTTTTTTTTTATTTGTAGAGAAATGTTATGTCATTGATAAAATTTAGTTATAAAATTAATTTAATATATCTCCCGCCGATCATCTCACATATTTAACACCACCAACTACATCCAACGCTATTATAGTCTCACCTCGTGATATATACGTTCATACATGATTATATTTGTATTTAATAAAATATAAATTGCATAGATAGGATAACAAAATATTTATTTATAATTTGAAACAATAGTGTAAAATAAAATAATATAAATAAACAACTTTTTTTTTACTACAATAATACAATATCCGCGTATAAAATTATAAATTCTTTTATCTTTTGTTTATAATAATATTTTTATTATTATTATTATTTTTATAACATTATTATTATATTATTCAGAGTGAAGGACATCACCTTTTATAGTTTTAAAAATCAGTCATTATACAATAAATAATTTTATATTATTTACTTTAATTAATTATTTTTATAATATATATAAAATATATAGATTTTAATCGTACAAATCTTTATTAAATGTACAAGTTAAAGTTAAAATAATCATTTATTTATATGATTTTCTTTTCTAATAAATTATACAGAGAGATTGCCATTGAAGCGGCGAGGCAAAATCTTAAATAAAAATATATATATATTAATATATGCGTTTAATTTTTTATATAGGTTTACACTTACACCAGAAACAATTACATTGCATTAAGCAAAAACAACAATGCACATGCATCACACATTTAATTTAATTCAATTTCTTTATAGATTTACAATTTTTGATGTATTTCAATATTCGGATGTTACGAGTTCAATTCCCTCAGTGTTGATTATAGAGAAATAAATATTGGCATGTATATGCTGCCGAAATTTTTGCAAGTTAGTCAGACGACTGTAACTATATTCCTTTCTATTTATTGAATTTCCTTTCAAATATACATACAAAATAATTCTAATACGTTTAAATTATAAAGCTCTTTGGTGGGCAATCCGAATAATGGGCAGAATAATATTAGAAAATTGTCCTCTCGAATTTTTATTGTATATTAGCAATAACTATAAACGACACATTTAAAGATTTAGTCATATTGTAAATGAAACCGGTATAGTTTTTAAATTGTGCCAAAGTATTTAGGTGATAAATTTGATCGTAATTTCGTTTTGAAGTATGCTACCAAAATGCTCGAAGAGTTGTTAAAATTATCAACATAATCATTGATAAATTATATCACGTCAAATCGTACAAAGAACATCAAATTACAATTACTTCATACAAACTATTGTAGAACATATATAAATAGATAACATAAAAATAAATTCGTGGTCACTATGATGATAAAGAGCACCGATCCAAATACGGTCTTAATTTATAAATCAATGACAACAATCCAGAAACAGTATAGGATAACATAAAAATGTACAATATCAATCAAAACGCTACTCTATAATTCCGACCTATAAGACAATTACAAAGAAAATGAATTACATATCATCCGCTACATCCAAACCATCCACAATTGTTACTCGAACGTCACATCTTATATATATATGGTATATATACAGCTACTCAACCATACCTTATACTACATCAGTCTATTATGTCAATACAATTTTAAAGGCAAGAAATTGTCAATTTTCCGCAAACTTTATTCTGTTTACTTAATATTTTTGCCATTCATATATGAATTCATATCACTTTTGTACATTAATTTACCATAAAGAAATCTTCAATTAATCGAAATTTCTTAATTTTGTTCACATTTTAACTTGATGATTAAACACGGTGATACATTTTTTTTAATATACGTACACTTTTTTTAATATTATTATATATGATGAATTTTATGAAATAGTACATAAATTATATATATAATTCAATTAAAATATATGTATAAAAATCAATTAATTCATGCATATGCATAAATTATTTAAAAATTATATACGCAATTACTCCCATCTGTATACCATATACAATAATAACCTTCTACAATTATGCTTTGGGGGTAAAATTACTAATTAGTATTTTTATTATTATTTGTAAACCGAAAATATACTTATGTGTATGACTGTATTTTTTAACAATTATATCATTTCACATATGTAAGCATTGTATCATATTTATATTGTAAACGGATAATAACAAACACGACGACCGACACAAATATTCAACAAGTTTAAACTATATTGCAATGAACTGTGATGTATAATAACCATAATCCATAACATATTCAATCGTAAATTGTATGTATTATAATTATTATAAATTATAATTTATAAGCGGTATGAAAAAAATTATCATTGAATTTTGTTTTTTGCTTTTAAGAAATTAATATCAAGTATAACATTTATATAGGAATATAAGATCTTTAAAAAAATTAACTTATATATAAATTGATTTACGCAACTAATATTATTATACAATAATTTCTTATAAATAGGTGTTTTTGTAATGTAATTTAAATTTTATATGATATTGTATTTTGATGTCCCCGGATACATTTTTATTATACTTATTGTTCGACTACTATATTATTTATTTGGTATGTTTCGATTACTTTTTTTAAATATCCTCTGTGTTGTTGGTCTGGAGTTAAATTCGATTCGCCTCTTAACATTATAATCAAATTCATATTATACTATACAAAATATTATAATATAAATAAATGTACTCACTACTATTTTAACAACAATATTAAATTGGTTATTTTTTGTATATGGGCGTATATTGCACCCAACATTTACAAACAAAATAAAAGTGATGTCATAAATAAAATATTAAAATATCAGTATTTATTTATATTTAGTAGAGGTACTTATAATAATAATATATTTTTTTTTTGCAAAATTTATTACTAAACAAAAACAACAAATTACAACTTTATTTTCTAAAAGGAATGGTACAAAAAAAATATAATTTTTTTTTTTAAATTTCAATGCGTTAAGAAAACGCAATTTTTTTTTTTGCTATTAAATTCCAATCACACACTCAAACACACACACATAATATTTATTAAATATTCAATATGTCAGTTAGAATTGTATACACATAATCAGCAGAATACTTAATATGTAAGAATAAGTAATAAAGATTATGTAAATTTTATAAAAATAAAGTATATTTCTAATTGTCATAAGGTAAATGTACATATAATAACTTTAGCTTTTACCTATTATTATATTGATGTGTTTTTCATTAAAAATATTATACAATCACTATCTGATCAGTCAACGACCCGTACGACTGACAACGTACTTCAATCATTTTTATAAGCGCATATAGCTACAAGAATTTCAATTGAATTTTCGACGCATTATTTTATATTATAGAAAATTCTATCGTATAATATTTTATCCATTAATCATCGCATTCAATTTAATTTCTATAGAAAAAATAAGATAAGCTTCTTATGTTTTGTAGTAGACAAATTGAAAATTCACTTTTTATCTAATGGCAGATAAACTTATGCGGCGCGTAAGTTAAAGTATCGAATTCATTTATCTATAATTTATTTGATTAGATAGCTCTTTTATATACTTAATTTAACTATTGACCTTGAACGCTTTTTGTTGTCTGCAATCACTAAAAAATACACAAACAATTATTTTCATATAAATATGCGAATAATAAATACTTGGAACAAATTTTAAGGGGTAACAAATATTGAAGAAAATTAAATTGTATTTATCTGTCGGATAGAAATTGCTGAGATAGATGTTAGAGCTATCCAGAATTTTAATCAATCAATGGAAAACGGACATTAAATCATTTTTTTTATATTCATTTGATTATAATGAATTTTAGAAATTTTTGGATAAAACTATACTGTTCGTAATTCCCAAAATAGTTTTAACTAAAACAAACCAGCAATATGATGTTGTGAACAGGAAAAATAGAATCAATTTGTTGTCGAGATATGATGTCTTTTAAAACACCCTGTAAATAAATATATATATATAAATAAATACTAAAATATTATGTGCAGAAGTGGGCAAAATCGTTAATGTATTTGAAATACAAATTATAGTAAAATTTAGAATTTAAAATACCAAATACAAAATACATGCGTTGCGAATGTAATTTTAATTAAATAACTAATCACAAAATAAATACAATATGTATTTCAAGTGCATATGGTTGGAATACTCAGTGCTATATGGATGGTGGCATATGTAACGGAGTTAGTTAGAATGTTTATTTTTTTTTGCATATGCTAGTTTGCAAAGTATCCACATATCACAAAATATATAATTATTTATTTATTTCTGTATTTATTTTGTGTACTTACATAGAATACAAATTTACTCATTCATATCAGAGTTTGCATATATGGTATTTATTTTTCTCGCTTTAACAACAATGTTGAAAATATATTTTATATATGTTTGACATTCGTAATTGTGTGTATAGACAGATATGAATTTAAATGAAAAAAAACATAGAAATACGTGTTTTATTTTGTGTACATTTAGTCTATAATTTATATATAGAAGTAGTTTGACGGATCCATAAAGTCAATATATTTAGAATTTCCCATATAAATATATAATTTTACGATGAAATCATATTTAATATAAAAACAATAATGGTTTTCTTGTTTAGAGGATGATTTGGTAAATATTTTTAGTACTTCTATAAAATCATCAAATCTAATTATAAGTAAAATCTCTTCATTACCAAAATAATTGGAAAAGGATATATCGAGATGATGTGATCTATCTATACCATAATGGTGATAGTTAAAAATTTCTGAACATAAATTCAATTTTTGTAGAAAATTCTCTAAAATTTTTAATATATAATTACAATAATTTATACAATAGAGAAGATCATTTAATAAATTAATAAAATGAAAACCTTGAAAATATTAAAATTGAATAAATATTTCTTATTTTAAAAAATTAATTTTAATAATATTGAATAATTAACAACTCGTTAAATTTTTGTATATGATGGTAATATGAATAGTAAAAATATGCGATAGTTAATCATTTGTTGCGTTCATTTCATATAAGCATTCCGTCATTTATGCAGCACATGCCATTAAATCTCCTCTGCTCCTGTGTTTATGTTTATATTTTCATTTTCATTAATTTAACAATAATATTTATTATAATCGCATTAAATTTCAACAACCTTTCATCTGTTTGAAAAATGTATTTCTTTTATATCTGTGATGAAAATTTGAAAATTTAAATTCGAATATAAAATATTACACTAGTAAAATTTTTATAAGTTTGGGCACCATCGTACCATAATACAGATTTTATTTCGAATTCAGTTATTCATTTAAGTGCAGACACATTTGGTAACGCGCACCGAAGTTGTTATATATTTTACTACAATAGAATTTATTTCAAAGAAAACATCCAATAGTTTGTGGGTTTTTTTATATTTCAATGATTTTGGCTTGACGTTGTTTAATATATTATTTAGCACATTTAACACACGTTCATCATGAGACATAAATATGGAGTCATTAAATGAAAATTAAATGTTATTAAATATAAAATATACTATATAATATAAAAACATAATGTGAACTTACTCGTACATATGTAGATACAGTGTTTTTTTAACAAATAACCTTATCTTTTACTCACTGATATATTACTTAAATTATGCACATATAGATTAATATAAGCATTCTTCTTTCTTATAATTTTTTTTTTGCAATTTATCATTGAAAAAATATTATTAATTATATAAACATTTGCAAATACCTATACGTGAATATATCACGCTATTACGATCATCAAGTAAAATTCCTTAATTTATACATATATATTTTTATTTTTCTCAATATATATAAGTGCTATTATTAATAAATTATTTGCCACAACAGCAGGCATTACAATAGCGACCATTGCGACCATCAATCAAACAATATTACAGTATTAAGCATAAAAAATTTCTTCGTACAATATATAAGAATTCATCATTCTACAATTTTTAAACACAATAAAGATGTGCTTTATTATATTCTTATATGACTTTGAATCGAACACCTGTATCAGGAATCAGAATAAATAAGATGCACTTTATACTAAATTACAACAGTGTACTATATCTAAAAAAAGTAAATGTAATTACAAAAATTTGTATCTCGAATATTTTAAAATAAACATGTAAAAATATTAAATGGCATAGTATTTATTTGGTGATAGAATGTATAATTGGTGGTACTCGTCGTATGTGTATAGAATAGAAAATTATTTTTTACATTATATACAGAAAATATTAAAATTAATGTAAACCAGGTTAACAATTAAAAAATTAAAAAAAAAACATACATAATACAAATATTAAATTGTAAATTGTTAACCATACGAGTGAGTATATGTTTAATATTATATAGTAATAATTAATTAAACAAAAGTCATAATATTTACACACATTAATTTTAATTTCTCAATTTTTAATAAACCAAAGATACAAGATACAACTACATAATCTAACTACATCACATATCGTATCTATCTAGTATATATATACGATACTCGTATATGTAACGAGTATACAAACATGTATAGTCAATTAAATATTTTTACCATTTTTTAACACACAAATATGGAATAATGTGGATGTATATTGACTTTTATTTAATGGAACGTATTAAAATATTTAAGAATATGGGCGATGTTTTGTATATATCTTCAATAATTATAAAGTTTAACTAAATTTATTTGGCTTGATTCTACTATTTAACACAGTGATATACTCTCGCAATTGTTTGTATCGCTCGCTTATGAATGTATTTGAACCACAAATAAATATTTTTCCTATAACACATTCACGAAATCGTTCTTGTTTTATTTAACATTTACAAAAACACTGGATTTTTTTTTCATATTATTCAATATTTTGAAATAAATATATTTTATTGTATTGTATTTCAAAAATTGTACATAAATCATCATCATCAATATTGCTTTTAACGAAAATTTATAATACAACTCTTATATATACCCTCAATTTTTAGATCTTCGCTATTCCTTTACCTACATTTATGGATGCAATTCGATTTCAAGTCAACATTATAAATTTCATTCGAATTAGCCAGACGATCAGTTATGCAATTTTGTCTATAAAACTGTCCTGCGATACAATACCACAATTTTATTCGCAGATTTGACCAAGATGCAGGTAAATTACAAAATATCTGTGATTCGCATTATTAAAACTATATAGTGATTTAGCCAGTCAATGTTTCTGGAATCCATAGGCCTTACAAAAAAAAAAAAAAAACCAAATTAGTCAAAAATTAAATGTAAAAAGCAGTAGAATCGATCCACAGATTATGTGCATTGTATATTATTTTATATATATGTTTATCCGTGCTCATCTCAGTTATATGATGTGATGTGCACATGTTCACAACATAACACACATGTAATATTGTAATATATCTTTTAATTAAGAAAAACAGACAAAATTGGGATTCTTTATTATTATTATTATTATTATTGTTTTTTTCTCTTTTTTATTTAAAAATTTTATATCTTTTTAGAAAACAGTTAATTAAATAAAATAAAAACGCATATGCATATGTGAGAAATGAAATGCATGAAAAAAAAAGCGGCATTTAGAGATCGAAATTATTTTATTATTATTTTTTAGAGTCAAAAAAAAAGCACATATGTTTAATTTCATTTTTAAATACTCTCGCATGTGTAAAAATACAATCTAAATATATAAAAAGTAAAAATACCACACAAATCAACACAAACACACACAAACATTTAAATTTTTAATTAATTTAATTCTTTAATTTTAACAATAGAACGAAGGGAAATATTACAAATATCAATGCACAATTCTCTAATAATTTGAACATATATAAGGATTAAAATTAATGGTAATAGAAATCTCCTTTCTATGAAATATTTACATTTGGAAAATTATCTTACATGGATTTCTGTGTCTTTGCAACCTCGCATCTCTCATGATAACAAAACCATCATTAGAATCTTATTCTTTCTTCGATTATCTTAATTTCTCTTCAGTTTCAAATAAATAACTACCATCACTGTTTACCAAAACACCATACTGTTTCTATAAATTCCAGTTGCTTGTTTTAATTTTTTTGTGTAAATCAAATGAATCAAATTGCAAAGTTTCCATCTCTATTAATTCTTCTGTGTCAAACGCACTTTTTACTTTTGCCTGCACTTTAATTTTGTTTCGAATGTATTTCTCTGCATTGCATTTTATACATACCATTTGATTAATATTTTTAAATTTTCTTCTCTCATCCATATGAGGTCCACAGTATTTCTTCTGTCATCAATATGGTTTAAATTTCATTCTTTCACTATATAGATTTTAATTTTTCATTTGATAATTACATTAATTATTGTTGGTTTGATGCTATTTTCCACTTTATACCATTATATGTGAAGAATCAGGCACATTAAGCACACATCAATTATAATTCTTATCAAATTACATTTATTTAGTTATTGGATTTTCAATTTTTTTTCGTCATCGAAATCAGACATCTATACTTCTTTTTATAGTATTTTTTTTTTAAATTTTATGACATTGAAGCATATAACAGATTTTGATACGAATAAACAACAGAACATCCGTGATATGTTTTTGTATTTTATATACAATTTTGAAAGAGCATTATTGCAAGATCTTCTTCTTATGACAAAACATGTATGTATACCAAACGATCTCCATACGCTCATCATTATTTTGGATTCATAATTTATTGAAGTGTACGTATATGCAAGAAGAAATACAAATTATTTTTTATAATCATTAGCAGAATAATAGAGGTGTTAATCATAAACTAAATATATATAGACACCTGTCTGTCTATATGTCCAACATAACATAAATAACCGACGATTTTCGTTGTTGCTTGTTGTTATATTCCATCTGTTTTTTATATCCAAAATTCATATATTTAATATTAAAAACTAGTAATAAATTTTTATGGGGAGCATAATGGCATAAAAAGAGGTAAATAGGATAAGGTTTTCATATATTAGAATAAGAAAACATTGATTCATGATGTAATTCCTATATATGCATGAGAAAATCATTCCAAACGGCTTTGCCCTCGTCTGCACATACCTACCACACATATGTTGTATATGTGTAATACCATAAGCGAATGCATGTATACGTATGGCAATAGAAATAAATATATATTGTTAACAATGAAGTTATCTAAAAATTATACTAAATTCTTGTTTTCTTGTTTTAAAAAGTTGTTTACAAAAATTTCTTATTATTTATTTATTATCAAAACTTTAAAATCTACTCTAGATATTATAAATATAGCTAATGTTTATGGTATATACTAGTTGTTGTTTATACTTTTATGCGTACTTATTGTAATATTTATTATTTTCTTTTAGTTTTAAAACAAGTATAACATTTAAATAAGAAAAAAAATGTACGGTATATATTCGCTTTTATTTAATTAATCGTATAAATTAGATAAATTAGTATCTTCACTACAAATCTTTCTTCACTCCAAAGAATGAAATGATTAATTATATAAAATTATATTTATTTATATTTATTAGATGCGGAGCATATTTTATATAACAGAGCACAGAGACTAATTTATATTATTATTATTATTATTATTATTATTATTATTATTAATATTATTAAATAATAAAGTAAAAACTATGAATGAATACTTAATAAAAAAGTGTAATTATTTTGGATGTTTTTTCTTTTTCCATTTCAAATCTTATATAATTATATAATTTATGTGTTAATGATTTAATTTAAACTTAATTATATATGTAATATTATATTATATTGTATTACACAAACGTATTACCATAAAGATGGTATATCATATAGAAGAAATTCTATTCATATTAATCTAATTTCATGATATATTTTTATTATACACATTATTGTAATTTAAATGTAACTGTATTCAGGTAATTTGTTGTTTTTCGGGCAAAAAATGTATTCTTATTAAAACACTAAATTAATTTTCTATGTATATAAAAACATTTTTAGAAAACCTGCACATTTACATATACAATTAACTAATATATCCATTTCTCTCTATAGGTAATACTAAATAGTATTATTATATGCCTAATGTGTAATTCAAAGGAAAATCTATTAAAGAAATTACTTTATATATAGACAATGCTTATAATATAATCTGATATGAAACGTATCAAAGAATCTGTACTCAAATACTACACAAATATTAAAAGCGATTATATTGTAGATATTAACATGGCCACTGTCACGCCTCAATGTTTGATGATATAAGTGAGTGGCGAAGTCAGAGAAATAGTATTCAGTTTTTAATATCACTATATTTTTCTTATAATTTGGATGAAATTAGATTAAATTAATAAAAAAACACCGAACTTAATTTTCCGGAAATCCGACTTTTACGAATTATCTATCATCTTTTTAAATTACGGGTTATATTTTTAACGAATTTCAATTTTTGTAAACAGAATTATAATCAATTTCCAATCTTTGTTGGAAGAAATTTTTAAAATCGATACACACGTTCAGAAGATGTGACCGATTTTCGAATCGATGGCAAAGAAAATTTATAGTAATTTGTGCTATTGTCTACGGAGAACACCAAACAAAAAATTTTTACAGTAGCATTATTACATACAAAATTTCACTGACATCAAATGAAAAATAGGTCATAGCTTTTGTAGGTGTGAATCGATTTTAAAAATCTCTTCTATGAAAGATTGGAAATTGATTATAATTTAAAATTCGTGTATACAAAAATAGAAATCCGTTAAAACTATGGTCCTTAATTCAAAAAGATGATGATTCTTTAAAGCCTATTTTCCCGGAAAATTTTGTAAGTATACATTCCATTTTTTTTTTCATAATTTAGCTTACTTTCAACTTGGCTACCGCAGATAAATATATAGTGATATTGATTGATTTGAATACATTTTTACACGCTTCGCACCTGAACAAACAAACACCACAACACACCTTAAATTTAGAAATAAATAGATATTTACATAATACAAATATTCGTTTTAAAATTATAATTGTGATCTTCTAATAATGATAAAAATTCTGTTTTTGTCTATAAAAAATGAGATTGATCTGTTCGATCTTATTATTATTATTATTATTTTAATGAAAATGTTTTGAATAATTTTTGTCAAAAATTATAGTTTGAAAACAAAGAAAATATAAATATATCGTTAAATACTGTACCAAAAGTGCTATTTGATATCTTCATCGCATTATTGAAATTTTTTTAAGTCAAGAAGTTTTGCAAATTTCGAAATAAACGGTAATTGTGTAAGGTTAAGAAATTTTGTTGATGTATGTGATTCATTTAGCAAATCTCAATTATTTTGAGTTGTTCGTCATCAATTTTAAGAACTGAACATTTGTTTTGTTGTGAAAATACGTTGTTTCGTTATAGCGGAAATAAAAAATCAAAATCTTATGTGAAATGCTTTGTTTTGATTTTCCTTCGTTTTTTTTCCCCAATCGAACGACATAAATTTTTTTATACTGACTGAATCACAATTGAAGTATGCATATACTTGACATTTGGAATACAATGTATAATAATAATATCCATCAGTGAAATGTGTAATCGCTCTCTAAAGATAATGAATACACACATTTGATTAAAATTCATCAATATACAAATTTTTATAAAACAAGTAAATATATTTAATATAAATAAATTTTATAGAAGTTTTAAAATTCAAAATATTACGTGTATTATAAAAGATTAAAAGTATATTTTTGTTTGTTTATATATTTTTTATTTTTATGAATTTTGTGACATTTAATCATTTTAATAAACGAGTACAAGAAAGTACTCACTCATATATATATATATATTAAAGTTTATATAAAAAAAATACTCATGATGATTTGTATAGAAAAACAGACAACAATTATTATTTTATACACAATTTAATACAAAAATTTATTGCGAAAATTACTTGTTATTTCTTTATTAAAGATATTTATTATATTTTATATAAAGCTTCGTCATGATTTAAAATATATATTATAAATACAGTAACGCATCATAACTATTTGTACACCATTATATTTTGAATATAATAAAATACATAATTTTTCATTTATTTCTAATGATTACAAATTATTCATTATCTTATATTTATTTTACGATTAAAAACACAAAAACAAATAATGTATTCAATATGTTTAGAATTATAAATGAAAAAAATTATTAATCATAAAATCATGCAGCAAAAATATTCGTACACAAGATTAGTGTTTAATTATAAATTCTAAATTAATATAAATTATTAAGCATTTAATCAAATATTTGCTAATACCTTGTAACATTACCTCTAGTTACCGTCATCACATCCATCGATTCGCCTATAAACACTCTGTGATTGTAAGTGATATTATATTCCATTCTTTTTCGCCAAAATTTTGTATATAAGACGATATGGATCATTATCATATAAAAATATAAAATCATGTTCTACCTACACACCGAATTTGTCTAGCTCTAATTTTTTAGTCCCATAATAATACGAAAAGGATTAAAAAAAAAAAACACAAAAACAAATTTAAAATCTTCACAAAAATCATTTTATTTATTCAAATCAATCTGCATCAACTAAAATCGCACGTTGATTTGCACGTTCAACAAGTTAATCAAATAACTTTATTATGTCTGTGTTGTTAATTGAAATACTGTTGAGAATGGTGATCGTCGCCTTTTGAATGCCTTCAACTAATGCAAAACGAAATTAGTGAAAGGGAGTTAAATTAAGTGGTGGATGATGATTAAGCAATCAAAAAAAAATTTGATTATTAGTTCAATTTAGTGCAATTTTGGGTCATCATTCAGACCAGTTAAAATTTAATGAATATATTATTTTTTTGGTATTCTATGCTCCATTTCAATGAATCTCGCTAAAGATTTTTTAGAAATTTTCACGAAATTACGCAATTTTTCACGATGTTATATTCAGTAAATTGCTGCAGATGGTCGCGAATCGGACGCGTTCATCATCACCTGTAGCTGCTCCACCTTCTGTAAATTATTTATGCCATTTAAAACTTGTGCACAATTATCGTGTAATTTTAAACAAATCATTTACCAATTTTTTAAACCAAAATTTAATGGTGGTTCTTTGTTTTTATATTCATTTTTTTTTTCAACCGACGCACAAAAACAGCTTTAACTTTATGTGTTATATTTTCTGGTATTGATCCATAGTGTTTTCCACAAATATCAACGGCAGCCGCGCAGGCATACATCACCATATGTACTATATAGCATGGAACCTTCCCCATGTTTTTTTACGTGTTTGTATTTTCCAAATTATTATTGGCGATCTTTTTGTCCACACACTTTCATGCGACAATCAGTCAGTCAATATTTTGGCTTTCAACAGGTAAATATAGCATTATTCCAGAACTCATTAATTCATATATTTCTTTTTTTGCATATTCTAATCATTTCTTTCGAATAGTTCCACTTATGTAACTTCTTCTTCTTCTACTTGCAAATGCAATTTTTCTTATATAATATATTGTTAAATCCAGCTTTATGTAGTATTCCATTGGGGGATGGTATGGCTACTACTGGAGATAAAATTTGAAACTGTATTCATACTTAGGCGTTACTGTGTATATAAGATGATTTATGTATTAAACATTATTTATTTGGTCTTTACACACATTGTATGAATATATACTTTTATATGTACATTTTATAAAGAAATGTCATTTTTATTAGTACATTTATAATAAAATAAATAAATGTATATATAATTAATTGCATTTAACTTATAAATACAATATTTATCGTGAAGGTCATCGCATATAATTTCATTGTCTTTTATTATTTTATTTTTTTTTTTCATTAAGTTTTAGTGTATACAGTTTTGTTTTTATTTTATATCGCAAAATTAATAGTAATAATAATATAAGCCACATATATTTTTCTTGATTATATATTGTATGTTTTTTGAAAAATTCATCACAAAGATATTTAGACTAACTATATATAGTCTATTTCTATATATATATATAGAATAGAAACGAGAGAAATCTTTATAGTGATTTATATAAATTTTACTCACATTCAGTGGTATAATATCATCGGTAATTCTATCTATGCTATTATATTTATTTCCAAACAATATAATGTCTATAACAAAAAAACTATACTCTCTATAATATTTCGGTCTGTATAGTAAATTATATATTTGCAATCATCTATATAGAGGTGTGTAAAATATGGAATAAAATTTTCACATATTTTGTGTATAAATATAGAATTGAAATACTATAAAATGACCTTATAAACAATTATTGAAATCGTACACTATAGGAAATATACTTTTTGTTTTTCTTTCTTGTTGTAGTTGTGATGTGTTTTTTTTTTGTTGTGCTTTGTTTTGTTTTTGTAAGTAAGATGAATTGCCACATCAAAAAATTGATTTGATCAAGCGTGGTGTTGTTTATACATATATATTTTGTTATTTTGTTTTTATACTCTCAATTTGAATATACCATATAAAGTTACTAAAATGCTTATTTATTACAATATCTCATACACGCATACACGTATCCAAATCTATTAATAAAAATACTATTTAATGTAACCTTCTTTTAATATCAATTTTTATTTATACATATACTTTAAGTAATTTACCTTTTAAAAGTTATATAAAAAGACACATACCTTTTGCTAAATATATATATATATATATATATATATACTATTATTACAATATTGTGTAGATGTAATACGAATACATACATTCGAATAAAATTTATACAACTACAGGGTAGAACTGCCCCACCAACTAAGTTGATACGAATGATTTTATAATAGCTTTAGTGGGTTAACCACTTATTATTTCTCAAAGAAAGTATGACAACACCACTATATGGTTCTATTTACAACATTAGAAAGAAAATAGAAAAATTTCAATTAAAAGCCATCAAGATTAAAAAGAGCAATCATGTTAAATATCTGTGGATAACTTTAAATGATAGCTAGAATTTGAATCTTGACACTGTATCGAATCAGTAAAACTGCAGTTTTTATACCAAATGTTGAAGATATATCTTAAGAGATTTAACTTCGAATATAATATGGAACTCAATAAAATAACAAAACAATATGATCGTGATTATTAAATGAAAGTATTGTTTTACTAAATAAAATTGCATTGAACAACGAATATACCACAGCGATTATGTGGGAAATAAACAGATTGACAAGATGACACGATCTACTTTTCACTTAACTGCAGCCCATTGTATACTGATTTTATAAATTTTGTCATCATTTCGATTTCAGTGCGTATATATAGAAAAACCACATAAAATGACAAAGCTTTAAAAGGTCAAAATTACCACATATGTTACAACGATGTAGAAAGATTTTATTCATAAAATTAACCTGCGCAGCTACACACAAACCATTAGCGATTTGGACTCTGCATACTGCCATCTAATACACCCTGTACAATATAAATATTTTTTGGTTTTATATATATAAGATAATAATTATTAAACAACAACCAACCATTGAATATTGAACGAAACTAAAAGTCACAATAATATTTATTTTTTTTTTGGATTGATTATATTATAAAGAACGAATTTATGTGTGGCTGGAGCTATGTGTTTGTTTGTTTGTGGTGTATATAAATAAATTATAAGGTGTGTGCATTCAAGTATAAAAATAATAGAAAAAAAAATAAATAAAAACAAATAATAAATAAATACTTGCACACAGTAACTCACAATTATTTTATTACTTATGATTATAATATGAATTATGATGTCAACAATTACAATATTTACATAATGTACGAAATATAGTAAATTGTCAAATAAAAAATATCAGAATACAATTAAATAAATGTAACATTTTTTATCAAAATGGATTGGAACACTCATAAACAAAGTAAAATATAATCTATATAGACAAATCTTATAATTTTTGATCATCATTAGCATATTTTAAAAATGATCGCACACATATTTATTTATTTATACCAGACGTTTTGTCCGAACTGAAAATAACCGGAATGGATTAAGAAGTAGTAAACAATTAATTTATTTTTGCATAAAACAATTATTTGAAATATGCTTCCTGAACTGTCAAATACAATACATCGACATTTGCAGACATTCAATAACTGCATCAAATGAACAATTCGGTTTCAGTTAAAATCTCATGAATTCTTAATTTTGGTATACTAAAGGAAATTCTATTTCCATGAACTGCGAAGATTTCTAGCTAACTTTAGCAAAAGCACACACTTTTTGAATGTATTCTACGGTAATCGTTATTTATGCAGATCGGAATCTGGACGCCCTCATAAATATCATCAACATTTTTTCTGCAGTCTTTCAATAGTCCATGCTATCTTGCAAAACCTTGTGTTTTAGATAAAATTATCCTCATATGCTATTTTAAGGAGTATTTCTATCGTTACGATATTATATTTTAACAAATTTTAAAACGATTCGTTGTTATTTATACATTTTTCGTCGCAAAGTCATTCCTGCGGTTATTTTTTAGACAGAGGGTGTTCATATATAAATATTTAAATAAACCAATACATAATAATGGTATTTAATAATAATAATAATAATAATAATAATGAATAAAGAATTTTAATATTGTACGTACACCACCGCCACCACGACCTCTCTCGCTCCTCTATCTATAACGATAAAATCTATAAATTATAATTTATATTTCTCTATTAAAAATACCAATTGTGCGGGATTATGTAATAATATTTATTAATAAAATATTTGCACAATCGTTAAAAATCCAGTTTTTCGTAGTTTTTATGCAAAATTTATCCTTTCATTTTTGATTTTAAAAATCGTTAAAATAATAATAAATAAAAATAAATCTTCCGTGTACAAAATAAAGCAGATAGAACTTTATCGGAAAGTAAAAAAATCCGGTTCTTCTTTTAGTAAATATTATTAATAAAAAAAAAAAAAATTTAGATTATTAATTTTCGCTTTTTTTTTTATTATAAAATTCGTTAAATTTTAGAATTATCAAAAAATGTCGTTTTCGCATTTGCTAATTTTATTTTAAAGAATTATTTATTTATGTAATTTAAGTATAAAGTGACTCATTAACTAAATTATTATAATATATTCTCTCGTTTATTTTACAAAATTCATTAAAATATATTAAAAATTTAACTGAAAATCTATGATTTTAAAATGAAATGAACAAATCAATAAATAAATAAATAAATAAATAAATAAATAAATAAATAAATAAATAAATAAATAAATAAATAATTAAGATAAGATAAATATTAAATTTATGCAAATAGAAACCAGTTTTTATATTTTCATTCAATATGTTTTATTTTGTAATTTTTTTATTTGTCTGCTGAACCTCTTAACAAAAAGCAGCACAAATAAAACTTAAAAAAAAAACATGTGCTGCAAATTTTTTACATTCAATTTTGTTGAATGTATATTATAAAAATGGAACTACTCTCGTATAATAAATAAACTGAGAAAGTAATTACAATTTTTTTGTTGTTGTTTGTTATTTTACCTATATTTTGTTTGATTTTTTATTTATTTGTATATATTAATATAAAAACATAAGTTAATTTCATTGCAAATTCCTATAATCAACTTTTAAGTTATTTAAAGTTTTGTATTATGTATTTATTTTTTTGTTTGTTCTTTATTCATGTCAAATACCTCCTAAATATTTTATATTAAACATTATTGAAATTATTTTTAAATATTAACATACACAGGGTATTTGAAAAACCGGCTTTAATAAAACGCTGCAATAATATGCTATTTTCGGTTCCTTTATAATTTACACGTAAATGAAGGTGGATTATATGATCTTAGGCGATGACATTGGAAATAGATTGCGAGATTAATTAATTACGTTTAAGCAAACTTTTAACAATTTTTGACCAAATGTTGTTCTATTAATCTATCAATTGTTTGATATATATACGTATAATAGTTAAAACATTGAGAAATATGAAAAACCCTGTTGTTGAATGAATTTCAAAACAAATTCTTGTATACGCAATGAAAGAAAATAAAGGCGAAATTTATTAATTAATGTTAAATAAATAAATACATATAGTAAGACAGGTAATTACGTTACATTTGAAATACTCTTAAAAAGAAGAAATTTCCACGACTTTATTGGAAATGTATAGAGGTAAAATAAATTTAAATAGACACATAAATATAATTACATTTTTTATATATATAGAAAGAATATTGTAGGGAGTTACATTGAAAGCCTCACGTTAAAATGCACGCGTACAATAACCCTGGCGCTATAGTTGTTTATACAAAAAATGTAGCCGACAGCGACACATTACATTTATTTATTATGTGCTTTTTTAAATATTTTTCATTAAAATTCATTGGCATTAGATTGTATATTATCTTTCACGTTCGAAAAAATTTAAAATCGAATATAGAATGCGGAAGGTGATTTAGTTGTTTTGTTGTTTCCAATGTATGTATACTATGATATGATTTGGGAAAATTAAATGTAGTTGAATGCGTTATCGATTGTTTGTGAAAACTCATTGTGAATCTTTTACATGGTTAACATGAGTACGTGTATTACATATATATTACTGTTTCTGTAGAGTCTATCGAAGATACGAGCAACTATCGTCATTTATAATTACAATTGCGGCATTATGTGGACAAATTGAAGCGAGAAATTTGATAAAAGCCATGTGCGTGCGACATTAATTAACCGAAACTGCCATTGGTGTCTTTGTATAACTTTTCAAATATAATAATTTACTGTGAGATTTGAAAATCGCATTTAGGTTATTCTTAAGTTATTAAACTATTAATTAAGTGTGTATACGTGAACAATATTTTGATAATTCAAACAAAATTCAACCTCAATATTTAAAACAAAATTTTAATCAAGAAATCTCTTTGATATAAATATAAAAAAAAAACCCGTTCGGTTACACTAGATTATAGTGTTACTTGTAATAGCATATTCTCTGGAGTTTTAGTTGCAAAAGTGATTGCCATACCTGTTCCAAATAATCACTATTTGGATTTTATGCATATCTGCAAGTACTATATGTATACTGAAGTCTATTTATTGGATTGGTTGGTGTGACAGACCGCGTATTCTTTTGTCTCAGCATTTAATTTGTATAATTAGTCAGTTAAAAAATTATGTTATTAAGTGCGATGCGTTGTTGCCTTAACCCCTTTGCCTGTCCACATAGTAAATTTTTTTTCTTCACCATACGTACGTCCACGGTAATAATTTTATTCAAATTACGATTAACCACATGTTATACTTACTACTTACGCCATGGCGTTATAACCCGGGTGCGCGTTTTAGCCATCTCCAACACGCTTTTCCAACCTGATCTATCCGCAGTCAATGTCTTCCAATCCCGAATTTTTATGATCTTTATATCACAGTTTACTGCGTCTACATCTACCACATGTTATGCACACAGCAATCTTTAAACTATTTACTATTCAGACGTTCTGTGAATCACATATGATTCATGCAATTTTTACTCACCATCATAATCAGCATCAAATCAAAATAGTGTCAATGTTATAACGTCTGTGCAACATATATGGGGTGCATCGATTATATATGGCACAGACAATTTTGTTGGCTGATCGAGAGATTAAGACATTATAAATTCTTCTATATTAAATTTTATAAAATAGAATATATTTATAATTTTTGTAAAACAAAAATATATTTTTATTTGTTCACTTTTTTTTTATCAAATTTTGTTAATTTTTATAAACGATTGTGTTTATACAAATTATACAAAATAATATTACTTCCAAAATTTGATAAAAAGAAAAAAATATATTATCAACAAATTATTATTTGTTTTTTATTTGTTCAAAATTTGATTTGACAATTGATTATGATTTGTGAGGATGTTTACATAATATACAATTTTTTCTGTATAATTGATTACGCACCCAATTGTTTTGTACATTGTATTCATTTTTTAAAATAATTATTTTTATGTATATAAAAATCACGTGCATATAATTTGCGCATATAATATTAATTAATTTCATTTCTAATTATTTAGATTATTGTGAGATTAAAAAAAATTAAAATAAATAAGGGTTATTAATGGTTTTTTTTTTTTTTCTATTTTTAATAAATCACAATTTAAGTGAAATTGTGTATATGAAATATATATGCATTCAGCTCTAAAATATATACGTATACGTGTATGTATATGTAAGAGTATAAACTCAAACTACAATTTATGGTACATATATAAATAATTCTTCTTGTTGATTTATCTTGAAATATTGTAAAACAAAAAAAAAAAAAAGAAATATAAAAAATGTGAGTGATTCATTATTATAAATTTAGAAAATTTCTTTGCAATATAACAAATAATAAATATATGAATAGCAAATGTATATCCATAATTAATATTATGTGCATCATAAAACACATTATTATATTTAGTAATTAGGTATGAGCTGGTTTATCTTAATTTATATTATATATATATAACTACAATATATTGCATTAAAGTTAACTCTTTGTGTGTGTATATATAGAATAAAAAATATACGAAAACTTATGGAATAATTTTAATTTAATTAAACTACAATATATATATATATTTATTTATAATTAAATAAATTTAAAATTATACAAAAATTTCTATATATAAATGTTATAATAATATACCGAGTATTTATGTACCATAAATGTAATTTAATATATACATACAATTTCTTTACTTTCTTTTAATACTATATGTATAATGAGAAGAATATATGCGCGCAGATAAAAGTACCTATAACAAATTATAAAATCAAATATCAGATATCATTGCGCCATTATATATTTATTTATATACAATATATTAAACATGACAACAAAAAAAGTCATAAATTGTATTATGTGTACTATTAATATCCACTTATGAAAATTATTAACATAGTATATACCCATATACTATGTACAGGGTAATCGTCGATATATATAATGTTTACTACTTACTGTAATTCCATTTTGTAACATATTGGAATATGTGTGAAATTACGATGTCATGTTGGAACCACACATATGTTAATCAAATCCAAAGCAATCAATTCTGGTGTCACAAAGTTATCAATAACGTAACACCGTGATTTTAAACATTTTCTAGAACAGCCGCAAAGTTTTCAACTTATCATCTCGTCCTACGTTATGTTGTGATCCATGCTTGTGCAATATCTTCTACAGAATCTCTTCAAAATCATTCACTAAACGATAAATAGTGCAGTTTAGATGACACATTATTTCTATTTCCCATACTTACTTACTTACTCCATAGCGTTACAACCCGGGTGCGGTTTTAGCCTTCTCCAACACGCTTTTCCAATCTGACCTATCCACAGTCAATGTCTTCCAATCCCAAATTTTAAGGATCTTTATATCACAGTTTACTGCATCTAGCCATCTCGTCTTAGGACTGCCGGCTCTCGTTCTACCTTCTGGTTTACCATTTAACAGTTTTTTCGGCACACGCTCCTCCTCCATGCGTACTACGTGTCCAAGCCATCTCAATCTATTGATTTTGATTGTTTTGACAATATTTGGTTGACCGTACAACTTGCCTAATTCAAAATTGTATCTTCGCCTCCAACCATTCTGTTCTTTGACGGGACCAAATATGCCATGGAGTACCTTTCGTTCGAAAACCCGAAGTAATTGTTCCTGGTTCTGTGCCATGCACCAAGCCTCCGACCCATACGTTAATATTGGACGTATTAATGTTGTATATAGCTTGCACTTAAGATCTCGTTGTAATGTTTTCCATCGGAATTGTTTTTTTTAACCCGTAATAACATCTGTTTCCAGTTGCTACCCTGCGGCGAATTTCCTCTTCAATATCATTTTCTACATTTATCAACGATCCTAAGTATACAAAACTATTGACTATTTCAAAATTTTGTTCTCCAATATTAACAGTTTGATCTCGAATTCGCGATGTATTCACTGCCACCAAATATTTTTTATTCTATTTCCCATAATTTCATGTAATTTTCTAGTCGTCACTTTGCCATAATAAATTTTCCACGTCTACACGTATACATCACGACTGCAGAAATATGAAATGTTAAAATTCATGTTTATCAAAATGGTGACCAAACAAAGTATAGTTTGTTATACATTAGCCGGCCAACACCATGTATATACTATCTTTATATACTACCAAATACATACCGATATATACCATAATGATATGGTGTGGATCTATATATATATTGTATATATATATTGTCTTGTGCTGGATGAACAAGATTAAAGCTTAAATAAATATAATATGCATTTAAATTACAGTTTGTTAAGATGCATTCCGCACAACCACGCAACGATTGAAGTTCTTTTAAATTATTATAATATATTTCTTTGGACACCTATTTCTTCCCTAAATTGTAAATACTAAATTAAAATTATGGGGGCGACAAATTAGACAAAAGAATTATTGTAATATCTTATCAGAAAAATTTGATGCCTTAGACATGATGCACGATATCCGATGAATATATAGTTATTTTAAATACAATAAAAAAAAAATTTAAAACTAATGTCACCCGAAAAGGAATTGCGATCGGCATATGACGAACATTATCTTAAACTCACAGTAAAGTTGAAAGGCTATATTAAATATTAGACGCATAAATATATATAAGATGATCTTACGAGCACACGGTACTCTATATTAAATCTTTGCATAAAAATTATATTACCATTTTATTATATTGATATTTTGAATAAAGAAAATGGTAAAAAACTTTAAAACTCCTCCGTAACTTTATTGTCGCTCTGCATATATAAATATAATAAAATATATTTATGTACACGGATTCGATTCAATGAGGAAAATAAGTTATATATTTCTTATAATAATAATAATAATAATAATAATAATAATAATAATAATAATAATAATAATAATAATAATAAATGAATAATAACAATGTTTATAATATCTGCATGTTTAACTTAACTTTTATATGTTATGTTATGTATTGTATACCCTTTGTCCGAAAAATATATATTTAATATTATATGGATGTGGGGTAAAGCACATCTGTTATTATGACTTGTTGATTGATGATCACATGATGACATTTCCTCGTGGTTAAGCCAAAATACATATTAGCATTTAATGCAAGAAAACGTAAAATGCTTGAAATGATCGCACAAATATATTTTCGATTGAGAAAGATGAACTCCATTTGAAAAATAACCATAGTATTTCGATTATTTTGCGGACAGCACGTTTATATAATTTATATTTTATTATTTTATATATATAGGTAAGGTAAATGAACAATAAATACATTACTGACATATAGCGCGAGGTAATTTGAGATCATAACATTTATATTTTATAAGAAAATATATATAGGAGCGTTAAAGAATACAAAATTATGACTTACATATTATTATTGTTTTTGGTATTGCAGAAAAAATAAGAAATAAACCGCTATTTATATATAGTGAAATGCAATTTAATATAATATTATGTTCTCGTATTTTTCTAAAATCAACAGATTTACACATAAACATATATGAGAATTTATTTGCTTTATTATTTTAATGTATATTATAAAATACCATATATAATTTTATTATTCAAATATATGCATATTATAAATGTATTTTTGTATATTCGTTTATACACGTAAAGTAAAGAAGTAGCTTTTCTAATAATCATGTGTCTAATGATTTTCATTAAAATTATAATAATATCGGTATTTTCTTTTCTATTTCATTATTTTAAATTTGTACGATATATTAATTGATTGCTAATTTTTATTTTCTATAATTTTTTTTTTATTTATTATTATAATCTATATAATATAAATATTCTATTTGTATGTGTTAATATCTTGTGTTATAATTAAATATATTTAGTTATAAATACGCTAAAAAATGATTAAACTAGATATTGAAATATACAGTCAATGTTAAAAAGTAAGTTAAAACTAAATTATTTGAGTATGTTTTTGGGGCGACAATAACTCTCAATCATCCAGCACGTAAAATCTCCTTTAATTACTTTTCATGACAATTGAGGACTTGCACAAATAGTGTTCCGTGAAGTATTGCTAAATGGTATAAATTTTATACAATGGAATTATTACCATTTAATGCCATATAACTCAGGTGGGTAACGTTTGTTATGTTATTAAATGCAGCGTTGCATTGAAAAACATTAAATTTTTGTTCTATTGATAAATATACAATATTCTCTATTTCTCTATTTTTGAATAAAAAAATGTTTTATCAATAATTAATTATATAATCTCCGCATCCTCATCTATTACATATTCCGAAGGTTCTATAGTATATAACTTACTTTTTGATGCCACATTAATAGAATCGTAACGCCGTAGATTTCTTGTAAAGAAATTAGTGAGATAATATTCGAGCTTATAATTGAATCCAAAACCTTCCAAAAATTGTCAAAATGCGGATTGAATTATTAATGTTTAACCCCACAGCAATCTATTCAGTTTTATTATACAAGTGCTTGGATTATTTTCCAACAGCGAGCACTTGCAATGTTTACATCATTACCGCAGAAGATTTGCACAAAGCGTAGTTCGAACAACAGGACCGCACAATTCAAATAAACAGCTTTCGAATGTTTTTCTATGCCTATGTAGTTTCAAAACTTCTATTATTACGATAGTCGTATATAATCTGCAACATTACGATGAAAATTGACGTCTTCATACTTCCTTATTTAAATATTTTTATTATTTTTTTAAACAAAAAATAAAGTTATCGCAGAATATTGGTTGCTGATGCTATGATCATCGAACCTCTTTTGTTGGTATTTTTTTGCTACCCCCAATTATGTTGTGCATGTACGGCGTTGGTATATAACATCTCAGCTTCTTACAGTTTTTTTTTGTGTTGGCTTCATTGTTTTTTCCACAATATGCATAGAGAGACCTTGTTAAGAGAAGAACAACAATCGTCGTCGAAAGGTGCTTGTACATTTTACAGTGCTGCTCAACCAGTGAAAACGCTATTGCTACTTACCTCTATACACGCTATAAGATAATCGATATTATATATATATAGAATTATAAAATAGGGTGCAATAATTGATTTAATATATAATACGTAAAACTTATATAATTTAATTTGTTGATTTCCCTGTAACTACATGTTATATTGTATATATATACGAAAAATCAGGAATTGATGTTATACATACGTATAAACCTTAACATAAGAATATAAATAAATATTTCACTCCCTCTTTATAATAAAGACTATATTTTTGCATATAATATTATACAATTGTTTTTATAGACAATCGTGTCAATATACCACCACGCCGCTTCTTTAATAATGTTCTCTAAATGGAATTAAATTAACTTTTCGAAAAAATAGTATCATATTATATTGTATTCTGAAATCAGTGATGACTCAACTTTGAAACTATAAAGTTATATATTGTTTATATATTATTAAAATTCAAGTGGTTTGTAACATAAATTGACACCACCGAGACGCACACACACACACGCGTAAGAACAATCCTTACATATGAAAATTGAATTCAAAGAAGTATTTTAATGCGTTTTGTTTTTATTATAAATTTTATATTTTGCGAGCAATTACTTATTTTTTTATATAAAAAATATTAAAATAAAAATTTAATTTTATTATTTATTAAGTAAAATATTTAATTAATTAATTGTGTACAATTTTTGTGTGAATATATTAACATTAGTTAAATTTAAGCGGGCGATATGAATTGGCACACATGATGTTAACAAATAAAATATTGTCTAGATAAATAATGAATATGCATATTAAAATATTGAATAAATAAATAATTTTCAAAATGTAATTGAATAAAGTATTTGTAGGTATGTAAATATTTAGAAACATTTTAAATCTATACTAATATTAGTATACAAATTATATATTTAATAAAAAATGTATTCATAAAAATTACATAACATACAATATAATGTTTTGATGATATACTACTTTCTCATAAAATAATACAATATTTAAATATGTTAAATTTTTTAAAATTTGCAAATATGCGTAAATAAATATTAATTATAATTATTTTTTTATACATATTTATTTAATGAAAAGTATACAGAGACCGTTTTTTTTTAAATAATATATATTTTATAAATATAAATATTGCACTAACAATTGTATAATTAAAATATGTGATAATACACGACTCTTATTGCCAATTTGTTCGTTCGTTCACATATAATGTTTGCATGCAAACATTAAACAATCTCACATGATTATATATTATTATTAAATTGCATATTATATACATTCTCGTATATAATATAATGAAATAACCAATGGCACCTTCTAATTAAATACCTATATTTTGGTTTTTCTTTTTGCAATTTACTAAACCTAAACAATTGGAATGGATTAATAATAAAAACCAAAATAATTCAATTTATTTTACAAAAATAATACGTTGAATCATCGATATAACTCAAAAACTTGCATTTTATAATGTAATTTCATATTTTATTATTGATTCTGGTTGAATTTTCTTGTTATTTTCAAAAAGTTTGATGCTTTTAATGTTGCTTTTAACCTAAAATTTGTTAAAATATTTCAGCTTGGTCTTGTCCACTCAACCATAATCCCAAATAAATGTTCGATAAACAAAAAGTTCCAAATTAATACATATTTTAAAAATTTCCTATATAACTCTCATATAGTTCTGCGAAGATATCGGTATGCATAAAACCAAATATATTGAAGAAGTATCAATGGTGAACTCTAAGAAATAGTATTCAGTTTTCAATTTCATTCTATTTCTCTTATAACCTGTGTTAATTTACACTAAATTATGGTTGTTCACCGAACTAAATTTTCCTGGAAAATAGACTTTTATGAATTATCATATCTTTATTAATTACGGGCCATAGTTTTAACGGATTTCCATTTTTGTGTACATATTTGGCATTTATAATCAATTTCTAATTTTTACATAGAACAAATTTTTAAAAATCTATTCATTCGTTCAAAATATAAGACCGATTTTCCATGACCGTCGATGCGATGACAGAGAAAATTTAAAGAATTTTGTGATATTCTATAAAGTGAGCATTATTTCATACAAAATACCACTGACATAATACTTTTTACCACTTGAGCATATTCCTTATGCTAAAAACGTGTAACACCAATCAGAATAAATTTTAATTTTGCAAGAAAATAAATAAAAAACATATAATAAAGAAGCATTTTTAGTAATTATTTAAATTTAACAAATATTCACACAATTCCTATTATTTCTCCTCAAACTTTAAAACATATTCATTTTATTCTGACACATTCTGAATCTATCAAGGTAACATGTGTTTTTAAATTTGAAAAGATATATATAATTATAAATCTTTATGTTTTTTTAATAATTGTTTTGTAATAAAATAATTTTAATTTGTTGTTTAATTGGAAAAAGTAAATTTATTGTGAACGATGTAACTCATTTCTGTTGTGGTTTATGCTTGTACCAAATTGCCGATAAGCAAATATATACGTGTCGATTCTTTATCATTGCTCTCTACGCAATGTATACCAAATACGTTTGCAAAGATTCGTATTAAAATCGTAGCGTTACACTTCCGTAAATGGATTTTTTAGTTGTTGTCCATTGTGAAAACCAATATGTGATTAAAATAAATAAAATTATTTACTTAATTTTCAATAGAATTGTTATTGGCACTGATTGGCATTAATATTAAACCAAAAAGACACACGCTAATAGTTTTTACCATCAACGCATCGACTGCAAAATGAAAGCATCTTTAATATATAGCAATTTAGAGGGATTAAACAGGGGGGGCTTGATGTTTTTTAAAGCACTGTTAAAATCCAGATAATAAAACTATTACAAGCAATCGTTATACCAAACAACGACCGCTTAACTATTAATCTATTTTTAAATTAACATAAAGAAAACATATGTAATACAAAGTAAAAATACTTTGCAAAAAAACCCCTTAATAAAATATTATTATTATTATTATTATTGTATTATTAATATAATAGTACTAAAATCAAATTTGAATTTGATTTGCATTTAAAAATATTTATTATATATAAATTTACGGAATTATATATAATCATTAAATCTATACAGTACATCAGCATATAATTATATATATAAATATGAAATGTCATTATAAAACTATTTAAAATATAATATAACATTACCCACCAATTATTATTATTATTATCATCTGCTTCTTTCATAATTTCAATTACAACACATAATAATTTCCATATTTTATTTTAACCCAAACTTTCTGATGGCATATATGGATTAACTTACAAACGTTAAATATTTCTATGTCCGTGTGCAAAGAATTTTTTTATGTTATACATTCTTATAATATTCCTGCGTGTTCGTGAAATTAAAATTATGAAATTTTTTGTAATTAATACGACGAAAATTTAATTTATTTAATTTTATTTGTAAAGGTAAAATATATGTTCGATAAAATGTTTAATTGCAGACCGATCTGGGTTAATTTTGAACAGCTGTTTATTAAAAAAAATCATATAAATACATAAAATTTATACTCGTATATTTATTGAGTTATACAAATGAAAATTAATGTTATTTGAATTCAAATTTGCAAATTCATATATAATTTTGAAAATATTTATAAATAAATAAATAATTTTTTTTATTTTCTTTTATTATATAAATTTCTAAATTTAGGTTTGTATTTCTTTAAGTTTTCGGTTTTCGTTTTTTTTTTGTTTCTAGTTCAATATCAAAGTGTTAAATCTACATTTTTTTTTTAAAGAAACACATATCATGCCATATGGAGACCATATAATATTTTTTTTTTATATAGCAAGATATAATGCAACGACGAGTGTTATAAAATTTAACCTTTGACTTTTTCTTTTTTGAAAACCATTTTTTATTTTATTATTAATATTTCGTTTCTTTTTTTGGGATTACATGTACATACATATTTAAATACGCAGAGACGGAATTAATTTTTAACTCGAATAATATAGTGCAGACAAATCACTTGCTGCTTAAACAGATTTGCGTTGAATATGTTGTTTAAGTTATAGTACTATTTTACAATAAGTTCATCAGTCGTCTGATATTGGTGTCGCCTGACATTAGTGTTGTACAGAGATCAGTAATATTTCATTATATTATACTTACCAAGGAGATTTTTCTACTCATCACTTTAATATGTAGTGAGCTCAGATGAAAGAAAATTGCATAATTCGAATAATCATGCGATGATATTGCAAGGTTCAGGATCTTTCTATACATATATAGTATATTTCAAGGATATTTTTAAAATCTTAATACCTTATCATATATGAAATCGAATTTTATATAAGGATATGTTGTACATTTAATAATGGTGTTTGTTTTAAATTAAATTACTGTTTTTAATATTGGGTGAAATTAAACATTTAACATTATAAAATATATGACACAACCTCATGACAACCTATACCTCAATTCATTTTTATATTATAGATGAAATATGACACTATTTATAGATTCCATATACCAACAAATATAATATATATATATATTTGAAATTTCCATATGGAAAAGTTATGATCCTTGGAACCCCACGATTATAAAAAATAAAATAGATCAACATCGAATGCAACTTAAGTGGTTAAGGATGATTTTTGGATGATTCATAAATTATGGTTTCGATACAGAGCTGCGGCGACCCCATTAAACAGTAAAGTATTCGGTGTACTATATGAACTGCTGAAATCGAATGAAATTGCATATCAACAATTAATTCAATTTTGCGGAATACTGAAACTAAATCGTCCGAGGTATTCATCCATAATATTTATACAAGTTATAATACAAATATAATTTGAAAATCATTAAATATTGAATTATCTCATGTGATATATTTACTCGTTTATTTATTCTTTTAATTACATGTTGTTGTATACAATGTAAAAATAAATGTTTCCTATATAATTTATATATTGATGTTAAAATACATTTCAAAAATATATTGTCGTAATTTCTAAATATACGTATTTTTGTTTGTACCATATACGACATATTTTTTAACTTTGATAAACATTGTGTGCATATAATTTATATAAGAATATTATTATTTTATTTATTTTATTAAAAATATTATAATTTATAGAAAATAACCAAAATAGGTTCAATAATATTTGTTTTTGACCTTTGAGGAACTTAAAAGAAAATGTGTGTGTGTGTATATCTATAAAATATATAAAAATATAATGATTTCATATTTTATTTGCTTTTACAATTAGTAAATTGTGATCATCAAAATGAAAATATTATAATCATTATTATATAGACGAGTATGGTTTATAAATATTATAGTTTGTAAGCACGACTACGCCTGAATATTTAAAATTCCATTTAGTTTTAACTTAAATTGTTATTAAATAATTCTCTAATTTTATATAATCTTTATATTAATATGCGATTTTAAATTACCATAAAGAAATTTTTTGCATTTTATATTATTCGTGAAATGTTTTTTGCATTATATTGCCGCACATTATTTTATAATATAATATTATTTAAAATTTATCTGTGTATATCAAACGAACGACATCATTTAAATTTTAATGAATTTTATATATACATCATCTGTCTGAAAAATAACCAAAATGATTTTCTAATATATGCGGATAAGCCAATGTCTAAAATCTAACTGGCTATACATTTTCATATATCGATCGGTGATCATCTATTGTGTTATGTTATAGCATATTAGAAGTGAATATTTAAGATAAAATAATTCTATCGGGGACAGTAAAAATGTTCTTAATATGATATATCCTCCCACAAACTAACGCAGGAATCAAAATTAATTTGGTACAACCTCTGTGCTATTCTAATTCTTCTATTTCTTTGACAGTGAGTGTGTTATATACCATATATATTCTTAAGGTTCTAAAATCCGGAATACCAATTTTTATGAATTATCGCATCTTTTTATTAATTAATATATAGTTTTAACGGATTGCCATTTTTGTACTTAGAGAATTTCAAATTATTGTGTAATCAATTTCCAATCCTACATAGAAGCGAAATTTTTAAAATTTAAAGAATTTTTGTGAATAAAGTTTACAATTACACGATACAAAAAATTCATACACTATAATTATTATGCGCACAGATACAAATATTAACTAACATCAAATGGTTCACATCATTTGAACGGTTGAAGCAATTTTGAACATCTCTAGTTGCTTTGAAAGATTTGAAATAGATTCTATCATTTCCAATTTTTCCTAATTATATTATGTTCAACTTGATTATACAATAAAAATATATGCTGCAAACATTTTTTCACACCACTCGGTGAACGGATCAAATAAGAGCACAGAATTCATATTGGAATGGTATATGATGACTATCGGATATTAAAATATTCATGCAATTTATTTTACCATTATATATGCGATCATCTTCTAATGCGGGGCATTTCTCAGTAGAAGGAACACCATTTAACTATAATTTATTTATGATATAATAGTTAGACTATGTGATAATGACCGACATTTGTCAATATTGTTTACGATCCCATATGGGTAGCAAAGGTATAAAGGGATTATGTAATAAGTATACAATTATCAAATTTTCTGATAATTATACATATTTTTCAGTATAATAGAAAAAAATTAACAAGTTAGTTGATTTTGAAACGTGAAATGTTTTTTATCTTTTTCTTCAATTTATATGCTACAAAGACAAAATCTAAAAAAAAATTAATTAATAAATTTAAAGAAAAAATATTTATTGCTTGTAAATGTTTTAGTATTTTTTTATTTTTTTTTTAGAATATACAATAATAACGTATAGTTTGTTTTATAATTATGTTTGTTTATGTGTACAACATATATTCGTAACATAATATTATGAATTATTATTAATATCTCATCTCATAAAATACATGTACTTGTACTACGTGTACATATACGACGAACGAGTACAGTATATTTATTACATATCTATTGTAATGTCATATTTCGTGTGAAAATTATTACACCATTAATTTTATTGTTTGTTTGTAATAATGGAATATATATTTATTTTTTTTCCATAAATGTATTAACACCTTAACACACACATAAGTATCAATAAGATTGTGTATTATTTAAAAATGTATAGATAAAAATAAGCATTTTAAAGAATCTCTGTTATAGGTCATTGTTTCAGTGCAAGCTAAATTCAGCTTCATCTTCAGCTTATAGACATAACTTCTGTTTTACAGAACTAGTACAAATCCTAAATAGTTTAACCCTTTTCGGCCTCCTATTATTTAATAATACAACATTTAGTAATACAACAAAAATTAATATAATAAAAATTTTTCACTGAATATACAATTATTAAAATGGATACCAAAATACCGAAAGGATTAAAAAGGACATTATAGCAAGCAAAAATTACATGCTACTTTTTTCTCATTTTAGATTTCGCATGTAAATATAGAATTTCTTTTTGGTGGTCAACTTTTAACTTCTCAGTTTAGCTATAGCGGCGTGGAATATTAAGATCCATAAATATCAGTTAGTAGAAATAATATTATTTTCATATTCATTTTCACTCGTAATTTGAAAACGTCATGAGCGAGTTGCAAACAATTTTGAAATTTGTTTCAATTACATATAATGGCGTATTGTTGAAAATATGAGAATTAAGTCTGTCATAACACACTTAAGAATATTTATTGCATTCGCATTATTGATTAAAATAATATTATCTTACGACGTAGGTCGTGTGTAATAGTGATCTACATTTAAATTTGGTTTTGTTTTCAATATAATATACAATATTTTATTATTGGTAAATCTTAAATCACAAAAGAATTTTTACCAAGAAATTATAATAAATTATATTGAAAAGACTATAAAGAGGTGCTCACATAAATTTACCAAAAATTTGTTTCTTATATACCAAAAATGAACAGACAGAAGAGATATTTAACGGCGAATGTATATAAATTTTTTAATATGTTTATGTTTTTTATATGTGTTTGGTTAAAAATTTAATATATGGTCACATTTCGCATAAAAAAAATATGCAATATATATTTTAAAACTGGTTTTAGATAATAAATTTAATCTTTTATTGTACAAATTAAACATTGTGTCAAACAAATTTTAAAACTATACGGATCTGAGAAAAATATAATTCAAAGAAGTTCGCTTTGAGGAATTGCTTCCAAAGCACCCACGTAGACGTTATATTTGTTTAATCGAAGGCTTAGTATTATCAAAATAACGCACTCTTCTTGCACTTCATTTTAAGTTTTAAGAATAAAATCACCGGAGGATACTTAATAAAGCGAATAAAGGAGCATGATTCAACAGACGTTATTTTTCGGTCATCAAAAATCTGATAATCTTAATAATTTAACATGAAAAATAGTTTACCTCTCTAGTGCACAGCTACCTATCATTTGAGTTAGTTTAACAAATATGCAGAACTATTGTGACTATGTTATCCAGTAGACGATGGCGTCCATTCAAGTAATCCAGATAGCCCTGCCACTGTGAACATAGACATCTTGATAAATTACCTTAAATATTAATTGACATACTGTGTCGAAAAATATATATGCAACAAAACATTATAAAAAAAATATATTTTGTTATAAGATTCTTTGTTAAAAATTTGTAAAATCTTTTTAAAACAACGAGGACGCATATTCTTTTCATTTTTTTCCTTTCCATAGTTTTTATATTGTAATTTATGTGTTTATTTACTTATTTATTTATTTATTTAATTTTCGTTTCAGACATCAACACATCAGGCCAAAATGTTAAAACAAATATTACGTGATATGTATGTTGATCCAGAAATTTTAGCTGGTTTAGATGAAACACAAAAACAAACATTGTTTTGTAAAATGCGTGAGGAGCAGGTACGTCGATGGAACCTTTGGGATCAACAAACAACCAGCGAACTTGAACAACGACAAGCAAACAACGATTCAATTCAATTGAGACGAAATTATAAAAGTGTAACATTTTTAAAAGGTGAAGATGATGAACCTTGGGTTTGGGTAATGGGTGAACATCCAAATGATCTTACAATTGAAGAAATATTGGCAACTGAGGCAAAACAATGTGCTCGTAAATTGGCTGAAATCGAAACAAAAGAATTACGTAAATCATATCAAGCTGCAGAATTATCGGATATTATCGATTATAGTGATTTTAAAAAAATGCAAGACGTCGAAGAAGAAAATGCATTGGTTGAAACACCAAAAATTAATGAAATGGAAATTTATTGTTCAGTTGATGAATTACGTGAACGCATTAATAATTCCAAATTAAATACAATATCAATTGATAATAATAATAATGACAATAATAATGATAATAATAATAATAACAATAATAACAATAATAATAATATTAATAATATTAATAATAACAATAATTATAATAAATATAATAATAATTATAATAATAGTATTAATAATAATAAAAATTTGAAACAAACTCAAAATGCTTATAATAATAGCATTAATAATAAGAACAATAATTCAAATAATAATAATAATCGTATTACAAATTTTAATTTAAATTCAAGCAATAATCATCAAAAAAATATTGTCTTACGTGAAATATCAAATAATAAACCGTCACAAAAGGTGTCTGCCAAAATAGCGCTGTGGGAACATCGTGTTATTGGCGAAAAAACAAATGAAATTTATCGTCGTATGCAAAAAAAACAAATGGAAAGCTGTAAAGAGGCTGAAGAAGCGGAAAAAAATCAGGAAGAATTTTGGAAAGAACAAGAGCGTAAAGCAAAAGAAGCTGAAATACAAATACGTGAAATTGCACGAAGAGCACGTGAAGAATATCGAAAATCAATAATAAATGCTGTGGATTCGACAACAACAATAGCTGCAGAAGATGCAACGACAGCATCAATAAATAATATACAAACAATAAATAATAATAATAATAATAATAATAATAATAATAGTAGTAGTAGTAATTCAAGTCCACCATCAAGTTTAGATTCTACAACAGTAATATCACCACGTCCACCAAATCAAGATGCGGTTATAAAATGGTATCGTAATGATGAATTTAAACGTGGTTCTGGTGTTAACGAATATGGAAGACCAACAAAATGGTTTTATGGTTTATTGTCACGTACCGATGCTGAAAATTTATTAATCGATGAATCGATAGGAACTTTTATTGTACGAATATCCGAAAAAATATGGGGCTATGCTATTTCATATAAAGATAATGATAGATGTAAACATTATTTGGTTGATGCATCCAATGGAAAATATCAATTTTTAGGTGCTAATCAACTTGTACACGATAGTTTAAGTATGTATATTTAATTTATTTCTTCCCAGCTCTCACTGTGTATATGTATATATATTGTAGATATAGGCGGTGTCTAATAATAACTAAATCTCCAAGTGTCAGATTAAATAAAATGTGAAAAGGTTAAGGTCAATTACATCCTAATTCTGACTATACTATAACCAGAAACAATTAGGTGCAATATAATTTCATAAATTCTCTACTCTAAACACTACAAATTCTGTTATTTTAGTAGACCAATTCATATAGATGTTGTGATGGATTTGACATAGGCTATTTTTCACATCACGGAACGGAGGAACACCAAATACCATCTGAGACTGAGTCCGATTAACAAAAGCGGTATGATGATGAACCCTATAAATATAGAGTGAACTCAGAAATGAAAACGAATCAACCGAGTACTTCCTGTTACCATTAATAATGTGGCGTCAAAACTTACATCTATCTGTTTTAAAGGAAAGTTTAGCAAGTTATATGCATTACGACATCTACTAAACATTCATTATAGCCAGTACTACAATTGTACTACAATTAAACAGTACTACAATTGTACTACAATTAACCAATACTACAATTGTACTACAATTAAAGAAATATAGATGTTTTCATAATTCTATTATTTTTATATGGGTGATTAGAACCATAGTGAGTTTATCGCACCATTAATTTTTTGATTGTTTATCCCATTGTTACCACTCCATAGTAAACATTTTAAAAGGATGGACCGGATCTAATGCACATCTTTCTTATGGATATACAATAGTAGTAACATTGAATTTCGCCAGTGAACCCTGCATACTGCTCTTATCTGTTATATTATTTAAATGACATGATTTTGCAAATGCATCAAATGTAGCAGGATTTGGGGTTGCACCACATTTGTTTCAATACACAAAATTTTTATTGCTATCTGTTTTCACGTGAGTTCAACAGTTGACTTTTTATTTTATGGTTTGTAGTTCAACAGATGAACTTTTACCATAAGCTGCAAAAATATGTGGGACAGTTATTATTAGACACGCGACGGGTACCACTTTAATTTTATCATCACTTATTTATTATTGAACAATAATTTTTTTTCTTTAATTTTCAGATGATCTCATTGAATTTCATGAAAAAATACCTATAACATCAATTGGAAATGAGATGTTACTACAACCATGCACTGCATATACATCATCTGATGAATATATTCCAACAATTTTAGAAGGATTAGTTTAGCTATAATAAAAAAATTAACATTTTAAATTATTTGTAAGTGGTGAACGACAAAAAAACCTATACGACGGATGAATGACTTTTATGAATATGGAATAATAATATTTGAAAATGTAACTGATTTTGACTGAAGTTTTGCATTTCTTTTTATTGTATTAATATTTTATTCTTTTTTTCTTTTTATTTTGTATAACATAATATTTTCATACAACTGCAATTTTTTTATATTGTCTAATTAATGGTATATATAATAATTAGTACCACATAAAAATGTAAAATAGATAAAGTTTGTATTTTAATGTTATAAAAAACCAATAATTTTGTAATTACATATTATTTTAGAAGTCTTAAACTGTTAAACAAGAAATCTGTAAAAAGAAAAATAATAATTCGTTCGTATTTTTGATTAATCGATTTTAGATGATTTAGTGCGAAAGATAGAATATTTATAATAGTTTTTACTTATTGAAAATTTAAAATTATTATTAGACATGTTCTTATTGGATACTTAAAAATGTGATGATTTTATAAAATATTAGCCTATAATTATTATTACAATTTTTAATTTAAAGAAATAATTGAATTTAAAGAAAAGAAAAATTTTAATATTTTGATAAAGTTTTGATTCGATATATTTAATGTATTATATAGTCATAAATTAATTAAGAATAACAAAACTGATTAAATATATATTAAATACTTATTTTAAAAATATATATAATATGACATTTTTTTTAAATATTTAAATGTTATTAGAAATTAGAATTTGAAAATGATGATAAATTGCTATATATTCCCGTGAGGAGTATTTTACCAACTTGATTGTAATGAATGTTTGGTGGTTACCATCATAAGTTCCACTGGAAGTAATAGGTTTTTGCAGGAACTAAAATCAATGATTAAAGACATTCATATGGTTTCTCTTTTTTCAATTTATTATGATATTTTTCTACCATCATAATACCTTGGAAGAGGGGAAATACTGTCATAATACTATTGGTAAAATAAAGTACAGCCATAAAAATATGGTCACGTGGCCACGTATGTCAAAGTACAAATAAATTTCAAAATGGTTGGTTGCAAATTTTCTCGTTTGACATAACATTGTTTTTTTTTTGTTATTAATTATTTTATATATAATTATAAATAATTATATAATAAATTAAATAAATAAATATATAATAATAAGAATTATTAGTTAGTTAGAAATGTAGTTAAATAAAAAAATGTGTGATATAATACCAATTTCTAAGTTTAGATTGGATGCAATGTAACCGCAGCAAGAAATGGAAATGATAAACAGCCTGACGACAGGTATTCGTCTGTTGCTCATTCATGTTTGGAATTTAATTTATAAAGGCAAATATATATACTTACAAGCAATACAATTCCATTGAAGGTTTTATTGATGTATAAAATTGTAAGTATAAAATTAATTAATTTATCAAAATACAAAACGAAAACTATGTTATAGTTTCATTACCTAATCTTAACCTATAAACATTTTTATATTTAGGTTTTGGTGCCATCCATATCAACATATCAATCCATTATTGTTATCATCATTTGGGTTCAATATAATGCAATGGGTGGTTGGTAGATGCCATATCCAAATCAACGTTTATATTAGGAATTTTTTAAAGTGTATTATAAAATACAATGTAGCAAGTTTTTTTTTTTTTTTGCCCTTACGACATAATCAAAAAGGTATTTATTCTTATTTTTAATATTTATTTTACATAAAAAAGAGAATATGGAATGAATCATTTAACGTACTTTATTTAAGTGAATGTTATGTTAGATGATAAATATTATTAAAATGTAAAAAAATTGAAAAAAGAAAAATTATAACAATTTGAAGAAACGTACACAGAATATTTTGACATCGGCCAAGCATCATGATCACTGTGCCACCGATAATATTATAGTTTGAAATTTATTTTGTGTAGACATTAATTAATTGTTTATCAATTTTTAAGTTGTTTTTTTTTCGATTGCCATTTTTATTGTTGTCTTTTTTTTTTTTCAAACGAAAGAAAAGAATAATTTTGTGAAGTAAATTATTATGGATTTATGTTTATATTTTGGTGGTTCAATTATTCAGCAGTGCTTGAAATTGTTTTAATAATTTTTTTTTTGTTATTCAAGATTTTATTTATTTATTTATTTATTTATTTAATATATTTTAGTTTTCTTTTTCTTTTTTCTGTGTGATCCCTATTGTTTCGTTGGAAAATAATAAATTGAAATGGACAATTTGATATGAAATACTCGTCAAAGTAATAAAAAATTCTATAAAATCTATATTGTTTTTTTTTCTCGTTGGGAAAACCTTCCCTATCTTCTATATAAAAACTTTAATTTTCAAATTACAAATGAAACTTTGCAATTGAAAATTTTAGTAAAACTTCTGGGTCGTCTACTGATTTAAACAAATGCTCATTAAATTTTAATCCTATTTTGTTAGATCAAAAGTTTCCTTTTATAAGTAAACACACACACACACACAAATATTTTTTAAATTGTTTTTCCTTCGGCGAGAAATTTTTTTCCATTAAATTTCATATAAATATAATAATAATAATAACTTTAAATGAAAATTCCGGGAAAACCCGTGAAAATTTCGATGTTCACTAGTGGTAAAATATGCTCCAAATATTATAATTAAGATAATTGGAAATTTTCAGTTAAATCGGACCATTAATTCGATTTTAAAAAAAAGGCACTGCAAAAGTTATGTCCGATTTTGACCACCTGATGGTACATATAAATGCCCAAAACGTTAAAAAAAACACTTTTTATGTAAGTTTTGGGACATTTCAATGAATTTCAAACACAATGTGGAAAAACCGTCATAACTTACGTGGGGATGGTGAAAAACGGCTCAAAATATCAAAAACTAGGATTTCGTGAGTTTTAGAGCTAGCGCTTTTTCCTTTGGCAATCCAATAGAGTAGGGCAAGGGCCACCTTTTTCCCGTGGGACCACTTCTGGGAAATCCAAATTGTCGGAGTTATTAAGGGGTGAAATTTGGGTTTTTTTCGGTAAGCCTTACTTTGAGTAATTATTGTGGGAACATCATAATACTTAGAGATTTGTGTTATAGCTTAAAATACGTGGCATATAGTCTACTATATGGGATAATTAGGATTTTGGAAAATTCCGTTGGGAAACCTAAAATAATCCCATCGGAAAACATGCGAAAATCGATGTTTTTCGTTGTTCTAGGAAAATCCCCATTTCTCATCGGAAAATTCCAAAATAAATTTTATCGTAAAGATTAAACCTTCCTTTACCATTCTGCATCATTGGATTTTAAGATAATTGAGTTTTTCCTAGAGTTCCATCCAACGGAAAAAAGGTCTACATTTGCATTTCCAACCTTTGGGCAGCCATACTCGGAAACCTGTCGTAGCTGGGAAAAAATGTTCCTCCATAAATTGTAGGCCCAGGTGAGGACTACAACTGGTATTAGTCTTACTTGGAACTATTGAGTATTCCCGGAGTTAGGGGGTCCCAAAAGTGGGAAAATCGGCACCGGAGAATGGCCATAACTCCGCTCCCGGAGGGCTCCTAGGTCCGGAGCTAACCTATAAACTTCGCATCGACGTGCTCTACGTTTTGTGAAAAAAGAAATTGGATCGGAGCGATAAGTTCGCTCGGAATGGCATTTAAACATCAGTCTTTTTCAAGACTGCAAAAATGCAAAAAAGAAATTCCCTTTTCTCTTTTTTTTTGTTTACCTTTTTTTCTATTTACTTTTTTTTCTATTTACTTTTCATATTTTTTTTTCGGATTTTTTTAAAATTGTAAATTCACACAGGCGGCCGGAGCCACCTATGTGAATTTGTTTTTTTTTATGCGACAACCATCGCATTTCGAACCCGCAGTATTCATATCCCATATGAATATTTGCTAAAACTCTACCTCATACACTACACTTGTTATTAATATTAGTATGTCGGTTGCGATATATAAGGTACAAAAATTTTGAATTTATTTATTTAGACAGAGTACCACATGAAAGATGAGACACTTTTTTCTTTTTTTTTTTATTACAGAGTGTCCGTAAGAGATGATTTTTTTTTTGTTATTGTTATGATGCTATGGAATTTCGTATATGAAATATTATTTATGTTTTTATTTAGTACTTACTATTTTTTTTTTTGTTGATGTTTTGGTTTTCTCAGGCGGAGACATAATCAAGGAAATGATATTCTATTATGTTTCTTTTTTTTTTATTTGTTTTTGTGTGTCTCGTTTTTCAGATTTCAATGGCAGGTATGTATTTTTTTTGAATTACAATTTAGCAAATATTATTTAATCATAGTTCAGCTGTTTGAAGAGTCTTCAAAGATACAAAATTCATTCGGGAATATGTGCATGCGATCTAACTATTTTGGTTGTATTAATTATAATAATATATTTTTTATTGATATGTAATTTAATTTGTTTATTTATATTAAAAAAAAAAAAATTAATTACTACACATTTTTTAATTACAATTTATTTAAAATATAATAATATTGACTCATCCAGTAAGCCTACCCTAACCACAAAGCTAACAATTATATAATATAGTGTTGTAATAAATAAAGGTATAACCACAAAAATAGCATTTCGATAAATAAATAAATTCGTAAAGGCTCCATAAAGTACTTTTATATATTTTAGTCATACATACATTTTCACCAACCTGAATGGTTTTGATTCTCTTGTACAAACATTTGGTGATACATCTAATTTCAGTTTAAAAATAGTAATTATCTCTCATCGACGACGTTTAAGTAAATGAAAAATGCGGAACTTGCTAAAAACAAAACATATTAGCCTGATTTTCTATTCGATTTCATCAATCTAATATAAAAAACGGAATTTAGAGACATTTTAATAAAGAGTTATTTAGGTAGTTTAGGAAGAGATGTAAAAGTTAGGTTATTTGGTTCAGAGAAGTAGATGACACTACCAAGTTTGCGTTGACTTTAAGTTTTACTGTATTTATTTTGTTTAATTTTGTTACATTAATTTAGTAGTTCCATCTTTAGAAGGTACGATGAAGTACAATACATTTCCTTTTGGGTTTGTAGATTGTTAAAAAATATGTTTGCGTCAACGGTAGAGAATGGAAAAAATGCCTTGCTTTGAAAGTCTATTATTATTTGGCTCCTTCACATAACTCATTTAGCGAAAATGCTTATATTTTGACTACCCATACACACAATAATTAAATTGTTTCTATCTATAAATTTAATTTTCATCGCTTACTGGTGAGCCAAAACAAAAATTTTCTTGTGATCCACGTTTCTTGGGTTGTCCTTGATTATTATTATTATTATTATTATTATTACTATTACTATTATTATTATTATTATTATTAATATTATTATTATTATTATTATTACTATTATTATTATTATTATTATTATTACTATTATTATTATTATTATTATTACTATTATTATTATTATTATTATTATTATTATTAGTCGATGTTGTTGTTGATGCACCCGGACAATTTGGTAATAAAAATTCATTTTTCTCTGTTTCATTATGCGATCCTAAAATATAATACAATTAATTTATAATAAGATTAATTATATAAAGAAATATATAGAGAGCAACTATAATTACCACCGATAGTTTTCCAATCGGTAATAACACCACGTTTACCAATTTGTGTAATTTTTCCATGTGATGAAACTTTTAAATTTCCTGTTAGCCAAGGTGGTGGGGGTAATATTCGTGGGCTTACATCTTTCAAAGATTCCGGTGTATTAATACTTAATGGCATTAAACCGACGTCAAGCAATGTACCTTTATCACGTTTCATTAAATTTGTACGTGTTGTTGATAATTGATGTGATGCGATATTCCTATATGTATAAATAAATGTTATTATAATTAAAATTGTACATTATTAGAGTATTTAAATAAAATATTTATACTACAAGGCTATCCAACAACACAAACGAAAGCGCCTATATAACAAAAATTAATGTTTAGCACATTTAAGCAATTCAAATATTAATGAACATATTCTGTAAATCATTATCACCAATGTCAGGGAGACCAAAAAATGTACGTTATACAATTCAAAACATCACTGTGACGATGCAGAAAACGTTCGTGATCAGATGCAATTAAACGGCATTAGTTTTTTTAAAAATGGGGAACGTTGAAATCAAGGCTTAAAGTATGGAAACCATTTATATATCAAAGATACTTTTCATAGGGTATCTGAAAAACGTTCCATTCAAGTTTGTAGATATAGCTTATCCGTATGATATACTGCGGTTAACTTAGACCATCTATGATATTGCAACAAGTTCCAGGTTATAACCTCCCATAATAAATCAATGATGTCTTTATGATGTATTTTTGAAGTATCATAGAAATATTCCAGAGATATATATATTATTTATGTAGATTATGATAGATGTTACAGTAGACTAATACCAAGAGATACAAGTATTTCCAATCTGAGGATAGTTGGCTCATACATAATTATTTAAAAATTTAGCGGTGTATATCGAATAAGGTCTCACAATATATACTATTTAACATTGCAGTCAAGTTGGTAAAATTATTCCGTGTGTGGAAGTATAAAAATTAACAAATTTGTGTTATTGCTTGTTTCGATAGATGATTTGTGTGTGTGTGGATACATTGAATATCTCAATGATTGATTCAATGTGAAAAATACTGAAAAATGTTTCAGGTAATTGAACTATTAACCTATGGAACATAACATGTGTTTTATAACCAGCACTGTGATCCATAGAATGATTTATTCCGGTTACGATTTAACTATATATTGCGAATCATTATTATAACTCATCTATAATAAATATTACATCGTTAAATTGGTATATTATATCGTCGTATGTGACAATAATTCATCAGTTGGATAATAAAAAATCTTCCTCATATCTAATTACAGTCATATCAAGATTATGGAATTAAGAAAATAATTATATTCCGGTTTTTATAATAGACCGATTTGCCAAATTTCATTGTAATGTCTGGTAGATGCCACATATGCTCCACTTGGCTAATAATAACCATGACTTGATAATTATGAGGAATAGTAATTGTAAATAGTAGTAATTAGTAAGAAACATACTGAACATTTTTCTTCAATCAAGACATAAAATGTATTGAATCTTGATTCGATATACCCGCCACTCACGTGGCTCACGCGTGACATACTTTATACGATACTTGAAGATTCTTTACTATATCACTGCAACAAATTCTTCGGATATTCTAGAACGTCGCTAGACATTTATTCGATATGCCATCGATATTACATATCCAATCCAGACTATGATTATTGCATGGACGCTGTGTAGTAAAACTAAAAAAAAAAATACGATTCCCAAATCTCGATGGTGACAAACGTAATATAAGTAGCCGTACATTTGGATAACCTTATAAATATTATAATAAAATAATAATATATAATTCTTACGATTGTTGTTTAATATTTCCTTTTTGTTGTAATCCATATATATTGGAACTTTTTTTATGGTTAAAATATTGAGGAACATTACCATTTATTGTAATATTATTTACATTTATAGGTGATAACCGTTTTTGTTGTTGTTGTTGTTGTGTATCACCATTGCTATTACTAATATTTTCCGTTTGTAAGGATTGAAATTGCACAGGTGATGGTGGTTGAATTTGTAAATCAAAATTATTGTTTGTTGAAAGTTGATGATGTTGTTGTTGTTGCTGTTGTTGGGTTATTGAATGTTGTATAGAATTTTTTTGTGGCTTAGCTGATAATACACGAGAATATTTTGTGCTATTATTTTTAAATATTAAATTATTTACAGTAATTGGTTTATGATTTTGTTTTTGATTACTCTGATTTGTATTATTTCCATTATTATTATTATTAGTGGTTAAATAATTTTTAAGTGATGTTAAATTTAATTCATCAATATCTTTATTATCAGTGGATGCATTTTTGTTGTGTGATGATGTTAATTGTGTTGATGATGGTACTGTAAGCGATAAACCAATTTGTGTAATTTTTTCTTTTCTTTGATCGTCTGTTGAAACAGTATTAGAATTATTATTGTTAGAACCACTACTATTCTTTTTATTTGTTGCATTTGTTGTTATTAATTTATCGATTTTTTTTTCATCATTACCGCCGCCTCGACTTTTTCCAGATCCTCCATAGCTTGGCATTCTTTTCAATAATGGATTACCTTGCATTTCTTGACTAATTTTCGTACGTAATTCAACTATAAAATTATCCAAAAAATTGTCACGCAAAAATAGTTCATGTTTTAATAATTTATTTGTATCGGGTCGTTGTAATCCATCCATTTTTAAACATTGTATTAAAAAATCTAAACAATCACGATTCCATTCGGGAAATAATTGATGTAATGATGAATTTTGTTCTTGTTTCATCCCCTTGAACATTGCATTTCGTGTTACCAAATGTTGATGGCGTGAATTTAATTTTCCTAATACACGAATAATTTGAAATAATTGATCAATATCACTTTCGCCGGGAAATAATGGTTCGCCCGTCATCATTTCAGAATATAAACAACCGACAGCCCATATATCAACTTCTTTACCATAACGTGGATCGCCAACTAATAATTCCGGTGAACGATACCATCTTGTTGCCACATAATCTGTAAATGTTTCATTTTCAGCATACGGGCGTGCAAATCCAAAATCACATAATTTTATAACACCCAAACGAGATACTAAAACATTTTCCGGTTTTATATCACGATGAATAACCTAAAAAGAATTAATATTAATAATAATAATGTTATCTTTTTTTGTGACATTCAGTATATATGGGAGGGTGAAATATGGAAGGGTGTCGGAAATATTTAGCTACACAATTTCTAGTCATTCATTTCTAGAAGTAAATTGTTAATTAATAATTAAATCAATTTTTTTTTCACTTACATCATGTGAATGGATAAAATTTAAAGCTCGTAACACTTGAAAAATATATTTTTTTGATGTTATAAATCCTAAACCACCAGCTCGTGCTTCTAATTCTTCCAATACGGTATGTTCTAAATATTCAAATACTAAAAAATATCGTTTTTTACGTCTAAATACCTCAATCATGTTCACCAAATTTTCATGACGTAATTTCTGTAAGAATCAAAATAGAAAAAATAATGTAGTTGGAAATTATTTATTTTTAATAAACAATTATATTTTATATTTTTGCTTATAATCTAGTAATTTATAAATAAAAATAAAAATACATACAGGTACAGGCTTTTTTTTTCCATCATGATTTATTATATTTATTTACATTGAACTTTATTTATTATATACTTATTATATTTAAATTAGTATATAAGAGCGTAGCACATGTAAGTACACGGCCGTGTCCGAAAAATAACCGGAATGATTGTGTAATAGATATGGATTTGGTAACGTTATGATTTGGATGTTGATTGACTTATGCGTATGGTGAACCGAATTATAACAAACACTGTAAAAGTTTCGTGACAATTCCTGCAGTGTCTGCCAAAATACAATGCATTAAGTGACAATAGCCGAAAAATGTATAAGGTCTTATATTTCGTTTTAAAATTGCATTAAAATTACTACCCAATTGCTTTAAATACTTGTTTACTGGTTTTAAGTGGCAAGGAAGAAAATAAAATCATCTGGAAAATAAATGGAATTCTTTTTTATTAATCCATTTCGATTATTTTTCGAACATATAGTTTGTGTATATGTTGTGTCGTGTGTGTATGTTATGTTACATACGAGTTACATCACACCTGCATGACACGAACGATATATAATACACGCAATGATATTATGTTAGGAATAAAAAATAAATATAGATTTTCTTCTTTGTTTTTATGGTTTTTAAAAGGTAAAAAGGAAAAACAAGTAAAATATTATTTATTATTATACAAAGTTTTTCTTATTTCCATGACCTTTACCGTTTTGCATATTATAATTAGTATATACTTACGATCTATACATTAATTTATTAAAAACTTATGTGTAATGTAAATATTAGGAAGTTTTTAGATACTTATTATAATTTTGTATTTTTAGAAATATGTACGATATTCGCGATATTCAATTTTTTAATAGTGTACCTATAATTATTATAGAATACATACGATTTTACAAGTATATCCTTTATTTTATGGTGTGAGCAAACAGAACATATTATTACAAATATATTTACGTGTAAAGGAACGGAAATTAATTGAAAATAGATTAACAATTGATTATTATATGTACATACTACCTAAATTAAATCTATTTTGTAGGTCAAATTTAATCTATTGTATTTAATCTATAATTGTATATGTATATAAAGTGTATATGTACAGCGAAACCGCCTGTGTCATATACATATAATCTCACGGGAGTGCTACACGTATGATAGATGTTTGCTAAAGCATAATTTAATTTATTGTGTAATATAGCGACAATATTTTTTAATATAATCAAAATAGAAGAGATTTAGCATAAGGTTTTTATTTATATAGGACAGTTATTGTACGCATGTATCCAGAATATCAGTCAGGTTTTTAGGACATTGTCATTACCTTTTATAAGGATAATTATATCGAAAAATAACATGCTCGATTCGGTATTTCTCATGTGAAAGGAAATTAAACTGAATTACTAAATTGAAGGATCAAAGATATTTTCGCAGTAAATGTTAAGGATATTTATCAAAAACAATCATGTGTCTCGTATTATATATATATAGAACTAACGATCGTATTATTCAGGACCTTCAGTTCATAAGAAAAATAAGCTTTACGACGGAGTACTTCTGTAAAAAAGACAATTTAATGTGGAGTATCTTATAATTTATTTTCCTTTCCGCTATTTTTATAGGTACACATATTTTACACAATTATGCTAATAGAATATATGTATAATTTCCTTATTTCCTTATCCAGTCAAGTGGACAGGTCACGGTAATGTCCTTGATTCCTTTTTTTATACCACTGCACCTGTTCTCAAATGGTTTTCGATATAGAGATAGTGAATAGAAGGTTCTACAATTTACCTTCGATCCTTCAATAGCCACTTCTCTGATACATTTTTTATTATCATAGAATTTGGTTTGGTTTGACATTATGTATACCGTCACAAATCAATGGTGTAGAGATTTTTTACAGTTGATAGCTGGTGGTTACGTTATGGGTTTTTTATATTATCCAACAGTATGTATTTGATATATAGCTCATTTCTATATATGATAGAGGTTTCGCTGTATAAATACACATAAAATTAAATTAACTTTCAATAATATAAAATTGCAATCTATATTTAAATATAGAAAATGCAATTTTTCCTTTTAGAAAATTAATCAGTTTTTGCTATATATGTTCGCACATATGCGTGAACTATAAAAAAGGAAAATAAAAACATATAGTCGGTGTATGTATAAATATTATGTGCAGTGTGAATATATATATGAAAAGTTTTCTTTCGCAACTAATTACCGCCTATGTAATATAAACTTTGACTTATCATGAAATCATATTTCATTTTACTTTACAATGAAAATACTATTGTACTATATTTATAGTTGTATAGTCTTAAGATACACAAATATAATATATAAATTAGGTGAATTTTACCTTTAACATACGAATTTCTCGTATTGCCATTTTTCTAACAGTTGGATCATCTTCTGTTTCTAGAAATTTTTTTATTGCAACATATTGACCCGATTCACGATGTCGACATCTCATTACTAAACCATATGAACCTTCACCAACCACTGAAATAACATCATATTTTTCCATTGCGTTTTTAATTAAATGCAATAATTATTAAAATTTTGTTGTTATCTGAAATAAATAATACAACATTAATTATTATATAAAAATATCAAAAGTTATTTCATCTTGAATATTATTCGTTTAGATTTTAATTACGATGAATTCTAAGATTATTAGTATAGTAATTATAAAATTTTACACATTTTAATCAAATTTATGGAACTCTATTTGTGAGAGATAAGATGGCCGGTATGTTTACCATATGATTGTAATAGTAATCTTTTCTCTGGAAAATGATCATAGTTTTGAAGCGTAAAAAATTATATAATAAAATGTAACTAAAGAATATTTTTATTTATTATTAATGTATAAATTTGAAAATGTCATTTAACTTAAAAGTAACCTTATTTAACCTTTACTACATTTAAATATAAAATCTATATAAACTTATAATGACATATGGATTTATTAAATTTACTATAAAATTTATATAAAACATGTGACAAATAATACACCAACAGAAAGAAGTATATCATATCTATTTCGGGCGGACATTCTTATAGTACCGGGGTACATAAATAATTTAAAAGTAATATTTAAAAAAGTTAGATACATTAATAAAAAGTAGTGAAAATTATAAAATTTTAAGTAGAACTATAGCGACATTATTCGGTTATTCTGAATTATGATTTAAATTGAATGTTCTTTATATTGTTCAATGTGTGAAAAATATATGTTATACGAAATGTTTAATAAATATTTAAATTAAAATTTAATCAATTAATATATTAATCTATAAATAAATCATATATACAAATACGACCCGAATATAAGTAAATGAAATAAAATATAGTATAATTAAATGGCATTTTCCCAAATATTAACGGAAAAATTCAATAAATTTATGTGATTTACTCTTTCTATATTTACAATATATAATTCTGAGATTAATTATATTAATAATAGCTATTAATATTAATATACAAAACATATATTCCATAAAAATGGCATAAAATATTATAATAATTTATATAATAGGTCTACTAATATGTGTGTGCCGCTCACGGATTAATCGCTGTAGCTGACTGAAACGATGGTGGTTTCGGCTGAAAATTTCTTTGTGAACGTATTCACTTTATATCTTTATCATTCAGTTTGTGTTACGAGTTAAAAGTGTAAACGACATATTTTTTTCCTTTGTTGAAAATGTCGTGTTTTGTACTAGAAAAAACTGATTTGCGGGGAGGTTTCTTGTTATTGTTTCATTGGAAGAAAACTGCTGCTGAAAGTCATCGAATTCTTGTTGAAGCTTATGGTGAACATGCTTTACAAGAAAGAATGTGCAGAAAGTGGTTTCAACGATTCAAAAGTGGTGATTTTGATCTGAATGACAAAGAACGTGGAAAACCACCAAAAAAATTTGAAGATACAGAATTGCAAGCATTGTTGGATGCAGACGATGCGCAATCGCAACAACAACTAGCTGATTCCTTAAATGTATGTCAACAAACCATTTCTAATCGTTTAAACAATATGGGTAAGATCCAAAAGGAAGGAAAATGGGTTCCATATGAATTGACAGAAAGAAGCATGGAAAAGCGAAAAACCACGTGCGAAATATTGTTTCAAAGACAGCAACGAAAGTCGTTTTTGCATCGAATAGTCACTGGTGATGAAAAATGGATTTATTTTGACAATCCTAAACGGACTAAGCATTGGACTGATCCAGGTCAACCAGTCAAATTGACGCCAAAACGCAATATTCATGGAAAGAAGGTTTTATTGTGTATTTGGTGGGACCAAAAGGGCGTGCTGTATTATGAGTTATTGAAACCTGGTCAAACTATTACTGGTGAGGTATACAAAGGACAATTGAATAAATTGAATCAATCATTGAAAGAAAAACGACCAGAATGGGCCAACAGACATGAAAGAGTGATTCTTTTACACGACAATGCTCGTCCACATGTCGCAAAACCGGTAAAAGAAACATTGGAAACACTCGGATGGGATGTGTTACCACACCCGCCCTATTCACCAGATGTTGCTCCATCAGATTACCACTTGTTCAGATCGATGGCACATGGACTCTGTGCACAACGCTTCCACAATTATGAAGACGTCCAAAATTGGATCGATTCTTGGATCGCATCAAAAGAGGAGAAGTTTTATTTTGATGGTATTCATAAATTGCCAAAAAATTGGAAAAAGGTTATACTTAACGATGGTAATTATATTCAATAAAAATTTTTTACTGTTATTACCGGAATTAATGTGTTTTATTTTTAAAAAAACGGCACACACATATTGGTAGACCTATTATATTTTATTATTACAATATTAAATTTTGATTTATTTGTAATACAACTTACAACTATATACATGAACGGTTTGACAAAGACGGTAAAAATATAAATGATTAAAAGGTTCCAGGTCAACTCAATTTAAAATCAACAACAGTGTAATTTTTTTTTAATTGAAACAGCTTCACAGCTTCATGACCACAATCAAAACCGGGCCATTCCATTGTATTTATTTATTGTGGTTTTCGACAAAGCAAAATTGTAACCATAAGAATTTTATTAACATTTTCAACGTAAAACATAAGGACTAGTTTCGTTTTTAACGCAAAATCGTCGGAGAAAATTGTGGCAACATAAGAACAATTACTTACTGATAGAATTTGCATCAGTAATTTAAATTGAGTTTACCGTGAACTTTTCCCATCATGATGGTATATGTCGCTTATAACGTAATGTATCATCAATGCCAAAGCGATATTATATTTTTACCATATAGCCATTATTCTTTGTAAGCTGTTGGTAACACATAGAATACAGAACATCAAATTTCGTTGTTCTTGTAACTTCATTTTTGTATCAAAATATATAATATTTAAAAATGCAGAATGAAAATAGACTAAATTTTAGTCATCTTATATGTTATGCGAATTTCACATAGTCGTAAAAGTACAGAAAAACATTCTGTTTATTTGAATAGTGTTCCTGCTTTCCAAACAAACAAAAAATGATTTCGGTTGATTTCGGAGTGATGCGATGATTGACTGGTGCTTTGGTGGAATATAATCCACACAGATTGCTGAGCTGAACATTGATAATTCAACCATATATCGCTATATTTAAATAAGTTCAACATTTCAAGTGTTTCCCTTGTTAGATGGTATCAAAAAAAAAAACCCATTTTGAATATCGCGCATGTTAACAGATAAAAAATAGATTCAACAATGTTCAATGAAAAGAAATAGCCGTAGCCCATTAATCGGCAATTGCAATTATTATATAGTTATCCACACATAGTTGGCATCATATATGGCTGGCTTATTTTCTCTGTTCCGCAATAAAAAAAACGATTATACTTTGATGGAAGATGTTTTTACCATTCTTTTTCTTTCAAATCGTTCCCCGCACGTATATATAAAGTATTGTAGTTAGATATATATAGATACTGACTAATATTACTAAAATGACTTGTCGCGTGAAACAACTATCTTCACATTGAATTCTATTTTAGTGAATTTGAATATACTTATTTCTATTGAAAGAAATCTATTAGTATAATGCAGTAATGAATGTAAATTAATGATTTTATGACGAAATAATAATTGCATTTCGTTTATTGAAAAATCAAAGAATATATAGATTTAATGTTAAATAATACATATTTTGCGATGTTAAAATTATAGAAATGCATGACTGCAGTTGTGAACGATTGGCAATTGAAAGGTGTTAAATTCGCTCCAATATGGAATAAATATATGTGTATTTGCAATACTTTCGGAGGTACTGAAAATGTCTGCACCTTATTTTGGTAAACCGACACTAGCCGTCACTGCTATAATATATTGTAATATTAAATATTATTATTTTCTTATTTTTTATTACATATAATAATAATAATAATATACTAAGCTCTGTTGTTTGTGTTCACATATACTTTTCATCATTGTATATTATTTTTAAACGCATAAATATAAATATATGTACGCGTAAATACATGATGTTATGTAGTACTTAAAAAGGTTGTTTTTAAATTGTATACTAATACGCACCAATTTGATTTTTTTTCTACTGTTTAAAAACACACCAGTTATAAAAATAAATTTTCCATATAATAATATTATATTAAAATAAAGAGAATATAAAAAAAGAAAGCAAAAAAACGTGCGTGAGCTAAATTTTCCTTATTTTATTATCATGATATGTACAATGTAAATACAAAATGTATAAATATATATAAAACTCTTTATATACACCATCAGTTCGAAAAATAACCAGAATGACAATGTAACAAATTGTTAAAGATTCATTCAAATTTTGTTCAGTGCATGAGCCAAAATACAACAGTACGGGGAAAATGTATAAAGAATAAAGAATCGTTTTAAAATTTTTGTAAAAATTACGCTTGAAATGCTTATTTATTCAAAACACAAGTGTTTGATGGTAATCGATGAATTCAATTGTATATAAATTTCATTTGAGTGGAGAATAAATACATCTGAAAAATAACCACAGAATAAACCTTCCTAATTCCATTCCGGTGGTTATTTTTCCGGACAGTATATGAGCGTATTATATAATGTTTGGTTTTTGTTCATTTTGAATTGCCAAACACAGTGGAAAAACCGTCAACATCGCGCTATATATACACAAAAAGAAATGGTAACATAATTATTATTCTTTATATTTATACTCGAAAATATATATATTGAAAATACAGTGAACTGGTCGAAGAAGCAAAATAGCGTCGTTACCGGAAGGAATGGCGTCGACATGCGGAAAGATTGTATGAATAGATTTTCATATTTATGATAAATTTATATATAAAGACAATAGGCTAGATGCAGTGAACTGTGATAATAATATAATTAAAATTAGAAGAATCGATGACGCCATAGCTGCAGATATGTGTATAGGAGGTCAGGTTGGAGAAGGCTAAAATCGCACCATTAAGTATTATAAGTGGGTACATAGAGTTACAGATAATTATAGAATACTTGAAGAGTATATATACAATAGAATGAATTTTATATGGCATTTTAAAACGACTGCCGACAAAAAATGATGACGATGACGGCAGATTAGTTCACTGTATAAATATATTATTCTATGTATAGAAAAAGACTTGAGGTTTAATAAAAATAAATTTTTCAATTTTTTTTTCTCTCATTTCAAAAAACCGAACAAAATATTTCACAATAATTTACATATAAATATTTTGTTTATATATACAAAAATATATTGTACCACCCGTTCATTGACCTGTGGTAAATTTTATTATATATGAAAATATATATGAAAATTATTGTATGTATATTGATTATATTTTTCATTTATTACATTTATATGTAAATTTTCTTTTTTACCATATTACAAAAAGTAGTGGTCAGTCTATAGAAATTATTTATAACTGACTATTTAAATAACACAAAAACGAGGGGTTGAAATAAAATATTTAATGATATTTATTAGCTATCTGTCCTAGAAATGATTACAGTGAATATTGTTGTAGGTACAAGTGGCGATACACAATATAAGAGCGAATATTGCATTCAATTAATATGAAAATAAATACTATTTATAGTAACTATTTGAACTAATCACCCATATATAAAAATAATAGAATTATGAAAACATTTATCTTTCGTTAATTGCAGTACAATTGGTGAATTATTATATACAACCTTACGGAGTAATTTACCAATTTGGCTGTAATGGATGCCATAAGCTTCACTTGGAGTAAAATGACTTGCTAATATCACCGATTTTAGTTAAATTTTCATATATAAAAAATATTGTTGGAATTATTGCAAATTCAAGCAAATTTATTCAAAATATTATATTCAATGGAATTATTTTGTCTCACTGTCAGTTCAAACCAAATACAATATATTCACTGTACACTTTAAAATCGATAAACATATTTGATTTTATATATTACAATAAAACGTTAACTTCATTTGAATATGCCCATAAATATATCACAATAGTTGAAAAATTCCGATTCAAAATCGACTGACTGAAAATAGTTTAGTTAATTTTTAGTAATATACGAATTCCATCGAAAGAATATCGTTTCCTTTGATGAAACTACTACAGTCAAATTTCGAGTTCTTCATAATTTTTGATTCGATATTCAGAACGTCCATGTGAACAAGTACGGTAATGTAATTGAGCAACCAACATCTGGAGAATATAGTGGAAAAGATAAGATATTCTAATCAAATTCAACATTTATTTGGTGGCCCTTTTCTTTGCAATAAAATAACAATGTAATACTTCTCGTAAATACTACATTTTGTCCAATTTGGAATGTTTGATTGATAGATAGTTCCTATATTTACATAAAATATATTCCTCTATATATTATATTGTTCTGATAACATCCTTTCTAATATAAAAACGAGCTTTTTTTTTTAAATAGATTATTATTTTGTTATAAATTTAAATATGTTGAAATACACAATTGAATATGAAATTCAATGCATTATATTATAGGGATAACAATCTTTTGTTTGTAGTCAGGTATTATAAAATATGGATTTTTAATATATTTTATTATAAAATATATAAATATAAAATAATATATATAGTAAAATACCTCTGTGACAGTATACATCAATAATTTGTTAATATATTTGTAATGACAACCCCCAATTTTTTCTATAACAAAAAAAAAAAATAATAAAACCCCCGTGTTATTAAATACTTTCGTTTGTGATATGGTAAATAAAGTGTTTGTGTTTATTTAAATTCAAATATATAATGTATTTTTGGTTTAAGAACTCAAAACAAAGCTCATGTAAAATGTTTGTCCTTCTATGTGTGTGTGTGTCGGAAGACATCATAATTGTCAATCAAAATATTTTAAATTATTTTGACATTTTTTAGTATATACAGCGAATGAATTTTTTATATATAGAATTTCGATATGACCCAACATTCAACATAGCAATTTTTTGAATTTGAAAAAAATTCACGGCGGAGGCGCGCTGATACATTAATATCGAATATTATGCCAGATCTTTGTTTATCACCATATAAACAATTTATCTATTCAAATTCTGGTATACCTATTCGTGTTGTTGGGTTATCATTATCATAATCCAAAAAAAAATGATAACTTAAGATTATACGAAAGATGCGAATTTCGGTATGTTTAAGTTATTCACGTATAGCTATTGTGAAATTCATGTTTATAGAGAAATGTTTCAGAGAAATAATAAGTCAAAATATATATACAAAATTGTATAGTCCAAATAAAGTTCCTTGGTATGGTAATACACCAAATATATATATATACGATGGCGCATTATTTTTATTTATATGTGGTGTAACGAACGAACGTCAATGACTACTGACTGTATTTGTACAAAAAATAAATGAAAAAATAACAATAAATAATTTTGTATTTTTTCCTTATGTTTTTTTGATTATATACATTTTATTTATAAAATCGTTTTTAATATCGTATATATATAAATTTTGAATTTCATGTCATCGAAAATTGTATATTATCCATTTTTAAAACTATATTACATTTTAGTTATTTCGATTATAGTATACCGATACCTATATCTATACAGTGTTTAATCCACTATACCATATAAGCATAATTTAAAGGACTGTGCTTGATTCATTTCTATTTACGCCAGCCAACTGTTCCATATATTAATATTAATATTATTGTTCTGTATTTTTATAACGATAACGATTGTCTCTGTCGTATATAAAGGAACCCGGAGCGGGCTGTGATCAAGAAGGTGAAAATTACAAATATGATTAAGATTAAACAAGATGGGTACGATTAAAGAGAATGGTATATAATCAAAAATGATGGCTATATATAATAATGTTGAGGACCTATAAGCAAAAATAATAAAATATTTGTCAGTTTTCGTTGTTATAACCATACTAATATCATTCTTGTCTAACATCATCATAGTTCAATGCATTCAAATGCAGGAAATTCTTGGATATTAACTTCTTGCTTATATACCGCACTCTAAAAGGAACCGTATACGTATCTATGTTTATTTATGCGGTGCTTATAATACATTAAACACTGTATGTATTTATATAAAGTAAAATGTATTTATAGTATTTAACTATTTCGATTAGTAGAAAAATCATTAGTTGTTGTAAAAGTAATGGATAAAATGTGTGCGGGTGGTGATGATGATGATGGCAAAAATATGTCGTCGCTTACAAATAAACAAATTCGCATTTCTTTATACGCACTGTTAATTATACACATTACAAATCTATTTATATATAATATAATATTGTCAAATATATAAAAATATAATAATTTATAAATAAATATGTGAAAATTCATCTATTATTTGCAAAAAAAAAAAATAAATAAAAAAACACCCTTAAAAAAATATAGATATTCTAAAAATAAGGTTTTTGTTTATTATAAAATTTGCATAGTCACATATTAGAATTTTATTATTTTTGTTATAATAATAGATATGTTATTAGTGCACCACAATTAGTTTCGATAAAAATAAGATAATAATAAAATACTAACAATATTAATATGTGACAGGAATGAGGAAATGCGGTTTTATAGTACAAAAAAAAAATATATGAATGTAACAAAACAATTCAAAAACCAAACGACCAAATTAATTTTTGGAGAAATTCTGTGATTTTCTTCTTTTATTGACGGAGAAGAAATGAACGGACATTTTAAATCAGCAGTGTTTTGAAATAATGTATATAGCCTTCGGTGACCATATCTAGTTGTGCATCCGCATTTATTCTGTGCTATCAATTCAATTAATAATGTTTGCCTATTTGTTAATATTACGCCATCAGTTTTGGTGAGGTATTTTATGGGTGCAATGTTGACAATAAAATCCAATGTTGTTGGTTTGGATAATTTGCTAATTTCATTTTTATGAAATTGTTATTAAACCGTTGATTAATTCTTCTTTTTATTTAAATTTTGCCTCATTATATTTATCACATATTTGCCCGGCTAGTCAGAAGAGGTCTGAAATGTCCTTGGATTGTCCGTATATTTCCGATGATAATTTCTACGGATTTTCCTTAGATTTATATAGGGTAACTCTTTAATTCACAAACATTTCACCATTAACAATTTTCGTCTTATATAACATTTTTTATATGCGAATTACAATCGGGTTTTTCGTGGAAAATATATAGTACGATGGGTGCTCTCTCCTTATAAGATATCATTATCAAAGTGATCTCGACAATCCGGCGGCATTAGTTTTGTTTTTTTTTTTTAAAAAACCATATAATTTCTATGTTTATATATAAAGATTTAGCTTGCTTACAGAGCGTGCGGAACTGCATATTTCAATTTTGCAAACAATTTTTATTGCATTTCAAGAATAAAAACAAATATAAAATAATATAATTAAATTAAAATAAAACATGAATATGTCATTTTAAATAAATACAATATTACAAAAATTAGAGGAAAATTTGTTGTTCAAGGATATATACAACCGTACAACGATACGATTATAGTTTGCTATAGAATTTTAAACGAAAAATATATTATTATTATTATTATATTAAAAATAATATTTTCTTATTGATTTAAGTTTTTGTAATTATTTTAAAAATTTTATACAATAATAGATTTTCTTTAAAAAATAAAAAACATAAAGAAAAAGGAAAATCATATTTTCTTGTACTGAACCGTTCCTATATATATTTCCATTACGTGATTATTTATTGTCATATAATAATGGAAAATTTATCGTTTGATTCAATGCATGCTTATGAAACAAAAAAAATAAGATAAGATCTTTGTTTAATTGGAATTTCAATATAAATAATTGAAAAATTTGTATTTTTCGCATATGCTGTAATAGATCATTTCGTATACAATGGGAGAGAATTTGTATGTATAATCTATGCGATAGAAAATTAAGTGTAGAATAATTAAATTATTAATTGATAAATGTTCATGTTTCTTAATGTAATACAAAACTAAATACACATGACATAAGAAATATTATTATTTTTATAAATAAATTTTGCAACAACAAATAACCCTAAAAAAAATGTCAAAAATAAAGAAATACAAAACAAAGCATTTGCATTTGCATTTCGACATAATAGAAAATATATATATATCCCCATAATAATATGTTAAATAATAACTTCCTTGTTATTTGTTGACTGGGACAAAAATATCATTAGCATAAATGGAAATTAGATTTTATATAATGTGTAATTTGTTAGTATATATATATATATTTCAAGCGCATACGGTTTGATAACAGCTTATGCTGGATATTATAGTAAATTTAGACTCATTGTCAGTCACTTGGTTAAATCTGAAAAGCCAGCCTATTCTAATGCCGCGAATTTTGCGATTTTGAACTAATTGTAAGTAATCGCAATACATGTGACGACAGTATAAATTAATTGCGGTTGCTTATAAGCATTATTGGCAAGTTGGCAAGATTGGTTATGGAAGTGGTAATGGATCACTGCACGGCTAAATTATCAACTTCATAAATTACCTTTGGTTATACAAGCTCCATTTGATATTTCTTGTCGCTATGGCACTTTTTAAGCGAATGTATATGCGAGGTGCAGTTATACAGAGTATTTTAGGATTACATTATGTAACGTTCCACAATTAATGGGTCGCATTCATATAACAAATGTTTCTGCTGCCATATCCTAAATCATATATAGACACTTATCACATATTAAAATCCAATCATATATAACAGCAAAATAAAGAGATTGCTGAAGGCTTTAAAAACATTGACAATTCAAACGAATTTTGCCATTTAAAGAATGTTAGATTCACTTCCAAGTTCGATAATACATGCAAGTATTGTACATTTATTGACTGAATGAAATAATTGTTAAATAGCATCTGTTTTTGATGGCATGGTAACAGACGATCCTGCACAAACAATGTTCACTAAAAAAGAATTTGGAAAAAAATTGGCGTAGACTAACCAACGTACAAGTACTTGAATATGAACAACTCACCTATAGATACTGGATAAAGCAATAAAGAAATAGCATTTAATTTCCTTGTAATTTTCCATCATGAAAATGCCAAACCGAATATGAATGCACATAAAGAATAAACACTGAATTACCCCCGAAATGGAAAATTTTACAGTATCAAATTCAACAATTTCTTTGAATTGAACACCGATATCATAATTTTATTAATCTATTTTGTAGAACTTTGGCAAAATTAAATATATTGTAAAAGAAATAAATCGGGCACGATGATATGCGTAATCATTCAATATACAATATATATAGAAAATGGATTTTTCCTATATAAATTTCATAAATCAAATATTAATTCAATGTTATGCATTTGCAAATAAATAAGGAAACAAATGTTTTGAACATTCTTCTTATAATTGTTAGCGAATGTATTGCAATAGAATTTTATATAAATTTTAACTTACTGCATCGCACACTTTGCGTATATACTTTTCCAAATAATTATCATATTTATATAGAGAATTTTAAATCCTGAAAAATCCTGAATTGAATTGTTCATGTTTGTTAGCAGTTATAATAATAAAAACATATAAACACAGATATGAATATGATATAAAAAAATTATAATATTGTTATGTTATGTAAATAAATGAAAAAAAAAGGTCACCTTGAAAATATGAGTGCGTTGTTACATTGCCAAAAGAAAATTTGATTGTGATAATAAAAACAAATACAAAATCCTTTTTTACGTATTAACTTTTTCTTTTCCTTTCCGTTTTTCCTTATGAATATATAAAATATTATATAATACAAACAATTTCTAAACAAATAATTGTTATTTAAATTTTAATCAATACTATACAAAATATATTTTTTTTGTATGTTTTGACACTGCACACTCTGCACATGCACACGCACACCGATAAAATTTGTGAAATTCAAGAAATATATATCTTTTTAAATAACCATTTAATGAAGAAAAATTAAACTTTTATTTATAACAAAAACAAATAAACATTAACTTTTAAAATTAATTAAATTCAGTAAAATGTTAAAGCCTTTTTTATTTTTACATTCAATAGTTCAAATGTGTGTGGTTCATCAATGAAAGATAACGCGTATTTATTATAAAAAGAAAACGGTCTTATCGTGTTCACCAAAAATTTCACAATATACAAGAGTTTATTATATTTTTTTCATATTATAAAAATTAAGCAATGCCATACGTCTCTTTTTACATCGATGCGCATATATACCTCGCTATTGGGAATACAGTTTTCAAGTAATATGGTTTTGTTTATACTTGTTGAGTTACTATGGAAACCTAAGGGGTAATAATTCATTATGTTTATTCAAAAAAAAATTAGAAATAAAAACATCAATGCCATTCTAGATAAAAAAAAAAATAGTCAATAATGACAATTGTAAATATATCGTTACGTCTATGTAATATATTGCCATAGCAGTTACCATCGTAGATATACATACAGTGGAAGGAAGGCAGCTGATTATGGGAGAAAAATTAAGAAAATATTATTTTTACAATTCACAAAGGAAATTAACGAATTAAGGCTCGAGAAAAAGACTTGGTTTAAAAACAGATGGACACGATCGAATAAATTTCAAGTGAGATTTCAAAAACATAAAATTAGAAAAAAAGGATAATAAAGTTAAATTAAATACGAAACGAACATTATGGTGTTGCGGTTCAGCTATGTATATTTAGAAAGCAGTGATAACATTATACATATATTTCAGCTGTTTCCATATAAATGTATATTATAATATACCACATATAATTATTATAGGTGTGTAATATTGTATACAAAACCTTATATAATAAATACGTGTATATAGCACTTTATACTCTAATATATGGTATATATATATGCTAGAAATTAAATTACAATCATTATCATTAATTATACTAACCATATAGATTGAGTGACCAATTGATAATACTGTAAGATCATGCGAAACATATGTTAATTAACATATGTTTAAATTATATACCATAATTTAGTATATGCTAATCAAATTGGTGCTTTGTTGCTTTATATAAACATATGTATGTAAGTTGTCCAATTTATTATCCTGTAAATAAGTGATGTGGTTGATTGGTAACCATGACGAAGATCAAATACAACGATGATCTGAATATTTCAAGCGGAGATACTCCAAAATGATGAGTAGTCCCATTCAAAATTTTCACATAATAACTATACAGTAAATATGATGCTGCCAATAATAAAACAAGGGAGATGGATTTATAGGAGCGAAACATTCTAAATGATTGGAAAAATTGTGACCGGCGGCGTATTCGCACAAGCCTGATCTTTCACCTGTACACCACTAAAAAAAAAATTCTACACAACGAATCACATTCTACATCAATGTATCTCAAAATGAATCGGTATTACGTTCGTATATGGAGCAGATGGAATTTCGACTTTGCGCAAACACTCTGTATGAATTTACAATCTTTATATACATTTAATCAATGTGTAATTTGTTTGTGGACTTCAAACCGTCTAAACAGGAGTTTTCTTTGGAAGGTGTGAACACAAGAATTGATATTCAAATTAAACGAAGCAAAATGAGGATGCATCACAGATATACTTTGAGAAGGAGTAGTGGAATCCACAGTGTAGCATTGTGAGGCGACCAAGGAGGATATATATATATTTATTTATTATAAGTTTTGAAATGATACACCTACACACATACGCTGTATATATTGCATATACATAAGAATGCAGAAACACAGAATATGTATGGTTTTTTTTTTTTTTTGTCATGAAACTTAAATTGCCAAATTAAAAACCATAAATTTTTAAATTGAATAAGCTAAAAACAAACGATTTTTTTATGTAATGAAAATGATGTACAATATTATAATTGTGTGTATCAAAATAAATAAATAAATAAATAAATAAATAAATAATAATGACATCTAAATTTTAATGAATAAAATGAAAATGTTATGGATACAAAGAAATATTATAAAAATATACAATGTATACTGTAACAAGTAAATGTATATACGTAATAGGTGTGTACCTATGATTCCACCCTTTTATTTAGAGCAAAAAAGTAATGATATTCAACTCACATAGTGCACAAAATCAATGGTTATTTAAGCAAACATATCCGTGACACTTTTCAATGCAATATTTAAGTAATACTTGCCCAGCAAAGAAGATTTTCTTGGAATAAAATTAAACAGTTAAAAATACAAACGCTCAAGTAGCCGATTCACGATCCTTTAAAATTTAAAAACCATATAAATGTATATTAAGATATAATTGAACAAAAGAATTAGTTATATACGAACAACATTTACACAAAAAAAAAATGAAACAGAATCATAGGTATGCACCGTGTGTAATATACGATAAAAAAAATCTAACATTTACAGCCCATATGTTTTTTTTTTTTTTTCTTTAGAAGTTATTCTCTGTATAAAATATTCTTAAATGTTGAATTATTTGAAATTACAAATAGTAGTACATATTTTGAAACAACGCATATTAATAACAATAATAATATAAAAATTTATTTATCATATGGTTCTGTGGTGTGCCAGTGAGCCAGTGTTATGCATATATACAGTCACATTCAAAAGTATGGGCACAAAGGAAAAACAAACTATTTAAACATATATCTTTTGAAATAATATAATAAATGAAAGGAAAAGGAAAATTAAGCTGTATATAAAAATTTGCACTAACTACATATGTGAGTATTTATAAAATTTCACCAAATGACCGTGCAATTACATGTTTCCATATAGATAGATGCTTTATTAATTCAATTCAATCGCATATAAATGAATCGCCCGTTACGCGTGTTGCGGAGACTTTGTGGTAATCTTTCATTATATACCATATATTTTCAAAAAGGTATTCATTTGTTTATTTCATATTAACGAACGACTATAGTATAGCAAGAAGTCAATCAGTACAGTGCGATTCCTGAGCAAAGGTATTCATTTGTTTATTTCATATTAACGAACGACTATAGTATAGCAAGAAGTCAATCAGTACAGTGCGATTCCTGAGCAAGAAGAAGTTATAATTTTTTAATTTAAATTATAATCAATTAGTGTGCGGCGGCGGTGGCTAAATCATCTCTTACGAATATAATTATTATTTTAAAAATGCTTATATAGTTTTAAATAACTTTTTTGTTTTCCAATTGTACACCCATATATTATTGAGCATGACTGTGTTTATAGTTCATAGTATATGCATTAAAAGTATATACTAAAATATAATACAAAATATAATTAACTATAGCGTCTTTTACTCTATTTTTTTTTCTAACTAACAATAAGCATTATTTATTTTTTTTATATTTACATATTAATAATACATACAAAAATATATACAGAGGCATACGCCTTAATAAATATACTGTCCGCGTATTCATTGGAAAATTCCATGTATGAATTTTACAGTGCGATTTCATATATAAACTGACTGCATAATTTCACAGCTCACCTATCAAATTTCATTTTATATTGGATCAGTAAAAGTGTCCATTGAATGAATTTTGAAGTAAATTCATACATATAGGAAATGTTTGCATAAGATCATTTTAAACTGACACACCCAAGCAGATCATGTCCAATATTGGATCAGTAAAAGTGTCTCTGTATATGCGATATAATTGAACAAATTTTTCCGTTCCATCAGACTTTATTACATACATAGACAATCTCCACCACTGTATATTATATATTTATTTATTTTATTATTATTAAGAGTTAATAAGTTAATTAACCCTATATTTATATATGCACAACATGACGTAATCTATACTAACATTCATATAAAAATTTACGATTAATTTGTTGTTTTATTAACACGCACAAACATCAAAAAAACAAATCATATAAAAACATACATTTTATGTGAGAGAGCATAAATATTAAATAATAATATTTGTATTTAAAACAATATCTATATTATTGTATTGAATTAAATCAACAATATGTCAATAGTCATAATAATCAATAGACTAATTGTAAGATGACTTATATGGTTATGTATCGCGAGTATGGAGGATGAACATGTGCGAAAAAAAACGGTTAAATAGTATTCCAAAAGGTAAAAGGAGCGCCGGAAGATCTAAGGCTAAATGTGATTAGGAACGCAAATGGCATAAGGATCCTTAAAACTCGGGATTGGAAGACGTTAGCAATATGCGCATATAGGTCCGGTTACCATATTTAATAAGTAACTATTGATATATATACATAATATATTGTTATGTTATATTATGTTTTTATATATTACACCAAAACAATTAATTGTTAAAATTATTAAATTTTAATCTTCAAATGATCTGTGTTGTGTAGTAGAAAAATTAACGTAAAAATCTATTTTTAATACAAACAACTATCTTCAATGACTTTTAATCAATTTAAATCACAGTGTTACTCATATAAGCGATACGAATTACTATTAATAGTAATTTCAATTTATTCAATACTTTATCTTTATATATCTATCTACAAAATATACAACAAATTTACGTTTATAAACAAATTAACACACAATTTTCACAATTATTAACGCGATCTATACAAAAAATTGTTAACATATTAGCTTTTCTTTGACTATTATAATTAATAGTGTGTGTATTTGTTTGTGTGTGTGAATATGTAATGAAATTTAAAGAAAAATAATTAAATAAATGGGGGAGTAATAAGTTTAGTTTTAAATTAAATTTTCATGTATATATTAATCCTATATTATAATTAAGTTGTACAGTATTCAGACAAATTTAAGATACACACACAATCAATCGAATACTAATTTTATATATGTAGTAAAATACGTAATGAAGAAGAAAAAATTCTATATATACAATATATAGTGGAACCGTGAATTTGTTTGAAGTTATTATATCTTTTTGTTTGCGCCAGTATTGCACGCGTGTTAAATTATTTTATATTTTTAAAACATATGTATAATAATTTCAAAATTTCATTGTACCCAATTTTTTACTATATACAATATAATAGAATAGAAATCTATATATCCAAATCTTATTAGAGAAACTAATCTGTTTTTATTAATATATTTACACAAAATTTGTATGTTTTACCATCACACAACATATAAGCATAATATATACGAGTCATATGCAATGCATAATTTATAATAATTCGAAAGATCGTTTATATATGAATTTCTAAAAACAAACAAACAACCACACATGTGTGTGTGTGTATATATTTAAATATAGTTACAAATTTAACTCTTCTTGAACAATCAACAATGTAAATATGCAGCGGTTTTCATATAACACAATTATCTTTTAAAAATGTATATACAAATGCAATACTTTGTATTTTTCATACTCCAGAATCTGTATCAATATAATTTTATATATATATAAAGAACTGAATTTGATTTACTGTAAATTCGATTTAATTTTTTACTGATTTCTAGTGGCATTCTAAACAATCTTAATCTCAACGTCAAGCAAACATATTATATTACCACTAATGGCAATGATCCCACCAAATGCAGAGCATTTACCTTGTACGGATGTTTTGTTTTAGCGCCACAGTGATGTTGATGATTCTCCTCTGGCTCTATATTATCGATTTTCTTGTTTAAGATTGTCAAAGTATAGAAATTTCATACATTTAATTGTCGCAGTTACTGAAACGCCACGGAAACTTTTTATTTTTTTTTCTGTACAACAAAAAACAATAAATTTCGCAAAAGATTTTCATTTAAATATATTCTACTTCTTGTTCTTCTTCCAAGATACGAAAAAAGTTAACAGATTTTAGGAAAACAATTTTTCGGAAGACCGCCATATATAGTGGAAAATTTTCCTGAAAAGTATATATTTTCTTCAAAATTAAAATATTATATTTGCTCTGATGATTTTCCTTTTTTCCAACCAATTTTGAAAATTCGATTTGGTGCTATATATTAATTAAAAGTTATTTATAGGTGATTTAGTTTAATTTAGGTCAGCAATACTTTCCGGGTATATAGCACGTACGCACACAATATGAGATGTTTTTCTTTTCATTGTGTGTCTTAAAGGAAAGCAGGTTAATGAATTTTCTTCTATTTATCGCGAATATAGGATATATTGCACAACAACTGTAGTGCGGTTTGGTGTAGAATGCAGGTTATTCATATTGAATTTAAGAATTTAACAAGCTAACATTTGGAGATCGTGCAAAGTATAACTGTGAAAATAACTAAATCCAATGTTAATGTGAAACTTGATGGCGGGTTTTGCATTACAAGTTTTTCGTAAATAAGTACCTTCCCGTCGTATTTGATATCCTGAAACGATTCGCAATGAGACGAGCTGATGAAAGCATTGCTAAACAAACAAGAAATCATATTCAAATAAAACGGTGATAAATGAGAAAATATTTCGGGCATATATACCTTTTGTTGGTTGAGGAGGATTGTGTGGTGGTATCTTTGGAGTGGTGGACCGACTCACAATTGTTAATGGTATAATGTGAAGAATGAATGGCGGTGACGCTTCTTTTATTAATATGCTCTTTATATGCTCCCTCGCGGATTATCATATTCGAACATAATAATTAAAAATAATAAAAACGGGATGATAATACAAAAGTTTTCGCAATATTATACATACGGCACGTCATATGTTATAACAAAACCGCATATATACACATTAATTCATTAAGATATAGTGTTAAAAATTAAAATGATATTTATTGAAAGAAAAACTTATCGTCGATAATATAGTATTTTTATAATACTATATACTATATATAGTGTACTATATATATATATATATAGTTAGTTAGTTAGTTACTTAGTTAGTATACACACAAATATGCAATATATATATATACACGAAGTCTAAGTGATGGGGCTCTCTAAACTAAATAAACGAATGTGGTATAAATATACTAAATAAATATTGTATTTATATATCCAATACGCGTTGTTATACACGACTTTTAAATACGCATATATATATATATAAGATTAAAAATAAAATGAAAAATCATATGTTTTGAATGGATCGAAAAGTTAAATTTTTAGTAGTCTACCGTAGGATTTTTATACGATCGGTTGAGGAGTTTTATTTTTATAAAAATATATAAGTAATATATGTTAATTTTTTTATTATTATAAATAAATACTATATATATATTTTAATACAAAAGTGTAGTGTAATGATCACCGCATCACCATCACCATCACCATCACCACCATAATTTTAAATTTATTTATTGTTTTATTTTAATTTTTTTAATTTTTGGTTGTTTATTTTCGGAACAAATCAAAAACAAGAAAACACACACACACACACACACACAAAGAAAAATCATAAAGAAAGGAAAAATTAACGCAACAACAATAAAAATTATTCTTAAAAAATAAAATATAAATAAAAAAACGGGTCACCAAAAATGTATATGAAATGCCGGGGCATTAATTATATTATGAGAACAGAAATAAAAAAAATTAATAATAATTAATATCGCAAATTTTATGAGAAAATTAAATTATTTTATATATATACAATATAAATTAAAATGTATGTGCTTAATTATTTAATTAATATAAATAAAATGCATTTAAAAATATACAATATAAAATAAATGTGATATAAAATTAGATAAATAGACAAATGTCCGCATTCTAAAATTTTTTATTTCATTGCGTATATATTTTCATACACACATTTCTGACTCTCGATCAAGCGAATTGATGATGAAAATACATTGTCTATATATTCAATATACGCAATATGAGTGTTAAAAGACTGAAAATGTATACGCCGCGGACGGAGTCACAAGAACAAAAAAAAATATTACTAATTCTATTTATTAATAATATTTTTAATTAATAAATATCAATTGTGTGCACGATTTTGAGTGTAAAAATTTCTTAGAATCTTTCTTTTATATGTTGTAGATATTAATTCTAACTTAAATTCTTAATCATATTAAAATTAAACGTAAAATTTAATGAATCGAATTGAATAATGAATATTTACTATTCCCTTTTTGCTTTTCCAAAAATTATATTATAAGAAAATGTAGTAATATAATTAATTAATTATGTCTGTTTAATTTTTACATAATTTTTATTACATTGTATAAATAAATAATATTATTAGTTTCGTCATAAATATTATAGAAGCGGCGCACATTTATATTTATTTATTTATTTATTAAGAAAATAAATGTAAAAATCATTCAACTTTTGAGATGTTTATAGTTTTTTATATATATATATATATATATATAGCATAGCATAGCACATATAGGGGACAAGATATACTACACTAGAAGAACGTGTACACATTACAACATTTAAATACATGTACTAGTACTCAGAAAAAAAAAACAAATGATTGTGGATTGAACACAAAGTAAATACAATTTTTGTGCATTATCGCACAATAAAAACTAAAGTTCATAAGAACGTCGAAACTCATAACGCAGCTAGATAGATAGATTGATTTACAACAACATTAAAAAATTAAATTACTAATGAAAGTGTACCGGCACTACTAAAGTTCATAATGTCGAACAACTCACAACAACTAATTTTAGCGGTATGTTTATTATGATTATTGTATGATGTTGGAAGGTTGCGTTCTTCATGCTTTTTACCATATGCAGTATGTCTTACTGATCATCTATACGATCACCAAATAACCTTGTTTTAAAATAATATTTAATTTTAATGACGTTGTGATTTCAATCCATATCTATGTCTGTGTTATGATTATGACGACGTCATGAAATTTAATAATATGAAAGTGGTATTTTCCACGCGAGCTCATAGAACTTTTTGTTGTTATCAGCGAAAAATTGAATAAAATGAGATTTGACACAGGGGCGAGTCACAGCAAAAAATGTTCCCAATCGTTCGTTGTATCAACAAAATATTCTTGTACGCAGATTTGGGAATCCATAAATAATTTGTTGTGTGAAATTCAAATATTTTAAAAATATACTGAAATTCTTACCGCCATTGAAGAATTTTTGCAATCTCCGAAAAAAATTGGTAATCTCATATATAGTGGCAGGTCAGTTTTATATGATGGATGTGACATTGCATCTCAACCAAGCAGCTCTAATTATGTTTATGGCGCCGTTGCCAAAGATGTGATTTACCAATTTTGATAGTTTTTCTTAAATTGCATTGTTTGCAGTTTGGCTAAATAATTATTGATAGTATATATATACATCCGAATTGATAGTTTGGTGGCGTAGCCAATTCCGTTGTAATCCTACCACCAAACTAGCACACAACACATAACCTTCATGTATAATGTATAGCATATTTTGGATGTTGTTATTTGAAAGCTTATTAAACTTGCTATGGCTGCTCTTACTGCTCTTATAAAATTTACTTTAATGCAAAAAACCCCGGATTTTTCATCATCGCGGTTATCTATATCGTTTCAAAAATTGATCATTCTCGTTATACGTTTTAAAAGCATTTCGTTGTATAAAGTGAAGGATTTTCAAAAATCAAATTGTACAATATGTCATACAATGAGCTTCTCTGCAATCTCACGAATTTTTTGCTATGCGATAATCCACATAAAATATTAGTTATTTATGACTACAAACAGCATTAATTTAAAACTGAACGCGACCTGATCATCTTTGATCATCTTAAAGAGTGAGAAATCATCTTCTTCCGTTCTTTTAAAACTTTATCATCAAACAAAACACACATAGCTTTTGTGAGTTTTTCAGCAATTATTTAATGCTCAACCAAATATACAATATATATATTAAATTATAGTACATCGCATAGAGATATTTCGTATAATATGTATATATTCTTTTCTTACATATAGTTATATAAAATTTATAATAGTACAGATACTGACAAAATAAATTCTTTATTTAATTCAGCAGAGTATATCTAAAAATAGTTTTAAGAAATATATTCAGATTATATATTTTTAATACATACACGCGCCGAGTTGCCACACATATACATACACTTTTCTAACAAATATATACTATATAAAATATAGTATTTATACAATATACCGGCTCATATATACTAAATATAATCGGAATATAACTACTACTAAATGATTATAATTTATATAAAATATACACGCATTGTACTTATATATTATTGTAATATGAAATAAAGTTTTGGAGATCAAAAAAAATCCAAATTTATTATTACTAAAATATTATTAAATAAATATATAGTAATATATAATTAACAATAAAAAAAACATATCATTTCAGAAATGTAATTATTTTTTCGATAAAGTGTAAATACATAAAAATAAAATATAGTAATAGTAAATTTCAATTCAGTTAATAAGTTATAAATATAATAAGTATAAATAATAAAATAATAATAAAATAGTTAATAATACGAGATAATTTTATAATATTGATAATAATTTAACGAGTTATAAATATTGAATAAAACGGCGGCGGCTGCGACGCTGCTGTGTCGACGAAAGTGATTTCCAAAAATACCATATTACAATATTAAAAAATAATAAAGTATTAAAAATTCAAAAATATACAACCAACAATCAACCAAATGCCACCAACAGTTATTTCACAAATGTCACCAACAATTATATCACCACAAGGCAATAATTCATATACAAAAATGGGTATAGAAAATTCTATGTCACAACAAAATAATAATTCAAATGGTGGTGTTTATTCGTCACCATTTCATTGGTATTATTTACCAATGGATCATCAAACAAATGATACAAATTATTTGGTAAGTATATTCAGCTATACATATGTAATATTTTATCATATGATTAGAATTTGTTGTGAAATTTGTATGTAATGTATAGGTTGGATATTTGTAAACGATGACCGAATATTCTGTGTATGCATTCTTTTATTTAAATCCGTAAATACTCGCATGTGATATAATATAGTTTACAGTGGAAAAGATATACCTCGTACATAAATTGAGAAAATCCAAAATGTGGAGAAAACTCAAACCCTATATATTACCAAATACCTTTTGTCTGCATATTGCTTTTGCTTAGAAACATTTATTTGATTCATGCAAAAGTAAGTTCCGTTTTTTGATTAAAATTACATGTTTATTTAACCAGTATATAAAAGTGGTATAACATTCAAAGTATATTCAATCAGAAACCACAAGCTTCGTTCATCTTTCAGGCAATTTGCTACAATTTCCCTGCCTAAAAAAATAGACGTATTTTGAAGCGATTCATTCGTTAAGTTAATTACTACTTTCATTAGATATGAATCATGCGTCTTGAAGCATACACATACTATCAGAAAGAATAACCATTTATATAAGAAAAACGGAACATACTTTAGCATATATATAATAGCACAAAGACAGAACTCCCATATAACCAATCTTAAATTTCCTGCTGAGTAACCACATAATTAATTGCCAAATGAAAGTAATGAACTGCGATCATAAATACCAACAATTTAATATAAAAAATTTCACTATATGTAGTTGTGTATGAAGACAATGTTAATCTGTGAATAGCGTCCAACATCATATTTTTAAAGATCTTGGCTTTTTGATTTCATAAACGAACAAATGAATAATTTTTAGGATGAAAAATATACTATTAATAAAATACTAAATAATTTTTCATGTGAACACTATAGAAAAATCGAACCCATACAATATTCTCTGGATTGAATGACATGCGATTTTACCATTGCGCCACTAAACCATATTTACATATGGGGTAGGAAATGGTTATCGTTCCAACCCGAATCCTTACAATTTACCATAAAATCGTATTCAATTTAATATTTTTTAAGAAAATGGAATATTATTCTTTAGTATTTCTAATGGAAATGTATTCGGGTGTTATGTGGGAGAGGCATGGAAATTATGTAGTGTATCAATATCAATAATAAAGTTGGACGAAAAAATGAAAAATTTAGTGATTAGTAAACTCTTGGTAGAAGGACAAAAATGTACCATGTCATCAGACATGTTTCGATATATTCTTCGAAATTAAATTAAATATTCAGTTATTATGATGGATTTAGAATTTAAAAATAGTCAATTTTGCGGATGAGCTTCGCTACGATAAATACATAATTGAGATATTTATATTTATTTACAAATCTACACATGTATATATTTTGCGACACATATTTTTTTTTTAAGGTCACATTTCCCATATAAAGATAATAATTTTATGTCAAATTTAAAATTTACATATTTAGTTAACACAAAACGTTTATAAATATTTAATTAGAATGAATAAAAATTAAATAAAACGAACTACAATAATATAATTTTCATGCGGTATATCATGGATTTTATCTGCGTACTAAAATATAGGCAATATGTATTATTTTATCATTTAGAATATCAATGCAAATTTCAAATGTAATTCTTTAAAAACAAATTCAAATATACGCATAAATTAAGATTATAAATAAATAATATTAAAAAAAAAATAAAAAAAAAGCCATATAAATACTGCGTTTTAATTGCGAGGCTCATGAATAAAATATTGTGCTCATCGATATGAGGTATTTAAGTTCACGGTCAGCTCATAATACTATGTACTTCCACCATAAGGATGTTACATCCATGGACTTCTTGTGAATTTAATACCGCAAGACTCATTATCCCATCCCAATCCCAACTATCTATTTTATGCTTATTTGTGTAATAACGCCCCGCTTTGTATTGCGTATTTTAATGTATTTATAAATTTAAATTTAATTTTTCTCTTCTGTTTCAATATCAATATCAATATATAGCAATCAAAAGTAATACAAGCCATATGGAGTCCATTTCCAACAGCAGCACAAAATTTTTCATTTAATCAAGACATGGGACCAACATCAAATGATCCATTAATTAGTGATTTATGTGATCAATTTAATGATTTAGGATTACAATCAATAATTAATCAAAAACCAACACAACGACCACCGTACACATACATGTGTCATTTATGTTTCAAAAAAGGACATTATATAAGAGATTGTCCACAGGTAATTATAAAATTAAATTAAATTATAATATAAAAAATTGTTATTGTTCGCGCCCATATTAATTTGTGCGTTATAGTTTCTTTTTATAAACAATATTATATTATTTTTTTGCTTTTAGTAATTGTTAAAAAAAACTAACACCTGTATTTTTATTTTATTTTTACTCTATATTTATACATTATTCATTCATCCAATTATATTATCAACATCCGGATATATATTTTTTGCTCATTATAATTAATTTACAATATAATAATAAAAAATCTCAAACAGATTTAGGTTCTTATTAAAAGTTAATTTTATTCCTATACAAATTATGTATATTCATATTTTTTATTTACCAAATACATTCTCAATTCCACACGTAAATATTTTTATATTATCGAATCTTTAAACGTTATATAATATATATAGAAAAATCTATAGGACTCGTATCACTGCGCCACAGTAAAATCTTAAATAGTATCGTACGATCAACATTATCTTAATATATAATATATATTCTAAACATATACGGTATCGACGTGAGCGGGGGTCGCTAACAGAGGTAAATATTTAATAGATGGAACGATCGCACAGATTCAAAATGCATGAGATTATGCATTTAACTTATTTATCAACCGCAAACGCATATGTTTCGATAATATAATTTCAAAATTATTAATTAAAAACAATTGGTGGCATTATGACGCTGGTGTATTTGACACCAGAACAAAATACTCTCAGAATTCATCTGGGGGTCATAGGCAAACAACTTTTTCCATTTTAATATAACATCTTAAATACATAATACCATATTTTTTATATTTTATACTTATAAAAATTATAAATAAATAAATAAATATTAATATTTGTATATCATCCGACAATTAAAATATTTAAGCAGGCACGCCCAAAGGGTGAAGGTAAAACACCGTATCAAGGAAAAAAACGATGTTTTGGTGAATATAAATGTCCAAAATGTAAACGAAAATGGATGTCCGGTAATTCATGGGCAAATATGGGACAAGAATGTATAAAATGTCATCTTAATGTTTATCCACATAAACAGGTAAATTAAAAATTATATAATATTAAATTAAATAAAATTAAAAACCGAGCAGCAACTAAACGAAAAATTATTTCTCTATAATGAAATTAATATATATATATATAGCGTCCATTAGATACACCAGATGGTTTAGATGTGTCCGATCAATCAAAGGTACATCCTCAATTGTTGTGTGAAAAATGTAAAACATTAGGTTACTATTGCAGGCGTGTGAATTAATTTAATTACATTATTTTAAATATATTATGTAGTATATGTACGCAATATAAATACATTTTTATTTACAACATAATTTAACTAATAATATCATTTAACGAATGAATAATTTAAAAAACAAATAGAAATATTTATTCGATTTATAATTAAAAAAAAAAAAAAATGCGTGAATTTATTAAAAACATAAAATTTAATATATATATTTCGAAAATCGAGTTTAATTTTCTTACGGAAACTGCGAAATATATATTCAATATTTATATATATATAATTGAAAAATATATACACTATCTGTCCGACAAATAACCAGAATAATATTCTCATTCATGCGAATTTGTGTATTTTTGAACTGACCGAAACACTGTGAACATTTCATAAAATATCTTTAAATGTAAGCCTACAACGACAACGCATATATTAAGAGGACAGTACTTTTTAAAGACATCGGTTGCATATAATACGTATATGCAGAACAAATTAAACACAAATTATTGGACGATTCAATGTGTGCTCCAGCAGTTGAGGAAGAATAATAAAATGGTTTTTATTCATTTCGATTATTTTTCGGACACATAGTGTATATAAATAAATATATTTAATTAAAATAAAATAAAATAGTCAATAATTGACATTTTTTTTTTTATTTTATTTTTAATTTAATTTATTTTAATTTAATTTAGAGACGCGATAATAAAATTTTATTACGCAATTTTTTAAAAACAGAATTTGAATAGTTGCCAAAAACAAAAAAAGTGTATAAACTGCGAATTTTATCCATACATTTCGTTTTCGCTATAGATTTATTTTTATAATTAATATATAAAAATTATAACTAAAAACAAATTAAATAGCCTGAATGACGAAAAATCTCATTGTTTATTGGTTGCCTTATCACATATATGTGAAATAAGTGTAGAAAAATGCATTTCAATTAATTTATACACTTTTTTGACCATATACAGAAATAAGATACGATCAATAAATAGAATTTTACAGAAACAATAGTATGAATTTTGTACTTTACTACACAATAGTAACAACAAACACCATGTCATTAATATTCTAATTGTCGTTTTTTATAACATTAGGTTGTTCGGTATGAAACGTTACTACTATGACACATAACAATATTATTAACGTACATCGTTTCTATATTTATTTATAATATCGCAGTTCATTAACAGAAAGAAATCGGTAAAATAAATTAATTTAAAAAGTGGTATATAACATCATGGATCACGATTAAAATGGGTATCGTCACTGGAAGTGCAACACTAATGGTGTTCTGTATCAAAAAATATCGAACAACCAAATATTGTTTCTGTATTTAAAAATATATGTAAAAAGATTTTTACAATTTAAGACTGTTCGATTTAGGAAAAAACAACATATAAATAAATAAAATTGTATTTAAAATTTTTAAATGCGTTACCCATTTCACGCGTGTATAATATTGAACAGGCTATAGCCAACTATAGGAAAGTCATCGTGTTATCCCTTATTATAACTCGCATGAAGACTATACAAATCTTTAATATATACCAAAACTAACCCACCCCCACAAAAATGACGGATACGTTTTTTCTTCGTCAGGCATCTACCACACACACATTACACAGTCAAGTTAATAAATTATACTACGTGTACTTGATTATTTAATAATCCACGCTAATTGATCTGTGATTATTTTTGCCATATAGGTGAATGGAGAGCAATGGATAGTTGGTGTTTGTTGACACATTGTTAATATTGTGTTTGAATAACGTGTCTATCCAATATTCACATATTCAAAGTTATTTGCCTTTTTGATTTCGTAAACGAACAAATGATATAATGTAGTTGAATAAATTTTTAGACTGTAAAATACTGAATTCACCACTGCCGACATTTTGAATGACATGCGAAATCTAAATGATGGTGATTTACTATAATTATTTTTATTATAATCGATCATTATTTAAAAAAATTCAACATTTGTTAAAAATATACGTTTATGTTATTTCGCTTTTATAACGAAAACAAAGATTTTGACGTAACGACATTAATATTTCTAATTGCCCGTTTCCTTATATAAAGCGACCAATAGCAATCAGACAATTTTTGTCATGTATTGATTTTATGTAAAATTAATGATTTATGGTATTTCAAGACATACATTATTTGTACAATATTTACTTTTATGTTCCGCCGAATCCGGAAGTATAAGCAACCCCAGCCGTTTCATACATTTTTTTTATTGTTCCTTTCGAAAATCATTCGAAACTTAAATTTATTATTTTTTTTTTTTTGTAATTGTGATAAAATGTGAATATTTAATTAATTTTTTTTTTTTTTTGTACATTTGAATTCAAATATTATTATAATATTACCGCATGAAAGAAAGAAACCAAAAATTATTATATTTTAATTTTTTGTATAATTTGAAGAAGAAAAAATTATAGTAAATAAATGGAAAATAAATAATAGTAATAATTTTAAGGAAAATTTAATTTTTATATTATTATGAAGAAGACATTTTTTTTTTTAATAATATTTAATTAAATAAAAAAAAAATTGTATAAATATTCTTTGCGGCCCATGTCACTCACTAACTCTCACACACACACACAGTGTTTTTTATGTTATGTATTTTTTAAATATTAATTTTTAAATTTATATTTTGTATAAAATGTACTTAATAAAGATAAAATGTATAATAAGAAAATATTATTACTATTATTATTATTATTGCATAAATATTTATAATTATAATTTAATTATAATGAATGAAAGATGGTTATGATTTGTATATAAATTTGATTTAATTTATATTATTTAATTAGATATTATTTGTATTGTATATTAAAATATTAAAAATTAAAAATGTCCTGCGAATGTACTCATATTTTTTTTTTTTTTTTTAAGTCATATTTAGCTCCTAGTAGAGCTTTTATGTCATCTAATAAACCTTTCATTACAACCAAGTTGGTAAATTACTCCGCATGGTAGTATATAACAATTTACCAATTGTGTACTGTACTGTATTGTAATTAACGAAAGATATTGATGTTTTCATAATACTATTATTTTTATATGGGTGATTAGCCCATTGTTATGTGTGTGCAGAAATTGGTAATCTTTAAATAGCGTCCAACACCATATTTTCAAAGATATCCGTTTTTCTTTTTATTCCATCAACGAACAAATGGTCACCCAGCAGAAAAATTTTAGTATTAAAAATATCGGCGCTTATGCAATTGCGCTACCGAGTGTTTTATGTACTTATGTACTTTAATAATTTATAAATTTTATATATGGTTTAATTAAAGTCATTGGGCTACCCCTATGGCGTCTACCAATACAGAAGGTAGGTAGACATAAATAAAACAGTTCATGATAGTCGCGTTTATCAATATGACTTTACGCACATATTTTATAAATTACTTATTTATATATAACACATAAAAATGCTTAATTTAATAATTATTACTTATTTGTAAAATTAAAAAAAAAATCAATTAAAAATTGTTATGATATGCTTTTGATTAAACGCAGATACGGTACACCATTATTATATGAATTAGTTCTATTAACAAATTGAACCAATAACAAATTTGCGATATAATAAATAGTAAAATAATCTAAATGCACCCCCATCACGGTGTAATTCCATATTGAAGTATATGGTATTGTCCGTTTAAAAGGATATTATAATTTATTAAAATGTTTCCCATAAATATTGACAACTGTAAAAATTGACGTATTCCGAAAAAACTATTTACGAACACTCATATGTGGGTCTAAGGTTGACCAGCAACTTCTTTGTAAATAATTAACATCGATAAAAGTAAATAGTACTTGATCCTAATATTGTTGACTTATGCTAATATATATATATGAACAATATTGATTGATTGATTATTAAATCTTGATTAATCTGAAATTTAATGTTTTTTCTAGTGATTGTACACGAGTTATGTTCTTCTGATGGTTCTTGAATGTTTATTTTAAACAAATATATAATCAATTATGGGGCATTGCCAAATTAAAATTTAGCGATAATACTACCACTTAAGGCGACTATACACCAATCATTCAAACCATTATAACCGTATACTTTCGTAGGTTTCATTAGACATATGTGTCTTCAAAATAATAGAAACGTTGGGTCAGTTATACATTTTAAATTATAAAACATCCTTCATGGACAATAATTCTGTTTTGAAACTGTACGATTCATGTTATTGGCTATACTCTATAATGGTGAACATATAAAATATATAAAGTATATAAGCCAAAGAAGCAAAAAAAAAAAAAAAAACTATCAACATTAATGCACATAAAATCTTGTATTAATTATGTTTCAACAATTTTAAATAATTTTGAATTAAAATTAGAACACAAATTTAATTATTATATATTTTATGGTTAATAAAATTTATTGTTTAATTATATTTTTATTATTATTTAAATTATTTTATATGTTTTAACTAAATGTTTTTTATTTATATATACCATAAATATATTAATAAGTATAATATAAAAAATATTGTATATTAAAAATAAAGACGATTTAAAAATATCGATGCCGAATCGAATGGTGCCTTGAATTTATTGTAACAATAATAATAATAATAATAATGTATATGTAAATTTTTTTTTTAAATTAAATGTTTTTTTAATATATTAATAAATTTTATTTTAGTTTAGACAATCTTGTTGATATAATTGAATACTACTTTGAAAGTGTCACAATGATTGGGAAAGCGGAGCAAAACGACTGATTAATATTTAGGTTGGTAAACTATTCCGCTAAATGTACGCCAATTCTTTAATTGCTATGCATTTATCAAGAAAAAGATATTTCCTTAATTGCATTATTTTTTATATAAGTGATTATCCGTTTTAAATACCTTCAAATGATCTATTAATTTTGTTTGACATTCACTATTCCTCCGCCATCAACATAGTGATACGAACAAATATATTTAATTAATATAATGTATTTGAAATGCATGTGTATGTGCATACAAAACGATTTATATTATATAGAAAAACATTTTGCGGTTTTTCTGATTTATTTTTATTAAAAATTTATAAGAGTATTTTATGTTTATTACGTATATTGTTACGAATTAATTAATTAAAATCTGCAGTTTTTTCATGATATTTTTTTAAATGTTGTTTAATTGCATAACTATGCGTAAATCTTTCATTACAATATTTACATGTAAATGGTTTTTCACCCGTATGTAAACGCATATGTACATCTAAATTATATTTTGTATAAAATCGTTTTTTACAAATATTACATAAATATGGACGTTCGCCGGTATGAACCCTCATATGACGTTTTAATCGCATTCTAAAAAGATACAGCAAAAATTAATATTTATTGCATAGTTTGATAGATAAAATTCGAATTAATTTATTTATAAAATAAAATTTACTTTGTTCTATATAATTTTCCACATATTTCACATGGCAATTGAGCTTCTGTGTGCATTAAAATGTGTAAACCTAAATTAACTTTTGAACGAAAACCTTTACCACATATATCACAAGTATCTGTTGGTATTGTATTATGTGATTTTAAATGTACCCATAAATGCTGAAATTCTTTACCACATAAATGACATAATCCCCGATATGCCTTTGTTTCCATTAAATCACGCTTTTTTAATTTTGGCCATGGTTCATCAAAATTTCTCGATTTTTTTGGACCCGTCAATTTATATCTGTTTTAATTTTATACATTTTGCTTTTTATATTATATATGCATTTGTTTATTCGAGGGTCGATGCACCGCTTTCCTTATGGAGACCGGGAACTAGTGCATCGACCCTATTCATTATAATACATAATGGCAATACAAATGCATTATTATTCACTATAACTATTAGATTATTATTAAGCATGTGTAAAATACTAGCAATTAGTAAAACCTAGTCCCGAAATTTCAAATTATTTGTTTATTTAAAAACAAACCAAGATACCGCATGTTAGTTTTGTTTCACTACCAAATTCAAAATTATTAGTTTTAAATAGAACACTAGTGAGTAATGACAAATATAGTAGAATAAATCTATCTGGAATGTAAACACCACATAGTTCCAAGATATACGGTGGCACATTTTTTAGTTTTTTCGTAATCTAATTTTATATTAGAAAATTTATAAACAATTGGAATTATTTGGTTTTTTATAATAGAATTTTGTGTGATTCAGATACACTACAATCGATTTATAGCGCATGTCATTCAATCATTAAAAATCATTTTTTCGTTTATGAAATCAAAAACACGAATATCTTTGAAAATATACCTATTAACCGGTATATTCAAAGATTGGCAATTTCTCAATACATAATACCATAGGCTATTTACGCTATCCTACTACCATAACATACCATTCCATATACCAATGCAATATTGTTATTGTTGAAATAGAAAATTAAATTAGTTTAGTACAACTACAATAACATGTGTTGATAATAGAATTACGAAGGGACTCTTTATAAAATGCACAACATAAAAAAACGATAAAATATTTTGTTTTGTATGACTTTCAACTACATCACAAAGATATGTTAGTAAATAAAATTATATATACATTGATATAGGTACCTAAAATTGAGTGAATGTAATTTTTCTCAAAAATAAATGTTTATGATAAAATAATAATTGGTGGTGGTGTAAAAGCAAAAATATTATTTAAATATTAATAAAATATAGTACATACATGCAATTTACACCTGCTTCTTTGCGGTTTTTCTTAAATTTCTTCTTTTCATGATGTGTTGCAGAATCACAATTGTTATCATTATCCTCATAGTCATCTTCATCAGGTGGAAAAGAAAAATCTGATTCTTCAACACTCTCGTGCCGAGGTGATGTGAAACCATCTACAGATTTTATAATAAATTATTAGTTTTTTTGATAAACATTAATATTATATATATATATATAGAATACAGGATACATATTATTAAAATTAGCATCAATAATTATATATTTACCATTTGATTCAATATTTTTATTTCCATCATCATCATTATCGGTATTACCAGCAAGTAACCAATGTTCATCACCTAACTCAATAAATGACGTATAATCATCTTTTAATGGTACAGTTTCTAAACATTTATTTGGAAATTGTTGATGTTTTTGTAAATAATTATTAACTCTTATACATTGATTTTTAAACGTAATTATCGAAATAATTTCTTTTAAACATTCTGAACAAATTCCGGTTGGGCCATCATTCGGTACTATCTGCGGAGGAATTAGTAAACCATTATTTATAAATTCATATTAAGTAAAAACATATGTTTTGATGAATATTCTTATTTATTATTATTACATATTTTTACAAACAAATATGGATTATAGCATTTTTTTTCTATATATACAATTGTGTGGTACAGATAGGATAGGGATAGAATACCCGGCAAGGGTAGGCGGGTGAGACTTAGGTAGCTGATTTTACCTGTATATTTGTGCAATCAAATATCTGCGACGATATATCATTTTCAACCCAATTATTATGATCGTTTGAAAATATGTTACGTATAATTTTATTATTTGTTAAACACAATCGACAAAACTTCGTAATATCATCAAAATTTTCAACTAATAATTTTACCTTTTTACTACTGCTTGTAATTATGTCAACCATATTGTTCCATTTTTCTTATTTTAATGAAATTTTGGAATGAAATGAGAGCCATGAGAGCAGTAACTAATTTTTTGACAAAAGAATTGAATTGACTGAAGTTAGTTTCAGTAAAAATATTTTCAATATACTATTTTACCATCATTGTGAAGTTGCCCGAATGAATATTTTTATATGTTATTTAATTATTATGATACCTGAATTATGAAATTAAAATATTTATGAAAAAGCAAAATTATTTGCACTACATTTCCTTCTGTGTTAATAATTCCATAATTTCCACTTGAAGTAGCTTATTTTGATAAAAAAAATTTGGTTTCGAAAATCATCTAGAAATTTTTAATATAAAATTAAGACAAATATGAAATTTTGTGATGGTATTCCATTACTGGAACGTTTCTTAAAGGTTCAAGTTAAAGGGTTAGAATCAGCTAAAAGTTTTGAACGCTCTCCATACTTTTTAATTATTATTGTGAAATGACAAAATAATCTTTGTATTTATGACAGAAAACAAGGTTTCTTTATTTTTATTTTTGAGGTCTAGTAAAAAAAAAATAGATTTTTGTTTTCTTTTGAGAACAAACAAACAATAGATTCATTTAAAATTACTGAAAAACAATATATAAATTAATTACAATGCCGCAGGATATAAAACGTGATCGTAAAATTGCTTTGGTATGATTTGATTACTAACTGCACAAATGAATGATATAATTTCACAATTAAAAAATAATAAATTACAGGCGCCTTTATCACCATGTCCCATTCCAGATATTAGTGATGATGAACTTGTATCGATATCTGTACGTGATTTAAATCGTACATTAAAATTACGTGGCCTAACGCGAGATGAAATTGTTCGAATGAAACAACGTCGTCGTACACTTAAAAATCGTGGATATGCGGCAAGTTGTCGAATTAAACGAATTGAACAAAAAGATGAACTGGAAACTGAGAAATCTCAAGTAGGTTTTCTAAATGATCATTGAAATCAGAAAATTTTTTATATTTTTTATAAATAAAATAGTAAAATATTATATATTTATTTCACTAATTATATAATAAAGGAATGGAATGATTTAGAGGCTATGCAAGATGATAATCAAAAAATTCGTGATGAATCTGAAATGTTACGAAATAAATTTGAAGCATTAAAAAAATTTGCCAATGCAAATAAAATTCATATACCACAAGAATTAGAAATGATTTAGAAAAATTATAGGAAAATTATTATATAAAATTAATTTTACGTACGGTCGGTATATAATTTAAGTATTTTATTTAAGTTAAGAAAACTCAAAATATATTTACACATCCACCCCCACACATATTAATATACACAAATAATTTGATTACATATTTTTTTTATTTTGTAAATAAAGATTTTGTTTTTTATGGTAACTATTATAGGGAATTCAAATTATTTTTCTTATTAAATCTACTGTTATACATAATGGAACTAAAATTTATAACTCATATAACGCTTCTACGTTAATTTAGTTTCAAATCCACAAATTAAGAAGTAATCCTTTTTAAATAACAATAATAACACGCACACAATGCGAATTCATTAATTTGAAATCCCACACATAATAAGGATATATTTAACCATCTATCTGTAAGAATCTTAACTTACCTATGTTACATACCTCTATCTACTAATTCTAATTCGATTGATAATTGCAAACTTTGAATTACTTTACTTATAAGTAATTCATCAAATTTATCTTTACTATCTATTTCTGCTAATTCTATATCAACTGATAATTGCAAACTTTGAATTATTTTAGTTATGAGAAATTCATCAACTTCATCATCGCCATTTACATCAGTTTTATATCTCGATATTATATTCGTAGGATTATGCTGAAAATAAATGTAAATATGTAAAATTGTATTCACAGATAATATTGTAATTAAGGAATTCAGTGGCGGTGGCATTTATTGATATCCCTCAATATTATAAAAAAAAAAAACAAATTAAAATCAAATCTACTTACAGATTTTAATTCAATTATTTGTCGTCTTGTACCCATAACTTTTTTTTCCAATGACGTTACATATTCCTCATCAACGACGGCGGTCTTAAAGAAAATTCCAATAATGGTAAGAACGATCTTTCTTTCATTATATTTTCAAACAATTTACTTACATCTATTCTGTTTCTGTATTTACCCAACTTAATTTGTTGTATTGCATATCTTCGTTCCAGTAATTTTATAATAGTATGAAGTTCTTCAATTGAAACTTCTCCGGGTTGATTATCATCTAAATCATTGTAAATTTCTACTTCCTGCTAAAAAATAAAAATAAAACTTATATATAGTTTGCGAGACTTTACTATTACATCATTTGGATTGCAAACTTCTTCATATTCAATAATTTCATTTTTCAAAAATAAAGCAGCAGCAATATTATCATGACTTGATTCAGTTACACCACCCACAGGAAAATTCTATAAAAAAAAATTGAAATAATAAAATAATATAGCAATGATGATAGTACAAATTTGCTTGGATTCAATTGTTTCCTTTATTATGTATAGAATTACATTTTTTAAGCGCATCATTTGTCTCTGTTCTAATGAAATTATTTCAATTGGTTTAGATTGAACGTTTTCGGGTTGGATTACATCAAATGAATTCTTTTTCAATTCTTTAAACGGTTCACCATTATTACTTATACAATGTGCCTGTAATTAAAATATTGAATAATTAAACTAAAAATAAAAGCAAAAAAAAAAAACCAAATATACGACATAACAAATTAAATAATACAATCTAAAATATTACTTCATTTGATTTTACACAACTACTTTCTTCTTCATCTGATGAAGATGGTTTATCTGAATCTTCAACCACCGGTTTATTTTGGGCTCTTAAAAATGCATCTGATTTTTCACATAAAGATTGAAAATTAACAGCTTTTACTAATTTTACGAAACATGTTTTACATGCATCTTTAACTAGTTCCATTGGTATCCACGACGGAATATCATAATCTTCTATTTCAACTAATTCTTTTTTAATGGCTGCATCGTTTTCATTTGAATTATTTAAACATAATTTTTTTAAACTTTTTTCACATTCCAATAACTTAAAAAAAAAAATTAATAAAATAATAATTTTGTTGCACATGAATTGGAATTGTTTTTATTAATAAAATTACTTTTTCCTCGGTGCTTTTTTGTTTGCCAGTGTGAAAACGTGGATGCATATTAATCAAAAAATCTGTATAATCTAAACATGTGCCTGATTTTAAACTTAATTCACGAAAATCAGATGCTTTTTTCAATTCTTTTAAACAATCTCGACATGCAAACATTGGGTACAAAATATCATCCGATTCCGATCGGAATGTTAACTATATGGAATTAGAAATAATGAAAAAAAAATTATATTTTCAAAAGTTTAGTAGAAGAATCACATTTTATTATTTTTAATGTAAGCAATATAAAGACTTAATATATTTCTATAAATAAAATTACATATAAGTATTACTTTTAAGCCAATACATTGCTCAACCATTGTTGGAATTGATTCCTGAAAATCTATTTTATAATATAGTTTATCAATATTTTGATTAAAAATTGGTATTAAAACAAATTTGCTAATCAGGCAAAATCGACAACGAGAATCCATATCCATTTTTTGATATTATAATAATTAATAATAATCAATTTATTATAATTTATATGTTAACAATAATTTTTACTATATTTTTTATTTTACTTTTTTCTTGTTATTTTATTTATTTTATGTACAAGACCACAAAATTTATCTAGAATTATCCAATAATATTAAAATATCAATCAAGTTAATCTCAGTTCAATTTATCCACGTTGAATAATGGTGCAGAGCTCACAGCAAAGTCACTATAGACAGACCAACATGACAACTTTTCGGATCTGTCAAAATGTATTACTTTGTTTGGTCGCGGAATTTCCCATTAAAGCCTTGCATTTTCTGAAAAATGTTGCACATGAAAAAGTATCAGTTTACTGCAATAAACAAATAAATGTAAATTGTGTTAATTTTTAAATCGATCCGTAAAAGCTTATCATAAAACTCTATATGGTCAACGTTGCTGGAATTATAAAGAAATATCAGTCAATCCAGTAATAACTTTGTTATTGACGTTTTTCTTTTCTTAAAAAAAATACAATATAATGGAATATTGATAAAGTGCCGAGGTAAGTACTTATACTTATTTTCAAATAAATATATAATTCTCTAAAATACAATGTATATATTTAAAAGTGAAAGTGTCGGATAGTTAATCTGTATTATTTAATTTTCAATTATTCTTTCTCAGCGCCCATGTATTACTTTTCCACTTCTTTACTTTCTACATCAGGCGTCGCTTAGTCTTGCCTTAAGTTACTACAGAAGGAGTACGGATATGACAGATTGACAGATTACTATATTTATACACTTCCACTGTTCTCATTTAGCATATCGACCATACCGCATATACCATGCAGCTATACCATATTTCCTTCAGTCATATGACATAACCTAGGAATCGGCAGAAACGACAAAAACCAAGTCAAATAATCTTAACTGAACTACCCGCCACAGTATCGACACGACAAAGCAAGGAAAGCAAGCCAATAAACAGTAATCGTAGCTCTATAAAATATAATTATCAATAATTATAATAATACATGCATTAATAAATAGGTAATTACATTATTTAATTTTAATTTTATATATTTAATAAGTAATTCATGATGATAAAATTGAGATTCATAATTTATGAAATTACTTTGATTAAAATCTCATGCACCACCAACTGATTGAAATTATAGAAGATAAAATAAGCGTCATTTTAAATTTTACACGTGGCTAATTAATAATTTTTTTTCCTTTCAGTAAATTCGCTGATTGCCAAAATTGTTTATTCTAATTATTGAATGATTTTGAATGGAACATAACTAATTAACTTGCTTTTAGTTGTTAGAGATGGTTTATTAACAGGTTACACCTTTTTTTTATTATATTTGTATATGTATAATTTTTAATGATGATAAAATTTGTTCGGACTTATGAATCAAATGTGATTATTAAAAAAATTAATTTGTTCAAATCTGAAAGTAGTTTTCAAATGTATTTTAGGTTTATTTCTATTAAAAGTGTACCTATTAAATCTCTTCTTTTTTTTCTTGAAATTATCATTTACAGATTTACTTACATCTATCAACCGGAACGCAAATATTTATAAAACACATGGCAGAAATGATTTACAAATGTAAACTTAAAACTAAAAAAAAAATATGGATCAATAATTAATAAATAGGTAATTACAGTTTTTAATGTTAACTTTCCATAGTAATTCTATGATGATAACAATGAGATTCATAATTTATGAAATTAATTTGATTAAAATCTCATGCACCACCAACTGATTGAAAATATATTATATAAAATAAGCGTCATTTTAAATTTTGCACGTGGTTAACTTTTACTTTTAATTGCTTTTGTACAGTAATTTCCGATGATAATTTTAATGATTTTGGATGGGACTTAATTTCTGCACGTTCTAGCGACTTTGGATCGTCGGAACCATGACGTAGCTACTATAGAAGATTTTATAATTCGAAATTATTGTTTAACACAGGTTTGTTCATTTTTTATTATATATTTGTATATCGACGATTTTTAATGATGATCAAATTTGTTCGGACTTATGATTCTTATGTGATTATTAAAAAAATTAATTTGTTAAAATCTGAAACTAATGTTCAAAGATATTTGATTTTTATTCCGATATAAAGTGAAAGTATTAAATGCATTTTTTCATCATTTTATTTTAAAGATTTATAAACATCAAAATCAACTGCAGCAGCGACAATTAACTTGCACATGGCAAAGACCCGGAAGGAATACATCTATAAATTTTATAACACATGGAATAATTAATGTACATATATGGATTTAAAAATAATAAAAACATGGACCTGTTTCTGTTGCATCAATAATTAGTAAATAGGTAATAATTTTTAATGTTAATTTTCCATAGTATTTCTATGATGATAAAATTGAGATTTATAATTTATGAAATTAATTTGATTAAAATCTCATGCACCACCAACTGATTGAAAATATAATATAAAATAAGTCATTTTAAATTGTGCACGTGGTTAACTTATATTTTAATTACTTTCGTACAGTGAGTTCCGATGAAAATTTTAATGATTTTGGATGGAGATTAATTTCTGGACGTTCTAGAGACTGTGGGTCTGTGGACCTGTGAGTTAGTTCCTAGAAGCTTTTAGAATTGGAGAGATTAATTAACACAGGTTTGTCCATTTTTTTTATTATACATTTTTATATGGAAAATATTTAATGATGATCAAATTTGTTCGGACTTATGAATCATATGTGATTATTAAAAAAAATAATTTGTTCAAATCTGAAACTCATACAAAATATCTTTAATCATATAAATTGTAAATGTATTTAATAACATTTTTTTTCTTAATTTTTCTTTAAAGGTCTATTATATCACCAGAGCACAGCTGAAAGTAACGGCTACAAATTTCTAATTTGTGAAATTAAAAATAAATGTTATAATAAAAATAATGATTTTTTCTGTATACATTTTTTTGTTGATTAAAAAATAAAATAAAATTTAACAAAATTATTTTAATCTCCACACATTGTTTTATTAATAAAAAATTGTAAGATTACAACGCATTTCAGTAGAAGTATACGTTCAACGAGTTATAATTTTGAAACAATAGGAAATTTCCAAATTATTGAAATGTTGCAAAATTATTAGAAGACATGGAAGAGGAACTGTACAATAATTATTTTTTAGGACGATTACGATTGTATTTACCACGCAATTCACCTTCAATAAAATCATTATTATCATCTATTATTAATGCCGCTCTTATTTTTCTGTAACTAATATCTAATGTTGATAGAAAAAATGATTTACAAACTCTTATTCTATTATTATTAATATAAAAATGATATGCAAAATTTAACGAACGATTTGTTTTCGGATATCGATATTTTGGTTGGATTTTTCCTATCGATTTTATTATAAATTCACGTTGTTTTATAACATTTCGTAAATTGTAAAATTGTTTAAATAATTGCTTACGTTGTTTGTCGGTAATTTTTAATGTACATCTTAGCCTACATTGTACACCACATGGTTGACACAGTTTTTTTTCACCTTTTTCATGTACAACGATATCACAACTTTCACCGGCATTACGTTTTCCTTTAGCTACATTTCGTTTCCGTGGTTTAGATTGCGAAAGTTTACGTTTTTGGCTATTTCTATTATTAATACCTATTTTGTTTTCATTGTTATTATGATGATCATTTCCATCAACATTAGAATCACTTTAAAATAAATGTTTTTAATGAAAATTAGAATACAATCATTTTCATTTATTTATGTTTTCTAAATTATAAATAAATATTTAAATTGATCAAAAAGTATTGACTAAAATTCCTAGCAACAATTTGTATATACGTAACAGTAACAGACGCTACTATCTCGAGTATCGAGTACAATTTACAATAATTGTGAAAAAATAGTGTTTACTTATTTGCATTATTTTTATATGAGTAATTAATATACTATAAAATGAATTTTCTATATGTAATTGTATTTTAAATATTAAATACGTGTGAATGAATCAGTAAAGGGACTGCTGAAACTTGTCTTCAATAATAATTCATTAAATTAATTTTATATATATTCATATAAATAAATTTATATTAATTTAACTGTTTACTAGTGTTCTTACACTACTTCTGGCACCGCCGCCACCACCACCACCACGTTTATCATTTTCAATTATTTCCCCATTTTCATTACATTTTCGTTGAGCTGTACGTACAACACCATCGCCAATTCCTAATGTTGTACAAAAAAATGTTTGACACACACGTACACGTTCATTATCGATTTTAAAATAATAGGCTAAATTTAATGATCGATTACTGCCTTTAACCGGTCGTCGATATTTTGGATTGATTTCTTCAATTGATTTTCGTATATATTCCCAATGGCGATGTATATTACCTAATTGCCAAAATTCTTTAAATAACTTTTCACGATGTTGATTTGTAATTTTAAATATACATTTAATACGACACTTTAAGCCACACGGTTCACGTATATATTTTGCTGGCATTATACTTTTATTTCTAATACACACATGTTCAGCACCATAGTTAGTTAAAAGACTAGATAATTTCCTTTGATTTCTTATAAATTTAGTTTGTTCGTTTTGTTGATATTGTTGATGGTGCTGTTGCTCCTGTTGTTGTTGCTTTCCACCAACATCATATGATTTTGTTGTGATATGATCAATTGATGGTGGTGGTGGTATTGTACGCTTATGTTCACTTTAAAAATATAAAATTAAAATTATGTAAATTTACACAAAAATGATAAATTTTAAATCATAAATAATAAATAATTGGAATATACGCTACTGACTGTAATCTGTGTAAGAACAGAATAACAGTGATTCTTAATTTATCATTAAATATTATAACGTGAATGAGCTATAGAATGTTTTCGTCAAAAATAACTCTGATAAAATACTTTGTGAGATTTTAAAATTTGTTTACATTTTAAAAACTATACTTAAATATTAATTTTATAATTTATACAATATGTGTTTACAGTAGTTACACATTTTCATTTTGTTTAATAATAATTTTATTTATTGTTTTGTCCACGTTTATCATTTTCAATTAAATCACCATTTTGATTGCACTTTCGTTTAGCTGTACGTAATATACCTTTTCCGATTCCTAATGTTGTACTAAAAAATTGTTGACAAACACGTGTACGTTCATTATCGATTTTAAAATAATAGGCTAAATTTAATGATCGATTACTTCCATTCAGTTTTCGAGAATATTTTGGTTGTACTTCTTTAATTGATTTTCCAATGTATTCCCAACGACGATGCATGTTACCTAATGCCCAATAGTCATTAAATAATTTTTCACGATGTTGATTTGTTATTTTCATTGAACATTGGGTACGACAATTTAATCCACATGGTTCACGTATACGTTTTGCCGGAATAACATTTCTATTGTCTCTGGACAAATGTTCTGCACCTTGATTTACTAATACTTTTGCTAATTTTCTTTGCGACGTTATAAACATATCTGATGGTTTTTTTAATTGATGATCAGCTTTACTTAACTTTTCATTATTGTTAATAACCATTGGAGGACATTCACCACTTTAAAATAGAAAATTTATTAACTTTTAATTATGTATTTTGAATCACACACACACATTATTAATTATTTGCAAAGTTTTTGAAGCAAAAATGCATATAAATATTATATAATAGCTAAAAAAATAAAAAAGCTAATTCTTGGCGGTTGTGCGCTTACATTTTTCATTTTTAAACAGTATTCTAATCATCTTCAAGTTATGTTAACTGCAAGTGGAGCATCTACTCCAAATACGCTTTACAGTTAACAGTTAACAAATTTACTCCAATATGTTATACACCGCACTTGAGAGATAGATTTTGATTGAAACTAAATTATAGTAACTATTTCCTATCGTTATATCTTCTCCGATAATAAGGTTAGTACCACGCTAACCATTTGAATGCAACTGATGGTCTGTTTCCTCGGTGTTCAAAAAAGAATAATAGTGATACACACATACATAGAGGTAAAAATGACAAATTTAATTGTTGCAGCATGATAAAACTTTCGCATACATTGTATTGCTTTAATATTTGCTGGGTTCGTTTAAACAATAATTTTTATATACGTAAAAAAAAACCAATTTACAAAAATTAATAACATATTTTATTTTCCATCATTTGTCATAATATTCCATTTTTTATGTTTACCACGTTTATCATCACGTATACATCCGTTTCCAGTTGATAACATTTTCATAACCGTTTTTATCCATTTGTCACTTATATTTAATGTTGAAACAAAAAATAATTTACATACACGAATCTTTTGATTTTTCAATATTATCGATTCGGCTGCAACATCCGTAACATTTGTAACTGTTGATGATGATGCTGTTGCATGTGTTGGTAATGTTTCGTTTGCTGCAATTTCAAATGAATAGGCTATATTTAATCCACGTTGGCATTCATTTGATTCCGTACGACTACGGCGACCATATTTTGGTACAATTTTTTCAATATTATTTCCAATAAATTCTCGTTGTTTTTTTAAATTTCCCATTGACCAAAAATATTTAAATATTTCTTGACGTTGTGCATGTCTTATTTTTAATATACATTTAAATTTACAATTTAAACCACATGGTTCGCGTAAGGCTTTGGCCGGCATCACCTTACCTTTATTTGAAATATATGCCTCACCACAATTTCGTAATGATTTCTTAACATTGCATTCCCATAAATGTGGGCGTTGTTTACGTTTCATTTGTTTAGTTTTATGCACATTATTATTATCATTACGAGTCTTATTTATATTATTACCTGTAGACGTTGTTTTCATTTCAAAATTTTCATTTGGGTTATCATCATCACTTAAAAACAACAAAAACACACACACACATTAATTATATGTCGCTAACATTTGATTCTAGAATTTATTTATTAATAGTAGTAGTATTGCAACGCAGACAAAACCACATTTATACCATTAAGTTGCAACAATAAAAGCAAACCAAAACGAATAATAGCAGGAAAACTGTACAGATTACATGTGATTAACTTTTTTGTATCTTTCATACACGTATTTTATATGGACCATATGCATGGTTTGTCGATGTATGATGCATATGATTGATAGAACTGGTTTCCTGAAGCATTGATGTTTGATACTAATAGTGTAGCACCATTTACTTCCTTATAGTCCATAGTTTGATTTCATGTGATGTCTTACTGTTTCATTTGTATATACCAGTGATTGAGCTTACCATTTATAATTGTCTTACACAATCTCACAGTTTGATTAAAAATAGCCTTCGTTTCATTGCGAGTAAATAAAACAAAAAAATCATGCATTCTGCTGTTGTGCCATCTTGAACTCATTGGTAAAAATAAATTGTCTATTTTTTTCACTTTAATGATTTGAGTCAAATCAACTTATATTACAATCGAGACCAGTGCCGATTCAGACACGCGCACAGTTCATAGTTACCATTTCTAAATCTCGTGAACCAAGTATATAATTTGAGTTTTGTTAGTGGAACATTTCGCCAACCACTTAATACTACCAACATTTTCCAATTTAAACGGAGTCGTAACTCAAATTTCACGAATTTACAATAAATATCATAAATATATTTGAACATAAATTTAAAGTAGGAAAAACACACCTTTGCAACACTTATACAGAACTTTCAATAATATGGGTTCCAAATATGACTATAAATTGTACGGGGTGGTATATACAATAAGCAACGTTTCATATCAAATAACCGAATTTTTTGATATTTACGTTTTTATTTTTAACAATTTTTTTCTTATAGTTGGAGAATCAACTTTTTCGCCTATTGCAAATGAAATGTTGAAGGCTGCTTTTAAATGTGATGGATACCAAATCAATACTAGATAAAGAGATAAAGTTGTTTTCGGTTTTTAAAATTGTTTGTTAAAAAAAACCTATAAAAAATTTATGTAGTTTAAAGAATTAAATTAAAATTAAACTAAAACCCCGTCAAATACCAGATACATAACTGTCTTTTTTTTTTCATTTGTATCGTATACCTCGGAATTTATAATAACATTTAAAAGGATTGTTGCTAGGCGTCAAATATATTTTGAATTACAAATAAATAATGAAAATATATTTCATTATTTAGGAAAAATAAATGATTGCATACCTATGAATTCCGTGTTGTATATCCATATGACGATTTAATCCTAATTTTGTGAAATATGGTCTTTTGCATAAATCACATTTATACGGCAACTGACCAGGATGTGTACGCATATGATCACGTAATGATTTAACTATAATACCACAAAAGTTACATTGCTTTAATAGATTACACCGTGGTTTTTTTCGTGATTTTTTTGGTTGAGTTGATGAAGATGGCGGCTGTGGTTGCAATGGCTGTAGTTTTGGTAGTGAATCTTGTTGTTGTGCTGACATTTGAAATTGTTCAGCATTATCCGAACAATGAATAATTGAAGCAGCACAATTAGAAGATAAGTGTTTATTGTTTTCTATATTTTCTTGTTGCTGATGAACTTGTATGTTATTATTTTCAGTAATTTTTAAATTAATATCACCTACACCGATTAATTCATTATTTAAATTTGGTTCTGTTTTTACAATATCAATAATAATTAATTCAGGTTTTTTCTATAAAATTAAATACAAACATTATTTTCGACAAAGAATTAAAATATAAATAATAAAATTTTATTTACAAATTTATTAAGAGGTGCATTATCTTCACTATCATATTCATCAGATTCAAATTTTAATTTATTATCAACATGCCTTGCTTTAATTTCATTTAATAATTGTATTGATTCAATACATTTTAGTTTGAACGTATGTGTGTCACATAATTTTTCTGAACAATGAAAACAAATATGTATTGGTAAACCATCTGACGGATCAACCTAAAATAAAAATTAATCTTCAGTCATTAATAATATAATAATCATTAATGTGTAATTAAAATTATAAGTATCAAATCATGTTAATTTAATAAAACTTAAAAAGAACAACCAAAAACGAATGCAATCTATTCTTTGGTCAGTTATCAAAGATCGGCGATCGGGGTATTGCACACAGCAATACAACTAATAAAAATTGTAAAATTTATTGTTGAGTTCTTCATTTTAACATTCATTTTCCTATGAAATGAGAACGAAGCAGATAATTTGGATTGATTTCAAATGATCGACGAATAATATTTTAGCATATTAGTAATCAGAACAAAGTCCAAAAATTATTTGTTGGTGAATACGCATTTGGTTTGATGTACCATTTTTTTTTGTACCCGTTCGTTAACGAATGACTATTTGCATAGCCTTGTATAATTGTTTCTTGAATAGTTAAATTAATTTAAGTAGTTACAGGAAGGGTTCCAATAGAGTGGTATAAACATATATCGATCGTTTATTTACATATAAAATCAAAAAACAATTACCTTTGAAAGTATGATGTTAGTAGTTGACGTTATTTAGAGATTATGTATGTCTGCACATAGCATTATGTGATAATCACTAATATATAAATGATGAAATTTAGGAAACGTCAAGCTTTCAATTGGTGAATTGTTTCATGCGGAACAGTAGACTTTTATGCGGCGAAAATTAGTAACTTGTCTGTTATCAGTAATGAATACTTTGTAGATACCATATGATCCATTTGGAATAAAATATATGACTTGATGATGAACGTAATAACAAACTGCTCAGTTACATAAAACAAACTATAACTTCAGTTATTGGAATAAGGCAATAATTATTAATATATGCATTGAAGATGAAGAATTCATATAACAAATTTGCCATGTTACTTCAATTTTTTAACAAAATTTTTTTTTTAACTAGGCCTAAACGTACGAATATTTTTTACACATTTTTACGAAACTATTTGCAATATTTCAACTTATTTATTATATTATTATTTTTATTTAAATATATATTTATGAAATACATACCAATAAACTGGTAAATGAATTTATAATATCAACAATAGTTTCTTTAAATTTTTTGCCGTGACGTTCACCATGTTCATGATGTAAAAATATAGGTATAAATTCTTGATCACCATTATATTTTTGTAAACATAATCTACATATTGAATCAAAATCTATATATTTTATTTTGTTTGTCATTTTATTTATTAGTTTACTTTTAATAATAATTAATATGATAATTACACAAAATTTTATCAAAAAAAAAATATAAACACATTTATTTATTTATTTAACAAGCAAAACCACAATTGAAATGAACGAACAAATCAAAATCAAATAAATTAAACGCACACGAGAAATGAAAAGAGGAAAAAACAAATGCGAATGACAGTTGACAGATAATTCTCTAACCCGCAGAGATAAAAAAAACATCGCGCCGTTACCGCGCCACCAGATTCATAAAAAAGCAGTTTCCAGCAGTATTTTACTCACTCTATTCCCACACGGTTTATATGTTGACTTTGGTTGAGAGACGTTGAGATATACTTATTATTGTAATTTCTGTCACTTTTAGTCAATTATTTTTAATAAAAAAAAAAAGTTTGAGTAGTGTAGAAGCAGTAGTGGAAAGAAAAGGGCGAGTTATTAAAAATTTAATATTTGTGTTCATTTTTTTAGTTTATGTGTTCATTTAATTAAAGATAAATAGTAAAAATATCATAATAAATCTAATAATAATTAATTAAATAATTTAAAAGGTAATTAACTATAATATATATATGAGTGTATATTATTATTATGTAAAAATGTAAATACATTTTTTTTTTCATTTTTTATAATCAAATGTTTTTATAATTAAAAAAAAATTTATATAAACAAAGGTCAAGGAGGTTTTTTTTTTTTGTTCATAATTATACAAATAATAATTTTATTTTAAGTACCTATAAATAAATAAATAAATAATTAAATAAATAAATAAATAAATAAATAAATAAATAAATAAATAAAATGAAAAAGAAAGAAGAATATTGTTTATAACATTATCATTTATAATTTTCTTTTTCTTATTTTTAGATTTCTATATAGAGTAACAACGGCAATATTATCTGCTATCGCCTCTCCGCAATCAACGAAAAATATAATTTTATTATTTTTTTTTATATAAAAAGTAATCTGTTTTAAATATATTTTCTACATTTATATTAATTAAAAATTAAATAATATTGTTAATTGGTCAATTTAATTGAATATACAATTATTTTATATATACAAAGACAACAGTTATTATATAATTTATAATTATCGTATAATGTCATGAGAATTTATATAATTACATTACAACAACAACAACAACAACAACAACAACAACAACAACAATAACAAAATTTAAACAATTAATCCGACGAAGCTCTATTGCTTGATAATACTATTTAGCCCTATATCAGCAGTTAGAATTCTTATAAATAACTTTAATTATAATTTATGTATGACACACGGTAATCAAAAAGATAACTAGTATTTTTTATATTGTTTTTAAATTAAATTATGTATATGAGTCGCAAACGACGTTTAATAAAAAGGTGATTTTTTTATTATCAAATATCAATATTATTAAATAAACAATTTTGCAGTTACATTGTATTGTATTTCTTTGCTTAAACAAAAACAAATACAGCAAAAAAAACATTCCTATTTATAAATTTAAAATAAAACATAATTATAGTGGTATTTTAGTATTATCCATAAATTACTCATAATTTTTGTTTGTTTTTTTGTTTGTGTAACAACATTAAATATAAATTTATTAACGAAAAATACTATCAATACACAAATATATTTATAATACCATAAAAGCAAAGCACAATTACCTAAAGATAAATACATAAATAAATAAATAAATATGATATCAATTCATCAAATATTAAATAATATATTTCTTGCTACTGTATTTCCCGGAGTACTTATTGCACTTTGGTTAATTGGTTTGTAAGTATTGTAATTTTTATTGTTGTTGTTATTTGTATTTGCTTTTTAATTTTATTTATTTTATACAATTTCAGTTTACGATTTGAATAGAGCATGATTTTTAATTATTATCATCTCATAATATACAAACAATTATGAAATACTTTTTATATAGTAAATTAATTTTAAAACAATCATTATTATTATTTTATTTTGTATATTTTTATCAATTTATCAATCGATAAAAAAACATAATCTATCGCTAAGAAAAAGTGCGTTTAACATTAATTCCAATTTATAGCATGAACGTTATTATATCATAACATAATTATAATATAAAATACTTTCTTAAGAAGAATCTTACCTTTTCACATAATTGTGTGGTCAAAGCATATCATATAAGGAGAGGGGACACTGAATTGTTAATTATTCCACAACATACAATTTTTTTTTCTATTTTCCAATAATCTAAAATAAATAAATTTATAAATGAAACTATGTTTTAACTTATAATTTGTGAGAATTTTCTAAATAATATATCTCTGATGTTTTTCTAAGAAAGCTGGGGCACTTGTGTTTTTAATTAGTTTATTTCAAATTTGTTTAAATTTATGTAAATTTTAAATAATATTTTAATAATTTATTTATTTTTATAGGTTATCTATTGGTACTCTAAAAATATGTTTAATTATAAGTTTTATAATATTTATAATATTACCAATAATATTTAAATATTCAGCATCATTACAACGAGGAATATTATTTTTAACATTCAGTAATTGGTTTTTGTTTTGATTTTATTAAATATTTTTAACATTTTGTATTAATTAATATTTTTATTTATAGTTGCTTATCCGAAAAATGCTTCTTCATTTAATAATATCAATGAATTTGGTTTATATGGATCAAGAAATTTTTATGTTACCCATCGAGATGATGATGAAAATATTTCGTTAGTAAATAGTAGTGAAAATAAAAATGATGATGGTCAAATATATATTGGTGTTTGGCACATTTTACCAAATTTTATTGTTAAAAAATTTGCCCAACAATTGAATTTATCTCAGGTAAGCGTTTTTTAACCATACTAACAAATTTTCTAAACTGTAAATAATTTTTGGTTGACACGTAGCCCATCATTATGCCTCATCACATCAATTTGTGAAATACTTATTTACAAATTATTATTTATAATTTCATAATCATTCTCAGGATGAATTACATCAATTTACAAATACAATTGTATCGGAGGCTGATCAACAATCATTAGTAAAAATTGAAAATCATTTACATGACACTTATGGCGAAATCAATAACATAAATCAAAAGGAATTTTTTGAAGATGTGTTACGTAAAGTAACAGCACCAATTGTCATTTATCTACATGGTAATACTGGTTCTCGTGGTCAACCGCATCGTGTTGATTTATATAAAATATTACGTAACATTGGGTGTCATGTAATTGCAATTGATTATCGAGGCTATGGTGATTCATCAAAAGTTCAGCCAACCGAATTAGGTGTAATACGTGATTCAATAGCTGTTTATAATTATGTTCGTTCAATTACAAAAACAAATGATATATTTATATGGGGTCATTCATTGGGCACTGGTGTATCGACCCATATGTTATCAATATTAAACCAAAATAAAACAATAATTGGATTAAATGTTGCACCAAAAGTTGTGGTCTTAGAAAGTCCATTTAATAATATACGCGATGAAGTTCGTGAACATCCATTTGCAAAATTATTTAAAAATTTACCATGGTTTGATTTTACAATAGCTCAACCGATGTATTCAAATTGTTTACGCTTTGAATCCGATCAACATATTGGTGAATTTCGTCAACCCGTATTAATATTACATGCCGAAGATGATATAGTTGTACCATTTCGATTAGGTCATATGGTAATATTTTATTTATATAAATATAAATTTCGTTTCTATTTAGTATATTTAGAAGTAATATTTTGTGTTTTTTTTTCCCCGTTATTGTTGCAGCTCTACAGAAGTGCATTGGATAAACGGGGCCGATCATGGGGACCCATTGAATTTCATCGTTTTGATAAATCACATGGTTATGGTCATAAATATATTTGTCGTTCACCACAATTACCTGATATTATAAGAAATTTTTTTATTACTTATCGTAATGAAATTTATTAATTAATTTTTAATTTTCCTATCACCTATATGAAATATATACATATATATATATTCTCTATAATTAAGTATTAACAACGTAACGTAACGTATTAATGAATTATTGGCGTTAAATATAATGTATTATCGTATTGTGTATTGATAGACTAGTTTTTAAAAAATCAAATTAAAGAACAATAAAGTTACGACGTGATCATAAATTTATGACCGTGTCTATTGTGCTGTTATTTTATGATGAATTTACACAATTAATGGTTTTTTTTTTATATACGAAGCACCACCTAGCACCAACAATTGCAACATAATGAAATTAATCTCATATTTATTTACAAAAATTTGTTTTTTGTATTTTCATCATTTTATTATCAAATAGAAGTGACGAATTTTTACGAAAAATTAATAATAATTTACATAATGTAATAGCTAAACCGATAAATGGTTTATTATGAAAAAAATTATTATTATATATATTTATTTTAAATTACAATAGATTGTAATGAAGATAAATGACGGATGTGTTAATAAAAGTTTATATAATTCTTCGTATGTACCATAAATAAAATATTACACACAACAAAGAATAAAAGAATATTGTAAAAATAAAATAAAACTGTTTCTATTATTTTATAATTTATACTGTGAGAAAGCTTAAATCATTTGGGGCCGTATTCAATTTAGCTGTCGTTGTGTGGAAAACACACTTAACCTACATATAATTGTTCTTGTTCTTCTACATTATTCGCCGGATCTTTGACGAAAAGTCTTATAAATGTGATGCCGGCCGAAAAAGTGTTGACACAATAATTTGGAGCAGCCGCATCAGTTGAGGAAACATAGCCGACCACAACAAAGATGAGGTTTTCGTTTTTAAATAAATAAAAATAATTACATATTTTACAACTATATTTTAATTAAAAAAAAACAAAAGAAATTATGATAATACTAAGAACTAAATCTTAACAAATATAGTTAGAGAAAGAAACAATTAAATTAGTCTTTAATTAAATTTTGAAAATAAAAAATAAAATTGCAGCCAAAAATTTCGTATAACAGTAAAAAAACATTTTTTTTTACGACTAAATATATTTTTTTAATTGATTTATTTAAAATATGTATGTATTTTTTTTGTTTGTTTTTAATCACGATCAAAACACATTAACCAATTTTTAAAATAATAAAAAAATATATATATTTCTCTTCCGACATGAAAAAAAACGAGATATTTTCGTATTTTATAAAATTTTGATAAATTTCGACAAATTGGTTTTTTTTATTTTAGTTTCGCCGTTTTTTTGTTTTTTAATTTTTTTATAAATTTTATTATTTTTAAAGTAATTTTAACTTTACTTTTTTATATGCTTAAAAAACCAAAATAATATAAATTAATTTGAAAATAATTAATTGTCCTCCGATTCGGTGTACATTGGACTGCTTGGCGAATACGTAGGACTTGTTGGACTATACGATTGTGTTTGTGGTGAATAGCCAGTGTTTGTTGGTGAATATTTTGGAGAATTCGGCGAATAAACAGTTGTTTGTGGTGAGGCAGAAAATGTTGATGGACTTGTTGGCGAATAGGATGGTGTTAGTTGTGATAAAGCAGATGGACTATAACTACTACCGGTACCAGGTGTTTGTGTTTGTGGCGAACTTGGTGTATATACTGGTGATGATGGTGAATATTTTGGACTAGTAGCTGCATATCGTGGACTACCTGAATATGATGGTGATGCTGGCGAATAACTTGGTGACGACGGTGAATAATGTGGTGATGTTGGTGAATAACTTGGTGATGTTGGTGAATACGTAGGCGATGCTGGTAAATAACTAGGACTTGTTGGTATATATGATGATGGTGGTGTATAATTTGGTGATGTTGGCGAATATGATGGGCTAGTTGGTGAATATGTTGAACTTGTCGGTGAATATGATGGACTCGTCGGAGAATATGATGGACTTGTTGGTGAATATGATGGACTGGCTGGTGTATATCGTGATGTTATTGAATACGAATAATTTTGTACACCAGGATAAGCTGGACTAACATTATTTGATTTTTGATCTGTCGGCGAAAAACTTGGACTTGCTGGCGAATAATGAGATGTTGATGGATTCGGACTGGTTGTCGCATAATTTGCTGGTGAATATACTGGACTAGACGGTGAATAATGTGGACTTGGTGAATAATTTGGTGAATTCGATGTCGGTGAATGGGCAAAATTTGGACTTGTTGGCGAATATGATGGTGAAGCACTTGGTGAATTGTGTATGGAATATGGTGACATTGATGCACCACCTGGTGAACCCGGTGAACCAGGATGCATTGGTGACCAACTAGGCGAAAAACCAGATGCATCGGATGCAGCTGATGGCGAAAAACTTGGACCGCCTGGTGTCATTCCGCTTGCTATGGAAAAAAAATGAAATAAATAATATAAAAAAAATGATTAATTCAATGAAAAATATAAAAATTAAATATTACTTTGTCCGCCAGCCGGTGACCAATCTAAATAATTTGGTGTTGCCGATGTCCATGGTGTTCGTTGTGGACTTAATGTACTTGGTGTTGCATCCGATCCAAAGAACATACCAGTATTACCAATTAAACCTGGTCCTAATGTACTTTGCAATTCAATACCATATTTACATTTATCAGCATCCAATAATAAATCAAAACAACCTATTTTGCATGAGTTGGACACAGAGCGATAGATACCATGTTATAAAATAATTCTTAATATATAATTTATAATAATTTTACCTGTTCCCATTTTTGGTAATTGTCCCATAATTATATTTTCCGATACACCTCTCATTGGATCATTTTCAGCATGTGATGCTGCATCCATAAGTACATCAACTGTTTCTTCAAATGAACATCTCATCAATGCACCAGTATCTTGTCGATTAATACCATGACGTGTAATTGCCATTAAATGTCCTTTGGCTGTCATAACATCACATAACAAAGCCAAATGTCGATAGTTTACATACAAACCATAAAATTGTAATACAGCATTCATTTCTTTTTCAACCGATTTTCGTACAGCTTCAATTCCTAATACCTAAAAAATAGTAATAATTTTGTATGTTTTGTTATGGCCGAAATAAAATTGATTTACACAAAATTTAAATTAAAATATATTACTTGGAAAATTTCACAAATATCATTACTGTACGTTCGTACTGGATCCACATCACGTTCACTTAATACTTTCATCATTGATGTACCATCCGTTTCTAATAACCATTCACCAATTGCTTTAAATTCACCAGTTTCAGTAATTACAATACGTTTTTTACTGTCAGTTTGTGGTAAATGCATATAAACTTTACCAATTGCTTCAATTCCTTGCAATGTCATATCCGATAACATATTTGCTTCAATACATCTTAAAAACATATCATCTTCCATTTTATCAACTGTATCCTCTTCATTATCTTGAAATTTATTATCTTCACTGTTCATAATACGTATACGTAAAACTAATTTATCAGCATTATCATCATTAAAAATACAATTTAAATCATCACCAAATCCGGCGTTAATTTTTTCAGCAATTTGTTCCATTGTTAATTTTTTATCGGTCATACGTTTACGATCCAATTCAATACGTAACAGCCATGGTGATATACGTGTTGGATCGAAATCCGGCATTTCATAATAAACATTCACGAATTCTTGATCTTCAGCGATTACAGTACGTTGTGGATCTGGATCATAATAAATTGCTGTATTTGCTGTTACTTTACGTAGCGTTGTATGTTCCAGACGGCATAGTACATTTTTTGCTTTTTCAGCATCTCTTGCAGCACCACCAGTCAAGAATACAGTTAACGATGGTGCCTTTGGTTTTTTCGATATATTTATAATTTCTTTTAAACGTGGTACACCCAATGTTACATTTTTCGATGATACACCAGCAAAATGAAAGGTATTCAATGTCATTTGAGTAGCTGGTTCGCCTAAGGATTGTGCAGCCAATGCACCAACCATTTCACCAGGATTTACTTGAGCCTGTTGAAAACGAGATTCGATTTCACCAACTAACCATTCAAAGGCCTCATTTGTTAAACGATAATCTTCAGCAACATACTTTGTACACAATGTTGAACGCACTAAACATTGGAATAATAATGTAGCATTTTCATTTGCTTGTTTCGATAATCGATCATTGCCGGCTACAATCACACATTTTTGTAATAAATCTTTCACACCAGTTATTACTTTCATTGGACTTAAATCGGTTGGTACACGTGTGTTTATATGAAATATTTTACGTACATTCCAAATCATACGTTGTAAATTACATGGTAGTACAACTTTAGATTCACCACTAGGAAAAATTTGACGTAACGTTTCACGATCTCGACTCAATTGATCCCATTCGCTTTCTAATTCTTGTATTACTAGACCCGATTCACTTAAATCTTTCACAACTTCCTCATTAAATATACGTCGTAAATAACGTTCATTTGACATATCAAATTTAAATCGTTTTTCAAATGCTTTATTCGATAATTTTACAGTTGGTAAATTTTGAAATTCTACTAATTCACCACACAAACCATCTTCACCGTAACGCAATTGAATTAATTGGCCAACGGAATTACGTATAGTGCCATCATAATTTACCATTACCGATTCCATAGCTTTTATTAAACGTCGTTGAATATATCCAGTTTCAGCTGTTTTTACAGCTGTATCAATTAAACCTTCACGACCACCCATAGCATGAAAATAAAATTCAGATGGTGTTAAACCGGCTAAATATGAATTTTCTACAAAACCTCTGGATTCCGGACCATAATCATCTTTTATGAAATGTGGTAGAGTACGTTTACGAAAACCAAATGGTATTCGTTTACCTTCAACATTTTGTTGGCCGACACAAGCAATAACCTGTTTTTATTTATATAGATAATGAAATAAAATGAAAATATATAGAATATGTTTAAAAAACTTAAACCTAAGGCAAAAATTGATAAAAAATAATATACCTGAGAAATATTAATGTTTGAACCTTTCGCACCTGATACGACCATAGCTTTTAAATTATTATATTCTGTTAAAGATTTCTTTGCTGAACCACCAGTTTTATCACGAGCATCATTTAATATACGATTTACTTGATTTTCAAATGTTTGCCGTAATGTATTACCCGGCGTTGGTTCCAATTCCATATTATGTGCTTTTTGTATAACACCAATGACATCTTCTTTAGCCTTACGAATAGACTGCTGAATTTCATGATATGTTTGAGGATCAGCAATTGTATCACCAATGCCAATACTATGACCTTCTAATAATAACCAATTATTAATTACAGTTTGAATGTTGCCATAAAAGCGTCCAGCAATTTCATGTCCCAATTCCAAAAAAACAATATGTAATAAGGATCCAGCTGATGTACCTAACGTTTTCTTACATAATATACCCATTATTAATTCACTGTGTTCCACCATAACTTTTGTATCACCTGGTGATATCCATTTATAGGGACCATCGTCTTCTTCATCAGGATGTGTTGAATGTGTACGTACTAAATTCACATTGCCTGGTATAATTAATGAAAATATTTGCTTTCCAGTCCACAATGGTTTTGGTTTTAATATGCACGGTTGTGGCATTTTACCATCCCATGTTGGTAAAAACATTAATATATTCATAAGTTGTTCTTTCTCAATAAATACATCACGTTTTGTCATTTTTCGTACAGCTGTTAATGTATCTTGTACAATACCCATAACTGGTTTATTTGCTTGTGGTGTTATAATTTGGCGAGGTGTTATATGAATATTTTCTACTTCGGCACGCGTTTCCATTGATTGTGGCACATGTAAATTCATTTCATCACCATCAAAATCAGCATTATATGGTGATGTACAACTTAAATTCATACGAAATGTTGACCATGGCAAAACTTTTACTCGATGACCCATCATACTCATTTTATGCAAAGTCGGTTGTCGATTAAATATAACTAAATCATCATCACGTAAGTGTCTTTCAACTTTATATCCCCATTGCAAATGTAAATCACTTGGCTTTGGATGAAATCGCAAATCAATACGTTCACCATTATCACGTACAATATATTTAGCACCCGGATATTGGGAATGTCCACGTTTAACCAATTCTTGCATACGATCAATATTGAAGGGTGTTACCAATTCCGGAAATGTTAAATTTTGTGCTATTGAACGTGGTACACCGACTTGATCGATACGCAAATTAGGATCTGGTGTAATTACAGTACGTGCTGAGAAATCAACACGTTTACCCATCAAATTACCACGTATACGTCCTTCTTTACCTTTTAGACGTGCTTTTAACGCTTTCAATGGTTTACCAGATTTTTGCGTTGCCCTTGGCATTCCTGGTATATCATTATCAATAAATGTTGCACAATGATATTGTAACATTTTTATATTTTCTGCAATTACGTGAGCCGCGGCGCCAATTGATTCATTTTTTTTCAATTCATTATTTGCTTTTATAATATCAGCTAATTTATGTGTTAGATCATCTTGATTTTTTGCTGAACCAAACATTACAACTGCTGGACGCACGGATAATGGTGGGACTGGTAATACAGTAATTATCATCCAATCAGGACGTGCAAATTTAGGATCCATACCAATTATAAAACATTCTTCATCGGTAATGTGTTTGAAAATTTCCCAAACACGTTCAGCTGTTACAGTGATTTTTTTCTCTTGCGTACTTTCGTTTACATTTTTCCATTCGGCTAACATTTCTAACCCAGCACGTTTTATAGATGGTTGATAATGACCACAACCGCCGTGTCCAACTTTTTTATTTGGATCAACTTGACCATCTTTCGTTAAATCCATATCTTCACCTCCTTCACAAATTTTCTTTCCTTTACATAAATCATAAACATATGTAAGACGTTTACGTGGTTGACCTTTTGTTTTCATAACAATTTCTTTAATTTTTGGATTCGTTGGACTAACCAATAATTTTGAACAATAAAAACATACACAACGTAATATTTTCATAGTTTTAGTTAAAAAACCAATATGAAAAACTGGTTTTGCTAAATCAATATGTCCAAAATGTCCAGGACATTCGGTCATATTACCAGCGCATGTTTGACAACGTGAATTACGATCGATTACACCTTGACGTGGATCCATAAGACCTCCTAATTTTGGCCTACCACCTTCCATTGTTTCCGGATAAAGTACACCACCTTCGGTAACTGAACCGCGACGCTAAAATGATAATAAAATAAATAAGAAAAATCTAAAATTATATCAACTATAAATAGGCTTTACCCATAATTTCGCAATAAAATTACAAATAAAAAAGCATAAATGAGAATAATTAATAAAGAAAATAAAATTTAAAACAGTATTATAGTAGAAATAAGAGAGATATAAAAACTAATGGAAAATTATGTTTAAAAATATGTTGGAACTTTTGACTAATTTTTTAATGCAATTTATTGAGTTATTAAAAAGTAGCTCGTAATAAGTTAAGTCAAGGTAAATAATATATAATAAAATAATAAAAGAAATAATTATATTGTAAATAAGCAAGCTATATACATTAAATAAATAAATTATTTTATCTAATTATTTTCTCCTATAGTCTACAAATTATTGTTATATTTTTTAATAAAACAACGCGCAGTACTTACGACTTCATCCGGCGCCAATATTCCAAACTGTACCCTTTTTACGGTACGAATTGGTGCTTTAGAATCTGATGTAGCCATATTTAAATATTAATGTTTCTTTGAATTTTTTAATATATTCCACAATAAAAACTTAAAAAAATTACAAATTATTTTTTGTTTAAATAAGTGTCCTTTTTATTTTCTATAGTCACTTCTATTGTATTGCATTACGATATATAAAAATGCGTAAAACGAAGAACTACACTTATATATTATTTATATCGTAACTGTAATATTATATATAAATTATCGAATATTTTTATAGTGCTTATTAAGAGATTATAATATTAATTATAATATAATTATTATTTTAATGATGTTTTATGAATAATATTTACTTTTTCTTTAAATTTACTAAAACGCGTCTTCTCATACGAACTTGAATATTCAAAATGTCTGCCAAGCATCACCAACATGTTCATTTCAATCAGTAGATTTTAAAATTTACACTAAAAAGTAAAATATGTGAAAGAAGAACTTCTACATATAAAAAAAAAACCCAAAAACAACAACAAAAAAACACGAAACCATCCATAGAATTTCGTAAAATATCGCGTAATTATCGTAATGTCAGATATGTTCGTAAAAATTATGTGACATTGTAGAAATTGGTGAAATAAGAAATTTTTAAAATCCACTTTTACTACACGTTATTTGTGATTGAATATTTTAGTGCCGGTTCATTACATGATAGTTGATTTTGACTTCGCCTTTGTTAAAGTACTAAAAAAAAAATGTCAGAGAAAAATAAAATTTTGTCTATTTTATCAACTCATTAATTATATTAAAATGCATGAATTTATATAAAAATTAAGAGTTAAATTTTTTTGAAACATTTAAATATACATATTTTATTTTCTATTATTCTATTTCAGGCATTATAAAAAAAATGAAAGTATTGACAGTACTAACATATATTTTATTTCACTTGGTTAAAATGAAAACGATAAACAATTTAAATAAGTTTATAATAAATAACATGATTTATTCTACAGTTCAAAAATATTTTTGCCGACTGGGCGGATTATTGTGTCACTGTCAACTCAGCCACTACACCCCACTCCCACTCGCTTAATCACCGCAAAACTAGAGAGAAAAAAAACCTTAATAAAGAGAATAGCAAAGCAGAGTAAAGAAAGGTTTTTTATTTTAAATCAAATATGGCAGCGGTTGTGTGCGAAGCATTTTGTCATTCTACCGTATTAGTTTTTCGCGTCTAAAATGTTTTGTTTTTTTAAGTGATTTTAATAAATAAAATTATTAAAATAAATACAATTAAATGAATAAGAAAGTGTATAGAAAACATATTTAATATATGTGATAAAATTTCATGTAATTGTCTTTCTCTAGTGTTAATGTGATTTTCCCATTTCCCATTTTTTACTAGATATTTTTTTTTGGTTTTTTTTTTTTAATTCTTCATTTGTTTTTTAGTGGTAAATTATAGCAACAAAATCAAGTGAAGTCGCTTTGTTGTATGTGTTCCATTGTAGGTGTAGTGTGTATTGAAAAAAAGAAATAAAAATTATAAATATATACACGCATATACAAGTTTAATAAAAGGAAAATAAAAACTATGTGGTGAGTTTGCTTTTAATTAATTAATAATGTAAAATTAAAAAAAGGTTATATATACCTATAAAATTATAGTACTTCTGCTGCATGCATATTTCATTTTTATAATTTGTCTTTGTCAATAAAATAATAGAAGAAGAAAAAAAAAAGCACCCTTCCCTAATTTGACGAAAAATTCTAGAAAAAAAGAAAAAAACCAGAAAATTAATAACTATGGAAAAACCAACAAAATTTACAAAATAAAAGTAATTAATTAAGAAAATTGTATATACCTTCCCAACAAACAAATACATATGTGAAAAAAAGCCACACACATACATACATTTAACTTTATTTTGTATATATGATTTTGAGGGGGTGCGTTTTATGTATAATAATAATCGTATTCACAGGAATCGAAAAAAGAAAAAAAAATAAACGAAAAATGACTACAAATCTTTTAATAAAAATATAAAAATTAGGGTGTTATATCGAATCAAAAATGTATTTTCATTATTATTTAAAAATATTCGTACAATTTCAAACAAAGAAAATATCCATAAATAGTATTATTATATGAATAAGATGATGAGGAAAGAATATCGAAACATTCATTATTTCTATTCTATATTTTATCTGTTCTATAAATAATAAATATTATGAATTTTCTTTACTCCTTTCTGTTGTATCACAAATTCGTATAATTTCTTCGTCCGACAACACATTAGTCATTTGTGCTACTTTATGTGCCCTTTTATTCATAAATAATTATGTATTTTATGTTTAAAATATTTTGGGTAAATTTATGATTATTTTATAGTATATATTCAAAGAAAATTATTAAAATATATATAAATATATAGCGATAGCAGCTGAGTAGCAGTAAAACAAAACATAGCAGATACACAGACAGACGACGAAGATGAAAAAAAAAAAAAAAATGAGAATACACAAAAAACACGACAAACATAAATAAATAAACTATTTCCGTTTTTATAATCAAATCAAATAATAAAATATCTTGTCTTGCTATATTTAATGTACCATTTTTTATATTCATACATTTCAATAATACCTGCATAACTTTGTTTTGAAGAATTGTGTTCGGTTTGAAAGAATATTTGTTTGATATAGGTATTTATATATATTAATTAAGAAGTGCGTGGGAGAATCGGCGGAACGGCGGCGATTGATTATGCTTTGAAAATAGATCGATATTGATAATATACATATTATCGTTACAATAACAGTAGCTTTGAGTAGGTTTCTATTGTTGCATGACATGGAACGTAAATTGTGTAGTTGCATCCACAGTATTATTAACTTTGACTTATATAATGCTATTACACAAACACTTTCATTAAGCATTTTTTTTTTGTATAATATTTTTAATTAATACGTACAGTTTTGTACCACATATTTCAATTTATTTTATTTGCATTTAATGTTTATATAGAAATATTATATTTCATTAATGTGTAGTTATATTTTACATGATATTATTATTATTATTATTATTATTATTATATTTTATTGTATTGTACATTAACTATTAAATTATCATGTGAGGAGAGATATACATTTAATAAAATAATAGACTGCACGCTGTATACAAATGAAATAACTAATAAAGTTATTTAATATAAATAAAATTGTTAAAAAATCATTAAAATATACAAACGAATATAAAATAATGTATGCATTTATATTTATTTATTTAGTTTTTTGTACATTACATTTAAACATAAATTTAATGTTAGGCATGTAATTTAATAATAATAATAATAATAATAATAATAATATTAATAACATATAATTTAGTACGAATAGAGTACAAAAAAAAAAAAAAAATTGTAAACAATATCTCAGCTGGTTAATTTTGAAAATGAAATAATGACCTCATTTTTAATATTCAATCTTACTTAATATTTCTGAAAAAAAAAACCTTTTTTGTAAACAAGTTTTAGATTCCGGAAACTAATTCTATGTGATATTTGTTGTAATGATTTAATATATGTATGTATATGTGTAGTAAAATTTTCAATACGTCCTAAAAATCAGATAACCGCGCGTGTTGGTAAATTTTAATAACCTCTATACAAACATACATGCAGTTGTAGCACAAGAGCATATTCTTATGTTGCAAAATTCTTTTTAAAATTTCAATGTGCATTCATTATTCCAACAATTCAACCGTGATAAATTATTTATGTAATGCCTTGGTACACATATAATATATCTATTATTATTTTTATTATTTTAACTTCATGTTTTTCTTGGTGTTATTCGATAGACTTACACAGTGTTTTTATTTTATATATAAACACCAATTACATATTTATTATTTATATATACACACACTCCGTTTCACTTGCTTAGAGTCACATGGATTTTGTGTCAATTTCTCTACCAGTTATGCGGATCCATACATTACAATGTAAAACTTTGACTGCGGCAAAAATGACAGAATTAAAAAATCCGTGTAATTGTTTGTTAAAAAATAGGTAAATTTAATACAGTTGTCAATAATGATATGTTAAATAAAGAAAATTATGGGAAAATCCGAATTGGTATTGGAATTGGATATCTCAAAGTATCAATAGTAGTTACTTAAGAAAAGACAAACAGTTTTTGGTGAGACATCAGATAATCGTGAAGATGATGTGTTGTAATGATTACGTATGCATGTCACTATTATTTTATAGTATGTTAAATTGACGAGAAGAAGTACATATCATACATAAATTAAGTGAACGTATCAGCATGATATGACAGTTTCTACATGGATTATCACTATCGACCTACCAGAATTTGAACAAAAATCTTTGTGTGTAGGTACAGTTTTACCTTGTAATGTACAGATTAGGCTACACGGAAAAATTTCAAAGTAAACCACCTGGAAGCATTTCTGGCTGCGATGTTCCGTGTCAAACGAATTCGAAATAGATAGTTGCATTATAAATGATGTTATCCAATTGATTTAAGTATAGTATTAAAAATTCAAAACGTCTAAATCTAATTACCGAAAGATATGTTTACATTATATTTTTAGCATTACACCTGTCTTTATCATAAGAAATGTAATCCATTAGATTATCATTTGCTCCTACCGATACAGTAATCCTTTTCTGAAGAACAGCGTTTCAGTTTTTATATAATTCTTTGTTATTCACGTTCCACTGATGGTATCGCTCCTATAAATACACTCTAAAAATAGACAAATCACAATAATTAAAACACACCTTTACAAAACAATGACCACTACATGGAAAATGAATGATGACGTCAAGGACTATATATTATAAGTCTAACCATATTCAGATAAAACTTTTGAAATAAATATTTGAAAAAAAAATCGAGCAAAATAAAATGAATGATGTGAAATAAAAAGAAATCTTACGCGCGTATTACCAATTTTTATTTGTTTATCTTAAAATTATTTTTTTTATTAAGAAAACTGTTAAATGAAATAAAACATATTGAATTAATTTAATAATTATGAAATGAAAAACCAGTATTACATTCTCATCATGTGTAATTTTATTAAAAATTTATTACACAATACGTACTATGTGTATTATTACATTATTTATATTAGTATTAATTTAAAAATGAAATAAAAAGGAAAATTGTTTTACAATTTTATATAGTACCGAATACGTGTACAGTGAACGAAGTTTCTATAGAAACAAAAAGTTTTATTGAGTGTGGACTATAGCCGTGCATACATCGCCTTCAAACAATTCTAATTAAGTTGACTAAAGTGCGTAAGTTACACGATTTCTAATTAATAATAATGTTAATCGGAATCTGTGCAGTTATCAACTAAATGGAAGTCAATTAAAACATTCGTCAGAAGCTCAGTATTTCCATAAATAAGTCTGCCATAAACATTTATTCAGTTATCAGTTTAGCCACCCACATAAAAAATGGTTTTTGTTAGAGCATTTTGCTATAGCTTACAATTTTGTTAAATTTATTTTAAATTGTTTACTTTATGTTTTCGTTTATTTAAGAATTAGCTAAACTTGAAGATAACACTGTCCTGGAATACAAAAAAAAAAGTTTGTATTGATTATTCTATAGCTATTCCGTTTACTGTATCTATCTACACCATAATTATTGTTTGTGAAATATTAATTTTATTTAAAATGAAAGTAAAATTTTTACAAATATATAATGTATTTATAGTTGTGCTATATATTATGTAAGTACATAAATCAATTACAGAACAATATGTGCTGGTATAGGGGAGTTACAGACTTATTGGAGATTTTTGCTCTACGACTTAACGCGAATCTGATATAAATATCTTCGGGTACTATCTGTGCCATGAATTACTTGGTTTTTTTATTATCACATTGAATAATAAATACAACTGAAATTGAAAAAATAATAATTTGAAATGCATTTTGGCCAAACACACAATTAACAAGATCACACAGATCACAACTATATACTAGTTCTAAATAATACATAAATCGAACACAAAGTAAAGCTTAATCTTATTTGCTGTAGGAAAAACTTTAGATGTTCGATGTTCTTATGGTTAGGGTATTGTCAAAAAGTAAAATCGATTTCCTATTTTTTTTTAGTTAACAAATCGGAATATATCATTTTTTGTGTTGTTTTTAGTTTTAGTCTTCCAACAGGTTTCGGATTTTTTGTCCATAAACATACATCAAGCAAACCCTTGCTCACTTATACTTTATGCGTACGAGTATATATATATAACCATTTGGTTTTGCTGCATTTATCGAAAGATACATCTTTTCACATCAATATTAATGTATTATTTGAAAATCATGTTTTGTTATTTTATTGGTGCATAAATAATGGTTATGCAAGTTATGTTACTCCAAGTGAGTGCGGTGATTATTACTTGTACCAAAAATCCATTACAGTTAAATCGATAAATAAATTCATGCATGTGGAAGTATATAACAATTCATTAATTAGTTTACATTGTTATATATTTTCTTAATTCCATTCCGAGAATTGGACATGGTTTGGTCTAATTTGTAGCCAGTAGTGTACCATATACTCATATGCGCAAGACAATTTAACAGCGCAGATAAATATAGATATTAAATACATGCAATTTTATATAAAATATTTTCCATAGAATGTGGATCCGGTTTTTATTAAAATGTCTGTATAGAATGATTGACCACCGGGGTCGTCTATTGTTTAAAGGACAAATATTATTGTTTTTAAATTATTTAAACGAAACAAATTTTAGGTTTTCAGCCATTCATCTCCATATTGAAAATTAAAAGTAATTACCTAATTCATTACTATATTTCGCTGTATGCTTCACTGCAGAGTTCACTGCAGAGTTCATTCAATATATGGTAATTCAATAAAATCAGAGATAAGGAAGTTATCTGTTTAATGTTTTTGTTCATTATACCACCGATGGATGTACTAAAAAAACTATTTGTAAATGAATATAAAAGATTCAAATTTAAAAAAAAAAATAATTAATTCTCTATATTTATATTAATTTTATATTTATGTTAATTTTTGACAAAATTAAAAATATAATATGTTACGTTTTTTGATTTTAACATCTAATTTAAATATATGAATTTATTTAGATGTTCCTATTAGAAATTTTATATTAAATTGATGAAATGAAAATTTATTATGAGAAATAATAATAATTTATGATATTATTTTTGCATATTTTTTATTATTATTATTTGTTTATATGTTTATAATTAATAAATTATATTGTTAATACATAGACAGACGAGATGAGAAAGGAGAGCCATGTACGAAAAAAAGAAATTTTAAATTATCGATTAAATTATTTATGATATAAATTTGCATATATCTTTCACAAGAATTGTGTGATTATGTGTCACATTGTTTTTTTTTCTTTCTTTTGAATATATTGTACAATAGAAAAATGTATGTTTCCTTGTCTTAATTTTTTTGTGTTATAGCATGTTTCTAAAACTATGTTCGACACTTTCTTTATTGAAAATATATGGGTGTAGTTTATAAATACATTTTTATTCTGTTTATTGTTTCGTTTTTATTTACTTTAACCACCAGTTCATACTCTTTTTTAGATTCTTTGTGGTTTTATTTTTAGTACAATGCATTTTATTAATTTATGTTTGTTTAGATATGCATTTATGTAATATGCAGTTTTTGTTGTAATATGCAATTATTAATATAAATGATTGTCTTTTAAGACATAACACATTCTCTTTGTTATTATATAATACCACTAAACTATTAACATTACTTTCTCTTTTAAAACTTGGACAAATAATGGCCAAATGATTTCATCATAACGCGTGTATCAATTTTGTTATTTATTTACGAATATTATTAATATAAATATTTATATTTTACACACTTAATTCAAATCGTTTTGGATAATGATCCGATTTTTTGATAAACACAAAGAGAATATATTTTGGAATCCGTTTAGAATGAACAACATCGCATATATATACAATCTGTGACCCCATCCGATTTTGTGTGTGTAGATATCGGTCTAATGTTTAGTTATGTATTCAGTATTTGCTGTACTCGAATTTATAAGCATTTAAAAATACATAATTAGTAGATACACTTAAAACTGATCAAATCATTTACAAATAATACAACCACAATGCAGAGGATTAATAAAATTAAAAAATTGATTGAAAACATCCTTTTTTGAACGGTTGTGCTTTGGCATTTTGGTGTCACTGCTATATATTTTACCGTTGTGTTGTTATCACATCTAGCTTCCGCAATTGAATGTCTATATACCTCGAATACTTGGTTTCAAACAATGTCTGGGTACTAATTATTGCAAAACAAACATTTTATTACAATTTATTCAATTAAAGACATTCTCATTAGTGTATAACTATGATTCCAATTTTTTATTGTGCAATTGATATGGTCTTTAAGTAATTTAAATTTAAAAACTATTTTTTGTACAATATATTATTGGACGTTAGACGGTATATTATGATTTTGTTATTAATATATATCTCTGGTTTTTGTTTCTCATAACCATTTATAATAATAACCCTTTGGTCAAAGATTACATTACACGAATATTAAAATCAAAAAATTTACATTTCTATAATTATATTATTTATTTAAATATTTAAAATATAATACATATTTTTATATAGACTTCCTTGAAATGAAATTGAAGTAATTTTGCAATAAACTCGTTTAAATATGGATTTGTTGTTGTGTCGTTTTTTTTTTTTTTTTTATGTTATTAACAATATTAACAGCAATATAAAAATATGGTAAAATAAAGCCATAATGAATAATGTTGATGCTGTTTCTATTTTATTGTTGCATATACGAGTATATTATAAATTGTTGTTATAATTTAATATGATGGATGTGTGTGTGTGTGTGTGGAGGAGGTGGGTGATGATAATTAAAGAAATATTAGCAAAAATTAACAAAAAATAAAAAATCGTCTTTAATTTTTATAATGATTTATTTTATTGTTGGTTTTTGTTTTTTTCATATTATACAAGAGTTAAATATATGGCGCCAATTTTTAAAATTAAATAATGTTTTTAACGAAAAAATATAGAATTTATATATAATTAATATGTTTTTAATGTAAATATAGTTAGATATTTAAGTAGATATTGCATTTGTAAAAATCTATCGAGGATTTATAATGTGGACGTAGTACAGTTGTTTTTTTATTCAGTATAAATCATCTCCCATCCGTCGTCGGTATCACCAGTAGACTATATAGTTAAGGATAACAAGAATGTAGCCAGAAAAAAACATGGAATTTTTTCTCCAAGTAGAATCAGCTTCTATTTACCAATAACTAAGTGGCCTCGTCAATTCACTTGAAGGAAAATAAATCCGTCTGAAAAAATAACCGGAATACTTTTTTTTTTCTTAATCCATTACGGTTATTTTTTCGGACAGACGATAGAAAAAAAAATCTGCAAAAATTATTAATGTTTGTATTTTATTTCTGTCTTTCTTTTCAATAATTTTTATGAAAACATAAACATTTGTAGACTTAATTTTAGTCGTATAATATTCTTTGATATGTTGTTCCTTAAAAATATATAGTATTTTTTGTTGTTGTATAGGAAGTAAATATTTTATTATGGAATGATTGAAATAAAAAAAAAAAAAGACCTTTTTCATGTGTTTACATTTAATGTCTGGGTACATATATGGTATATGTTTTTGTTTTGATGTTTCAGTCAGTCGTAAAATCCATGAGGGTAAACTAAATAATATATTATCAAGTCTCCGTACAGTTTATAATTCTACAAATTATTCAATGTAAATGAACATCAAATGAAATTTATATATTTATTCTTTTAATTAAAAATCAATTGAATTCCAAAAATTATATATGACTGAATCTATGACGTCATGATTTTATTTTTAATGAGACACCCTAACTATAATACTATAATATATATCATATGATGATGATGATGATGATGATGATGTTGATAATGAAAGGGAAAACTTAATCATATATTTTTTGTCATCAATAGGGTGGGTAAATTATGGTAAAATTTTATAGGCAATTTTGTATATAAATACACGGTGATCTAATTTTGAGGAGATATTGCGGTGTATATATATATGAGATTAATTAATTGGTCATACAACGTAAATGACTTAAAATTAAAATTTTAACATAAATATATACTTCAAATTAGATCACCCTATAAATAATCAACTAAACCTACAGTCGTATACATTTTTATGTTCAATAAAATGATAATATTATTTTATAAATACACCCATGCATAAATGTGCCCTTTTACAAATAACTCACATAACATTAAATTGTTATTTGTTCCGATGTCGCGTATATAAAATAAATATAAAATAATATAGATATTTCATTCTAATATTAGGTTGTCAACTATCTCCCTTCCGCCTTTTTGCTCTTTATTCAATGCTTTATAAAAAGTGTTACAGTAATCGAATTTAGTTCAAATATGCGCCGTTTTGTTCGATAATCTGTTTCCATCTAGACTGCAACTTCATAATACCTCCCTCGTAGAAGCCCCCCTCCTTATTTGCGAAGAATTCGGACAGCCACTTTTCACAAGCCTCTTTTGAGATCAACTTTACACCACCAAGGGCGTTCGCCATGGACAGGAACAGGTGGTAATCACTTGGCGCTATGTCCGGGCTATATGGTGGATGCGATAAAACCTCCCATCCGAGCTCCCGTAGCTTCTGACGAGTCATCAACGAAGTGTGTGGTCTGGCGTTGTCCTGGTGGAACACTACACCCTTCCTTTTGGCCAATTCTGGACGCTTCTGGTCGATCGCCTGCTTTAAGCGGTCCAGTTGTTCGCAGTAGATGGTAGAATTAAGCGTCTGGCCATATGGGAGCAGCTCATAGTGGATGATTCCCTTCCAATCCCTCCAAACACACAGCAAAACCTTCCTGGCCGTCAATCCCGGCTTGGCCACTGTTTGGGACGATTCACCGGCCTGCGACCACGACCGTTTTCGCTTGATATTGTCGTATGTGATCCATTTTTCGTCGCCAGTCACCATCCGCTTCAAGAATGGGTCGAGTTCGTTCCGTTTCAGCAGCATTTCGCAAATGGAAATTCGGTCCATTAGATTTTTCACTGTTAATTCATGTGGCACCCAAACATCAAGCTTTTTTTTGTATCCAGCCTTCTGCAGATGGTTTAAAATGGTTTGGTGACTAACTCCCATCTCCTGGGCGATGTCACGAGATGCCACATGCCGGTCTAACTCGATGTATTCCATGATTTGATCGGTATTTGTCGTCACAGGTCTTCCGCCGGCTGGCTTATCCATGGTGTCGTTTTCACCGGCTCTGAATCGTCGAAACCATTCCTCCGCGGTTCGAAGTGATAGAGTACCATCCCCCAAAACACCATTAATCTCACGGAACGTTTCTCTAGCGGATTTGCCTTTAACGAAGGAAAACTTTAAAATAGCGCGAATTTCGGCGTTAGTGAACTCCATGTTTACACGTCTATAACTGTTGAACGCAATATCCAAACTAATCATACATAGCGTCGTTTTGTTTGTTATGTCAAGAGCTTTCAAATTATGTACAGTGTTGCCAGATACGAGCTCTGTAGCGCTTTGTACATAGCCGCGAAATTAAAAAGACAAAAAGGCGGAAGGGAGATATTTGACAACCTTATATAATAAAGAAAATTAATTCTTTCTGATATGACAAAACATTAATAATAAGAAGAAAAATATATGATAGAAGTTACCCAAAAACATAAGTTTATTTGATGTGTCAACATGCCTATATATTTGAGAGGAGAGATAGGAGTTCATATATATAAAATGAGTCGGTCCATGTACACAAATTACAAGATCAATTCACAGATCCAGTTTTTAATAAATCAATTGTTGCAGTATATGAAGTATATGACGCAAGTGATACCATTCTGTTGAAACCAAATGTTTGCGTTTACATCGATTTTGTATTCAACTGTGGATGTACAAGCATATGAATTGATATAGGTATGATAACCATATTCAAAATCAGCAATTTCTTTGTAATGCTATAAACAAACATGATACAAACATAACCTTCTGATGAATATTATGTTTAGATGTTACATGCCCTGCTTCATCTTGCTAATGCTCCCCGTTTATTTTTTTTCGATTTACATTATTGTATTTATAATCATTTTTCAATCGTTTTAAAAAGAGAACCATTTATTTTGTTTACGTTCCATATATGTCTATATTATCGCGGATAGCAATGCTTATTTTGTAAAGTGAATTTCTTTAAATTAATAAAGAATGATCTGCGTATCGATTATTACTTTTATTTGATCATCATCAACTTCAACTGGACGATCTTTGAACGGTTGATTATCTCAATGGTGCGAAATCACCACAACGAAATTTATAGCAAACCAATTTTCACACACTGACGCTTTTATTTTTTTTGGCACTTTGTCTCCAAACATAGTACATTATGTGAGTTTGTGATGCGTTTTTTCCTTGTATTGATTTTCCATTTTCCAAACGGACGCTACAAAAACAAATACTCAACCGCGATCGATATAAATTTTATACTGAATTGAAGCATACACTACACACACTATTATATAACAATATCGGTTTTAAATTCAGCGTATACGTAAACTTTGATTAAATTTTTGAACTAAAACTATACGATGATTGAATGAATGTGAATTATGAAATAATTGCAATAGTCTTTATATTATGTATGAAATTTATATATTATAATTTTAATTAAAATCTAATGATTAAATGTGAAAAAAAAAAAAATAAATATTAACTAATATCGCATGTTGGTTGTGTGTGTATATGTCATTTACATTTTATGTTTTTATAGTTGTATAAATGAAAATTTATGTAAACAAATGACACAAAATCAAAGGATATATTTTTCCTCATACACTTTTATGTAATATACATAAATATAATATTATATGTTTTCTGTAATCACGCAGAGAATATGTGTACGGCGGCCAGGCCAGAGTATGAGGAGTTGTTAAATACATACCATAAACAACATTTCTTTTTCCTAATATTATATCTATGTACGCAATGTTTTTTTACTATGCTAAAATTAAAGAGATTTTATTTATCGATTTGTGTATCATTTTCTTTTCTGTTGTTTGTGGTGCTTATTTTTTGGTTTTATATTAAAGAAAGAATCATTTAATAATATATAAAAGTACAAAAAAAAAATGAAAATAACAAGAAAAACACTAAACCTAAATGACGCATATATATATCTATCTATATTCCATTCTATGTATCTATAAATATTAAATTGCCATTCTAATCAAAATGATACCACACCACTTATACGTTATATTAACAACTGGTCGTTCATATATATGGTATAGTAAAGTATAAGGAAAAATATAGGCTATATATTATTATAGTATTAATTTCCTGCTAATTTAATATATATTTATTGGAAAATATATACAAATCATTATACGCAGAATATTTATTGTTGGCCATATATGAAAAAAGTATAAGTATATTATTAATAAAAAAAAAACACTGTTGTAATACTAATAATAATGGCTACAACAACAACAAGAAGAACAACAACAACAACAACAACAATAACTAAAAGAATCAATATAAATATATAAACACAAATATGCATTTATAAGAAATTAAAAATATTAAGTAAAAGTAAAAGTTATTTCTTTACTTAAACTATATACATTTATCTTATCTTATCAATTGCTATGGGTGTGTGTGTGTGTGTGTGTGTGTTATTACTTACTGAATTTTGTCTAAATAGATATAAACCATAAACAGTTTGTTATCACTTTTATAATTTATATTAATTATATATTTAATAATAAAATAATCGGAAAAATTTTCACATTGATCTACGTATAACACCTATCTGATAATTGATGTATGTATAACACTGTCAAAGTTTCATAACATTTCCTTCAGTGTGTCAACCAAATTACAAAAAAATCTTTATGCTTCGGTCGAAAGAACAAATCAACATTGTATTTTTAGTTCACAGTTTGTTTATCCAAAACATAAAGTTTAGAGTACGCGGAATATCAACGATTCAATGTATTTCAGTTGATGCGGAGTTAAAATAAACTTTATTATTATAAAATTAAATTAATTATTCTATTGCCCGATTATTTTTCGTACAGAAATTGTATTTATTTTTAGGAATTATGCATTTGAATTCTAAAAAATCAGTCATAACACATTGGACATTAGTTATTTCAACGATATTTGTACTTTTTAATTCATTAATTCATGTCTATATGCGGCGGGAAACATACATCTGATAAAATAATAAAATATTCATTGTATATGTTATTTGCATCTTATCATTTTCCCATATGAATTAAATCCACTATAAGAGTTTTCCATTCCATATATATGGGGTCGGAAAAAAATCTTTTATCTTTATAATTATTTTTTTAGTTACTTCTCCTATATTATATTTTATTTAATATATATCTGAAAAAATATGTTTGAACCTGAAATTTTCCACATCACAGGTCTGTTTCATATGCGCGTGTATGCTTGCGGTTTGTGTTATATTTTTTTTTTGTTAAAATATTTAAAATAAATTATTCAATAATTAAATTAAAAAAAAAAAAACATAAAATTTCTTTTATAATATATGTAACTTTCTTTTCAAATTAATTATAATAATTTATAATTTGATATTTGTATTATTATATATTATACATTATAATAATAATGAATTATTCAAATATATATAATATTTTAAATTATGTCATAATTTAATAATAAGAAATTTATACATTTAATACACAAAAATTATTGGTTTGTATAAATTAAATGTTTATTTTTTGTTAAAATCAAAATGCAAAGTAAATTTTGCAATATCTGGTATTTATTTCAAACCTACAACAACACTTAATGTCATCCGAATTTTGTGACTACATCATTCGATTTGGCAAATATACGGTTGTAGAATTAAAATGACAGAGAGGTCAGTATATCCTTTTGTGTAACTCTCCCATTTTAATTAAACTTGGCACACATGTAGAGCAATGGAAAAAAACGGACACTTATTACTTTTTTCTTTATCGGCAATGCCACAAGTTGGTGACGCTTAGACAACGAATATCTTCAAAATTATCGGAAGTGGAAAAAAATGCCCATACCCATAATCAGTCATTTTTGGTCATTTGTATAGGAAATAGTCCACAACATATATTGATTAAATAGATAATAAAATACATATAAATGTAAGTAAAATTAAATGAACATATAAAATAAGTGTTAAACACTTGAAATCTTATAACTTTTGTAATATTTAAAAACCATTGTTTAACAATTTTTGTTAAAAAAATCAACATCATTTGCTTGCTTGTAAAGTTTTACTTTATTATTTTATTGTATAGAGAAAAGTGACACTGGAAAACGTATCTAGTTTGCTTCTATATATAGCAATTATACGTTTTTCTGTATACGTACGACCGAATGTAAGAGTGTGTTTTTGCACTGATTTTGATACCACTGAAGTTATATACTAAAACCGAATGAAATAATAATAATAATACGTTACCAAAACAACAATTAATTCAATAATTATAGAACCGAATAGTCTGATACAAGACAATAAATCAGCATTTTTTATTATACCCACCAATACTACATATATTACATAAATAAGTGTCAATGACCCGTCGCATACATATCTGATTTATATCAATAAAATAGTAAATATGTAATCTTTTAAGAAAATTCATTTTATTATATTTTATGTACGGTCAAATAAATATTCTATATTTATTATGAATAAAACATTAAAAAATATACACGTTTTTGTTTTCAATATTAAAATATAATAAAGAAATAAAGTAATGACAGTGCAAAGTTTTATAGATTTCCCAATGGATTTGAACTTTTTTTTTTATTCTTTGACCTAAATACAAATGTGTTTGTGTGTGTGTGTTGTTGTGTGTACAACAAACAATCAAATTATATACATAAGAAATACATATAAATTTTATTATGTAATATATAATAACATTATGTATATAATTGCGATTTTGTTTACCATTATATTGTGATCGCGTACAATACATTTATTTGTCATAATTATTTCCTATATTTTAATAAACATTAAATTATGGTTTGGCAGTAAATGACTTATTATTATAGATAAAAAATTATTATATTTTACATATACATACGTATTTATACATTTACCAACATTATACACGTAATTATATATAAAAACGGTTATAGAAGTATCTATAATATATTGATTTTACAAATTTCTATCTTATATCGTATATACGAAATAATATATTAAAGTATATTTATACAAAAATTGATTAACGATCAACGATGTCTTATAGTAACAATATATATTTAAAGAAATTAGTATACAGTGCGTGTCTTATACGTATATTATATAAATATATTTACTATTCAAATGATTATTGTATAATTATTATGGATTTTATCTCATTTTGATATGTACTATACCAATATATAATATCATCTATAATTTGTATTTTTCCATATACATACATATTCGGAAACATCTGTGCTGTGCATATAAAGTTTCATATATATATAATATTGCAACAGTCTGTTAAATTCATGTTATAAAGAAAAAAAATTAGTTTTCAACTTGGGTGTATTAAATATTGCTCATATTACTGAAAATATGGAAAAAAAAAAATAAATAAAAATAATATCTACGATAGAAAACTCTTGAGGAACACCAATACCAATACCAATTTATTATCAACATATATATATATATATATATATATATAAAAATAATATAGATAAATTGTATCAAATATTATATTAATATTCCTATATGATTTGTTTTTAATAATTTCTTTTTAATTATATACTGACAATATGTGATTATTAAATATTTTATATATTTTATTTTCATATTTGAATTACACATGTGTGTACATGTCAACATCGATATACAATTAGAACAATATATCGATATTGTTTCGGTATATAAAAATATACGTATTTCATTTATTCGGATACATTTGTAAAACATTAAAAATTATTATACACAGTAATGATTCGATTGGTGTATCATCGCTCAGACTCAAATTTTATAAAATATTAGTGAGAGACTTCAATGAAAATTCAGAGCTTTCGTTTTTAAACTCATACATACCATATATGTACTCTGACAATATAACATATGTAATTCTATGTCAAACGAAGGATTTGAGTATAGAATTGCTGATTCAAGGATTAAGGATCCTTGTAAGGATATTTTTTATAATTGTGCGAATGCAACATCTTATGTAAAAATTAAACAAGATGATTGACTTTTGTTTTACGAATCAAATGGACATACATGTCAATGGGATACAAGTATATATGCTTTTTAGAAATTATGCATGTGACAATTCATTTGCAAAATAGAATTAGACAATAAATTGAGCACAATTAATACATATAAAATATCAAGGATATTTCAAGGACTTTATAACAATAATTTTTTTTATGGTATACATTATATGAAAGAGAAACACACATTATGGAATTGAATGGAATTGGTGTTCCAAAGATCTTCCATGATATTACAAGGATAATTTTTAAAATACTTTTAATGAAAGGGAATCGAAATCACAATATAAATGCGGCAAGACTTTTGGGATGATGACACTTATCAGATCTTTCCTGTATATTATACAATATATATATATGTGTAATTGTGTGTATATATACACAGTAACAAATATATGGTATATATAATCGATCGATTTAGTTGTTTATATAGACGTTGTCACGAAGATTATAAATCACTTACAATACATGCAAATATTAAATATTTCGGATTATATTTGCTTGAGTTACTGTAAAGCTTAGTATTTCATTTCTGTGCCATTATGTTAAGTATAATTGTCAACATTTAAATAATTCCTATATACAATAGATACTATGTTATATTGACATATTATTATATAGTATACAATGGATATATATATACTAGTACAATATACTAAGTATTACATTGATTTTATATTTTCACGCCTGTGTCTTTATGTTACAGTACGTAATATGTATATATGTATACAGTATGTAGTATATAGTATATAATTATACACGTATATAAAAGATGATATTTAAAACATACAATATAATATCGTTTATTTTTTTATTTTTTTTTAATACACCCAGTCTATGTTTAAGTTTATGTTTCGGATATACGGATATTTAATTTAAAATAATACAATTTATACACTTTATGAAATATTATTCGAATTAAATATATAATAATTTTAACATTTAACGGATATATAGCACACAGGAACACCGTCTTATTCTTAGTTTATAGTTTTGTTTCTAATTTATTCTGTTGTTTTATTCGATGTTAATGAAATATGTTAAAGTTTTTTTATTCAAAACATATATTGTAGATGGGATGGGAACGACGACATTTAATGTTTGTTAATAAATGTGACCATATTACACAGTCTTATATGTTATATTAATTACACATTCGCATCAGTTCAATTTTTGACCAACAATTCTGGCATTCTTTCATTAATGAGTTGTGGTTTATGCTTCTTTTTTTTTTCTCAAGTGTTATAATGTTGGTTTATTCATCGACACATAAGTAAACCAATAATTTGATGTACATTTGTGTAATATAATTTTGGAAATAAAAACTCATTAATCGATAATCTGTTATTATCATATTTATATACAATGTATCGTAACAATAACTAAAAATGGTATAATACAGCTTCTATTATCACTGTCACTTTGTATTTTAATGAATTTTATAAACGCATCATTACTTTTTATTATGGTATATTTTTAAGCTTATTTAGATAGAAAATTGTATTGAATTATATACTTTTATTTCAAAAATTGATCGTCAATATATATGTTTATACTGTTAACATGTTCTTTATAGGATGTTATACAAACAATATATATATATTTTAATATTTAATACAATATAATTACTATAAATACGAAAAAATATATGTTTATTGAAATTATCGATAATAAATAAATCAAAAAAATATGGGTAATAAAAAATTACATACAAAATTATATATGAACTTTATCTTCTTTTATTCTAATATTATATGATATCAATAAAAATAAACGAATAAAATATTACATAAATAACATTGGTTTGAGTTTTGTTTTGAAAAAATGTTTAAGTTCACAATCATCATGAGTAAATATATGTATTTAAAATATATATGTAATTTCTTGTTGAATTTTTATGGTACATTGTGGAGCATATTTTTTATAATATTAATTTTATTAAAACATTGAATATATACATAAAATTTAATAAATCTAATGAATTGATGATCTTAATTATGGCGACAAAAAGTAATAAACATAATACACAATACAATAACTTGCATATATGCGGAAAGGGGTTATCTTATGCGTAAATATATACAGATAACACAAAATGATATGAAATTATTTAATTAATATCAATTTGTTAACTAAAACATAACATTACCATATATAGTACAATCAAATTAAGAGATATATAGAATGTAAAAAATATATAGGTATAGTAATTGAAATTAAAGCCTTAGACAACAATTAACAATTTAAATTACATTAAATTCTAAATTTAAAATGTAAAATTATATGAATTAATTTAATTAAGAGAAATATGTCTCTTGTTTTGTGCGGCGCAATGAATGCATTAATTATTTATTGTTTGAATATATAAAATATTTTATTTTATTGTGTTTTTTTTTTACTGCGAGTCGTCGTTTTTATTGTAAATTGTTGTGTTGTTTATGTATGTATAAAATTATATTTTCAAATATTATTAAAATTAATCCCTTATTGCTTACCGCTTGTGTATTTTCAAACTTATATATTTATATATTACCTGCGTATATTCATTAACATCAATTTACTGTACGTGTGCCCAATTTTATATAAAGACAGTGAATAATAAATGTTGATTGTTAAATTAGAAATTTCGTTATAATTACCATAAAAATATATTCAAAGAATTGAAAATTTAATTATATAATATACACCGTGTGTCCAATATATTGTCATATACACAATATTCATTCGCACGCATGATGTATCAATCGGCGGGATATTTCTTATCAATAATTTTTGCATCTTATGCACGCTACTACTATATTCCCAAGCTATAAGCATATCTTAGTGCATATCTCAGGTACACTGGAACACACTCAACATAATCGATCATATCCTGTCGATCTATAATATAATAGTGTTCCAATACAAACAATTTCTTATCGTTGAAGATAAATTTCTCACCGCCCTTTCCCCAGTACATGGATACCATAGAAATACCCGTATAATTTACCTTTTTTTTTGAAGATTTTTCATCCAATGTCTACGTTGAAAATGTTATCCTCTTGTGTATGAACGTATATATTGGACACTGTGTGTCTATATTATTATTATAATAATTATAATTTATATTGTTTTTCAATTTTATATTCCTTATCTTATAACATTTCTTTTGTCCAATTTATATTATAAATAATAATAGATTATAAAAGAACTGCATTGTTCTTAAATATATTGTAAAATGACACGCAACCAATAATTGAATTCATAATAATTGTTTTGGTTTTTTTTTTTTTAATTAGTATATTTTATTGAATATAAAACAATTTCCTATTTTCATTATCAAATTATTACCCTCTGTACGAAAAATAACCAACATGATTTTTTAATATATGAATCGGAATCAACAAACTTTATGTAGCAGCCAATTGATTTTTGTATATTGTGAACCGACTTTAACAAAAATTTCATGAAATTTCCTTCAGTGTAAATCAAAATTTTTAAATAGTTTTTGGAAGTGGCTAATTAAACCAAGGGCAATTCATTTTGTTTAGTTTGTCGTTGATTTTGACATTTTTTGTGATTCGAAATAAATCCAATGGCACTTATTTCATTTATAATAAATTATTAAGAATTTCATTTTTGCATTTATGCGTTTTTTTTATTTATTTGATTTCAATTAATTTGTATAATTGTACTTTGTATACATTTTAATATAAATAATTATTGTGAAATGTTTACTGAAAACATATGGAAAATGCATAATGAAGAATGTAAATATACAATAAATATATAACATTTAGATCGCTATATTAATATTGTATATATGGTATATTGCACACACTCCGAAGACTAACAATGACAGACGTGTGTGGTGTTCAAATTAAACAGAATTAAATCTGTTTTAATTTAATTAAAATATTTATTTATTTTCAATATAATATAATAATTTAAATATTTATTGTGATAAAAAGGTTAATATACAATAATAACCCAAAAAAAATGGGTATAATTAATTTTTAAAATATGTATTAAAATTAGGTATAGCATATGGTTCTATATATACTGTGATGATGATGATGATGATGATCTCATTTGATTATCTATATACAATAATTCTTGCGTGTGCTGCATTTATTTATTTATTTATAATACTCGTACTTAGTATTTTTTCTTTATGATGACGACGCCAGGACGCGTATACTTCGATTATTCATAACTAAACAAAATAAAAACATATTTATATTTTTTATTTTGCTTTGTACCAGGTGTTATCTGTTGTATTTTATCTGGTTTTTTTTTTATTATTTATATTTTAATATATATTTTTTTAGACGTGTGTAATAGTTTATTTACAGAAATAAAGGTTTCTCTTTAATAACAATGAAAAATTATATTAAAATATTAAAAAGATTAAATAAAGTATAAATAATCTTTTATGCTAAAAGAAGATTTTTAGATTATACAAACAAGACATTCCTTCCAAAATATATTTGTATTACTGTAAACTAAAAACATGCTTGAGATTCTTAAAATTTAAATTCTGTTCAATTCCTGGTTTAATTTTCTCTCATGTGATGTACCGCATGCGGTTAATTTAAAAAATAATCCTTTTAAATTCCTACATAAACATTCTTAATCCTTAAAATTTTACTGTGTAATATCATATTTATGTCTCTTTCCTATGCGGTTTCTAGCTGTATTAATTTCAAAAAATGTCCTTGTAAGGTCCTGCAAAAGATTTGCAGGTAAACAAAATTAAAACAAATGAATTGGTCAATGCTCCCCATTCAAATTATAACGATTGGAATAAAATTAACAATTAAAATTGTATTTACTTAAATATGTTTCATAGCCTTTCTCATATATATTTTTGAATCTATTCTCAAAAATAATTTACTTTTATGATTGTTATTCTAAATGTATATTTCGCATTGTGTTAATCTATTTATGAGACATGCTGTATATTCTGGAATATATGTATTTAAAAAAGATAAAAATTGTATAAATAATCGAAAATAATATTTTACGTATTTGCTTTTATTGATTGTGTTACTCATTTTTTTTATCGGAATTGCATGATGATGTCATTGTATGGTTTTTTTTTTAAGAAAATTCTATTAAATAGGTTTTGTAGATTATTTAAGAAGTAATGCCTTACCATATGTGCGCGTTGACTCATTTATCCGTTTTCTGCATTTATATATAATGATATCTACCGCACATAAATTTATCTATGCGGTAGATAAATAATTGAAAATATAAATTTTCATACAGATTTTATCTGCTACCATATAAAATTATTCGTAAGTTTAAGTGGCGAATAAGTTTATCTATATATGTAATTGTAGATAACTCCTGTATAGTTATATAACCTAATTTTAATTTAACAACTGTCCGGTATCTTGTTTGGACCATAAATTTTATCTGTAGCAAAACAATGTTATTTTTAAGAAAACGAATTTATATTTATCTATAGCGGATAGAAAATATCTGATTGATAGATATCCAACACTTTATATCCATATATAAAGGTCAAAAAAAAAAATGGGGTATCAGTCGCGCGGTTCTGAATTGTGTGTATATATTAATTTATAATAAACAATTGTTTTGCAATTCATCAAATTTCATAATATATAGAAATATTAATAATTATTTCATAATACACCTATTAATTTACATAATGATCATTATTTAATATATAATAATAAAACATATACTTTATTATTTTACTCTACATATTTATAACATTTTGCGTGTTTAAAAGCAATAACTTTTAATTAAATATTTTAATAACATACTATTTTGTGTGATGGTGTAAAGTATACAGTGTGTATTTTATATTGAATGATGCTAATGTTTATTTATGTTTTAAAATTTAAAATGCAACATATATTTTATAATATATTATAATGTTATGCATTAAATTAATTATATTGTATATGCACACACTATATATATATATATAGAAAATGTAAATATTTACAAATTAATTAGTGCAGTCAGTATACGAGGAAGAGGATAAATTTGCAGAAAAATAAATATTTTCATTCCTAATTATATGGTAAAAATCAACAATCAATTAATTTCAAAAATATATTGAAAAATATTTCAAATATATTAATTTCGGTTATACCAATACATCAAATTTAAATGAATAATCGAATGTATTAAGAAAATTACAAGAAATTTAATTTAGTTTAACAATAATAGAAAAAAGTAATTTCGTTTAATTTTAATCAGTAGCCAATAGACATTAGTCATTCCGGTAATTTTTCGGACACACACTACAATTATGTTTACGTTACAGTAAATCAACTTAAATGCATTAATAAAAAATATAAATTACACATTACAGTAATACTCAGTCAGTCAGTCAGTCAGTTATATTCATAGAAAATATATGCAAATATATTCCTTATCGCGCTAAAATACTTACATGCGTTCAAAAAAAAAAAAAACATTAATAATTATATTTTCTCATGTACAATAATTACACAGGGTAGCGTAAAAATATCTCTCTATTTAAATCCAGATTAAATAGTGTCGGTTTAAGTATCATTTAATACATTTTTCGTACATACACCGCTACCGAAATAACTAAACTGTGAAAATATACGCAGAGAATAGGAATTTCTATATAAAATGATAAAATTAATAAAAATGTTATCAATTTTTGCTCCAACTATATAATTTTAATAATTTAAGAGTAGACCGACGTCATTTATACTATAGGAGTGACTAAAAAAAATGGCAGGATAAAACTTTTGCACCATTCTTTTTAAATTTATTTTGCAAAAAAAAAAGTCAATAACCGATTTTTTGAAGTGAAACGAATAAAAATAATAATAATAATAATAATAACGTGTATATTTTCTTATATTTTTATTTCTACATATTTAATTTATTTTATGTAACATTTTTATATATATTTCTATGTTAAAACTGAAAAAAAAATGTATATGTAAATATTATTAAATGGCATGCAAAACCATTTAATATGGGAAAAGAAGTTTTATTTTATGGGTTTTAGTTGTAGACAACACTCAACAAATTTTTTATTAACTTATTTATTAATAATAGAAAAAATACAATAAAAAATTAATTATTTTGAAGATAATAATTATATCTTAAAAAGTTTTCATCTATTCTTCTAATAAAATAATATATATATATTTAAAATAAATATCCATATTAAAAAACAATGAACTTTATTTATAGACGAGTTCCCATAATATAAAAATTATAACAGTCCGAATATTATGTCATTTACTTTACTTTACAAAAACCTCATACAGTCATGTGTATAATTATTTTACCATCGCATTAGATTGAAAAAATTACCATATGTATATTGTCAGTATTTTAGAACAGTTAAAACTAATATTAAAATTAATTATACTTTAAAACGCTTTGTTTATAAATGTTAAAATTTTAGTAAATTACTGTACGAAAAATTAATTAAATATTATTAAAATATATAATACAAATAATAATATTTGAAAATATATACATAAATCTATTGACCAGGTGTTGTATACAGTGCCTCCAAAATGGTATTATTATAGCACGATCCAAACTATTCCTTTTATATACGTAAGCATTGTTTGCATTTCCTACCAAATTTATATAACGAAATAAAGAAATTTTACAACTACATAATAAATACAAAAAAACTAATACTGGGTGTCCCAAAATAAAATAAAATAAAAAATAGTATACATACGCTCAATTTCGTCCTTCAAGACGTGTGTGTGCGTGGGCTTGTTGACATAAATCTTATATAGACGTTAAAAATACCCCAAAGTAAAAAGTTCAACGACATTAAATCGTATGATCTTAGCGATTAATTCTCCGATCACCAAAACGTTGAAAATTACACTACCAGAAAATTACTCATGAAGTAATTAAATTTTTACTCGAGCTTTATGCGGGTGTTAAAACCAGATGATATATCGTCCACGCATCCGCATCTTCCCAATGGAGATTTTGTTAGAAAAATCAGTTGTTGTTGTGGTCCTTAATCCATGCTCTTTGCGTGAATTTTAGGACATCCTTTATTATATATGATTATAATTTAATAGAATATGTTTCGCGGATTGCATCGTATATGCGACTTCTTCCTTCATATCCATGTTCAATATAAAAGTAAAATTTATAGTAAAGTTTTTTTTATAAATAAGACAGAGTGTGTTCGTATATATTCTTTATTATTTTTTTTTTTTTACCTAAAGAACAGTTAACAATATTTTATAAAATTATTTCTTCTAAATTTAGATGCATCTTAAAAATACGTGTATTATAATATTATTTGATCCTACGCTTTCACAAAATCACGTATTATTATTTTATATGCGTTTATAGAACAAATATATTTTTTATATATTAATATTATTACTGGATTTTATATATGGTAAAGTGGGGTCAGTTGGCCAATTAACCATAAAACTAAAAAAAATATATTATACTAATAATTAATTCATAAGTTTTCAAAATAGATAAATGTTAGGACCAAATTTATGGTAAAATATCTGTTGTGTTGTTATCAATAAATTTTTTGTATAACCGGGGCACTTAAGTTTGTTTTTACTTTTTTTTTTACTCAAACAAGATGCATTCAATAAACTCGATGTACGTAAAACTGCTACTGATAAATCATCTCTCTATTTATACTATTATATATTATATCTTCTTATCTTCTTAAAAGTCACTGAAATTATATACATATCTATATAGTGTACGTACATAATAATATATATATTTATGATGTATTCTTAAAAAAAAAATGTTTATATAATATTTATTTTCAATATTATTTTATTTTGAAAAAAAAAAACGACGACGAATAAGAAAAGATATAAATAAAAAACCATATAAAGTTAAGTCTTGAATCAATACAACAACAACAACAACAACAACAACAACAACAACACCGCAGCATCCACAAATAATATATACATAAATAAAGATATATGTATATATGTAGGAGAAAATATCCATTACTATATATTCATATATAAAAAAGTTATTAAAAATAACATTAATAGTTCATCGACGTATATTTTATAATAATTGTATATATTTTTTATAATATATGCATAGATGTCCGAAACATAACCGGAATGAATTAAGATGCTACTCAAATACATAAACAATTCTCAGCCGTGTTTTGGATTGTAATTTTAAAATAATTATTTGTTATACAATTTTCGACCGATGACTCATTTAAAACTATTCTGTAACTTATTATACATTGGCTTACGCACTTTAATGCGAAATAATGATTCATATATATTTACACACACAATAATTTGGGTTTATATTTCGGTCAGAGGATTGTATATGTTATAAAAACGTATAATAAGAAGCTATGTATATGTCGAGATACAATATAGAAATTAACTCATCAATTTATATATGGTAGTTGTTATGTCTTTTACATAATTTTTTTTTAAAGAAGATGTTGTTTTAATTTTAATACGTTGTGTATTGCATATTATTATACAAATACAAGTACTCTTGTTTTGTTCCTCTTCATTGCACTTATAAATACTGGTGCTGGTTCTGATGGTATAATTATAAATACAAAATATACATTATTTTAAGAAGTTTGTTTTTTTCTAACTATAATATCGCCGCATAAATAGAAAAAAAAAACGAAATTTAAATCACTTTAAAATAAAATGTTGACCCATATATTATTGTAAAAATAAAACCATTCAATTAATTCGATAAATTAGTAAATTGTAATAGTTCAGTATAGTATAAGAGGAAGAAACATTTTATATATAAATAAATAAATGTATTATGTGAAGGGATAATGTTTATGTGTAGCGCGATTTATATAGAAAACCAACATTTTTAATAATTTCTTACAAAACAATATATATTTTAAGGAAAAAGTTTCTGAAATATTTATTTAATTAAATACAAAACTTTATTGCCATATAGTAATTGGATTATTGAAATTTTTATTCCATATTTTTGTTGCTGTTTTGGAAATTTTAATTAATTCAAATACTGTGTGTGTGTGTGTGTGGGATTGACCATATCTTTGGTATGATGATTGCGAAATGGTAAATATTATATAGTTTAAGAATATATATATATTGAATTCATATAATGAATATATACGCACATTTATAAGAATATTACTTTATTCATCTTGATTTTAAATGAGAAGAATTTAAAAATCTTGTTTTGTTATATACATGTCAATTATATATATATTATCTGAATACACTACACGTATATAGCAAATATGGGTATGAGAATAAGTTCGTGACAATTTGTTTTTTAAGTTATACTTTATACTTTAATGTATGTGAGTTTCGAATGCTGGATTATACAGATTATAGGTGTTGTAGGAATATTATTTGTTATGTAATAACAAATTCCATTAACCTGTTGTGCATTAATCACGAGTCTGACTCGTGTAAACTTATTTTGACTTTGTAAATCAATCACGAGTCTGACTCGTGTAAACTTATTTTTACTTTGTAAATCAATCACGAGTCTGACTCGTGTAAACTTATTTTTACTTTGTGAAAGTATCACGAGTACTACTCGTATATATATAAATTTACTTTGTGATAACTTTACAATTTATTCAAACAATTAAAACTACAAGGGGTTAACTACGGACTCAATATATGAAAAACAATTAAACAGTGTATTGAATAGCACAGCATCAACTGTATATTTATATATTTTAAATAGTATGTAATGTAAAGTATATAGTAATTAAAAAATATTAAATGCAGTGGTGCTGCGCGTTACTCAACAATTACCACAACTTTTTCAAATGACGTTATTGATGACGTGCGACACAATTAAATGTTAAAATTATCCTAATAAGAACCTTAAATTACAGTATACCAATAAATATAAAAATTATACTAATAAGGTCCTTAAAATGTCTTTGCCACCTTGAAACAACATCACTATACGCTCAATTTCATGGTTTATTTCTATCTTTCGTATAAATATATGAAAATTGAAAATTGTCATTAATGATACGTCCTATAGAAGAAATGTTCTTGATGATTTTATCTATAAATCTATAAGATCCATCAACTTTTTACCACGCCCGTCTATATTTTATATATTGAAATGGTTATAACAAAACTATTATTGCCTATATATTACATCGACTTATGTGGTATGGATATTGTTATTTTTTTTTTAGATATATATAAATATAATGGTCAAATAATTTTGATGAACCGGAAATTCTCATTCTTTGTAAATTTAATAGATTGATTTTTTTTTTTTTTTTTTTTATGGTTTATTAGTTATTTGGTCATACAGGATGTCCCAATATGGTCATGAATAATTTTATGTATTGTATATTTATCTATTTCATGCGAAAAATAATCGTAGTTAATATAACGTGATTTTGTAATCACACAGAGCGCACAAACTCTTTTAGTTCACAAATTTCTAATTAGTTTTCTCTATATACACAAATAATTTAATCGTGTGATAATTATTTCATAACACTTTTTCGATATTGTTAACAGCAGCTGGTTGCAAACGATATACTCGTTTTTTTGTAAACAATTCATTCAAAAAGTATAATTAAATATTTAACATTTTTTATTGATATTAATATTTATAGTTTAAATCAATTATAATATAGAATTTCGGAAATGGTATATTTTGAAGAAAAACACTATCACTTAATATTTTCGATTTGAAATGGTGTTGGCTTAACGCACTTTCTTAATTTATGCAACACCGTATATTTATTTTGTTTCTATATTAGTTTATAATAATTGTATTGGAATAAATGCTAAATCTTAAAATGAATTTATAATTCAATTAATTATATTTATATTAATCTCTAAACTAAACGAACACATTACAATTATGCATACATCAACACAAATCAATTTCCGTTTTGAACAGATCTATATATAACCATAGTGACGAAGCATATATGCAAAAGCGTTTACAGATTAAAATATTATACTATATTTTTCCTACTATTTATAGTTGAAAGTATATAGATTTTGAATTACACGTTATATTTTAAACGGATTGTTTAATTTAAATATAGATTTTTAAAATATAATCAATTTCCAATCTTTCGTTGAAGATATTTTTAAAAACGCTTTACCATCCGTTTTAAAGATACTTTGCAGTAACACAAATTTCTTTGATTTCTTTTACTGACATCGAATGGAAAAATTTGGTGCTATATCTTTTAAATTCATAAATCGATTTATGAAAATGTATTTCTATTGAAATGTTGAATATTTTCATAGATTTTGTAATTGTGTAAACAAAAATATCAATCCTATAATTATGGAAAAAATGATAATTTATAAAATTCAAGAAAATTTACTGAACACTCAAATTTTTGTGTTCATAATTTAGTTAGTTGGATGGTTCTGAGAAAAAATACATTGTGTGATTGAAAATTACTGAATTACACACTTCACCACTGATCCACATCAATTGATGATTAAATTCATCATCGTATATTATATCCAACGCATAATAATAATAATATTAAATTTATAATTATAAATTCATATGTGTTAAATATAAATATAGAATTAAAATTGCACGCCAAATATTAATTAAAATCATATATATTTATACATTGGCATATACTAACTAAATATATACTCGTCTATATATATGTATATACCAGTTTAGTATTATACACTTAAATGTATATATAATGAGCATATTTATTTAATCATATATATAAGTACACTTTTTAATTAGTTAATTTTGTAAACAATGTGAAATGTATTTAGATAAATTTATTTTGCTCTTTGTTGTGTGTGAATAATATAAAAGTTATTATATGATGTGTTTTTTTTTTTTGTTTATATTGTGTGATTTAAAATATTCTAAATTTTATTGATAGGTCTGTCAATAAGTCCGTGCGTATGCTACGTGGTATAATTTGATTAATAATGACTGAAATGATACTGTTTGAGCTTGTTGAAGATTTGTGAAATTGATGGTAACAGAGACGACACCTATTTTCTTTTTTTGAAATGCTTATCTAAAGTGGGAAGAAAATTCTTTCCTATCATGCAGTTTTTTCGAAATAAAAACATGTACACAAATGAGCACATATGAATTATTAACAAATTTAATGTTTTTTGTCTTTGTACAATATATTTAATATACGCATATTAATAATATTTGTCGTATCCCATAAGACAAATGAATGATGATGTACTCATGCGAATAATTATATTAACGTAAAAATTTTATTAGTAAAAATTAATGTTTTTTTATAAATGATTATGTTTTTTTTTTTGGTTCAAAAAAGGTTGGGCTATATAGTTTTAGTTATGTTATATATTTAAAAAGAAATAATTAAGAGTTAACTAATAGTCCTTGATTTTTTTTATTTTATGTATTTAATATATACGAATTATGTGTCCCATATATAGTTATGTCATATAATATTTTGATTGGAAACGTTGTGAGCAACCAATATATTTGTGTAGGGAATTGGACGCAATACGCGGATTATTGACGGCATGGTTAATTGTATATTATAAACTGTAACAGCATAAATATGTATAATATATAAATAATAGGACGGTGTTGAGCACTATTTAAATATTTAACAATATCTGCACACGGTATTCTAATGAGTTCTACTATTATCATTTCTCAAATTAATCAAAATTAATCGAATTAAAGATAAACATAATTTTTAAACAAATTACCTGGTAAATTGTTATACATTCCGATGTGAAGTAATTTACTAACTTGCCTGCACATATACATAACGACGAATATATGAATGTCTATATGGTATAGATGCCACTTTACTTTGAGTTACATATGGTGACTATTTGATTGTGATATGGTGATGAAGATGACGATATAATAAATCGGACCATAGAAATATTTTGAAGCTATTTCTTTATACTACTGTGTGCGTGTCGCATGTGTGATTGTTTGTGGATGAACCATGCAGCTAAAAATATAAAAGTTAGGATATATACATTTTTATTTTACTTTACATTATCAACGAAAATATGGTATTAAAAATTTATATCGAAAAGTATTTGTATATAAAATTACTAATCGATATTATAATCAGGTAATATGTAGTATCACTCGTGAACCATTTTCTTTCCAATAATCAATATACTCGATCTGTTGTGTGTCAACTCAACTTATCATCCATCTGTCAACTGCCGTCCTTCACTATATCACTGTCATCTGTTACAGCCGTAACTAAACTTTTTCTCATAATCTCCATGAATGAAATTTAAATAGTCTCAAACATTTATATCCTAAATAGAATCCTAATATAGAAACTATATATGATTTATGCACACATGTATGAGTTTGTATTAATTTCATAGCACAAATGCATTTCAGAGGCGTGGAGAAATAATTGGATCATTTTTTATCTTTCTGACTATACAATCCCTTTTTTCAATGCTATATTTTTACGATGTGTAATACTATTTTATGTATATAAGTGTGTCTATATCTATACTATAAAATTTCAACAGAAATAATATTAAATGCACGATACATTCGAAATTTATACGGAAATATTTTAATATTTTTTTAACTTTGGTACAAAAATTGCAAAAATACTTTAATTAAACAAAAATATTTTCAATCAAAATACAATAATTATTTAAATAGTAATAGTAATTGAAACACGCATATATGCTGTTCACACCGTTGTTGCACGCATTCTTTCAATTTATAATTATACTTATATAGAGAATGTTCTGGCCAATAAAAACAAACAATTAAAATTAGGTTACCTTTCTTGATTTTAATAAACTATTACTTTTTTTTTGCATTTAATTATTCCGTTCCGCAATTGCTTATAATATTTTATTTTTTTCTATTTTTTTTGTCAAACTCAACTGCTATGCATATGCGACGATACAATCTCACTTATACTTTTATGTTATATAAATTATAAATAATGTGTAATGTAACATAATGTGCATTATATGCACATAAATATGTACATATAATATGCAGTTTATATAATGTGTATGTGTAAATGCACTTGTATAATATATGCGGTAATTAAGCATTTTTAAAGTTTTTGTATTTTTCGTTTATTATTATTGTTATGATTTTTTTTCTACTCAGCACACTCATATAATATTGTGCCGCTTATATATATAAGAAGCGAGAAAGGATGTAGTGTATACCGCATATAATCACATTTATATATTATTTGACGAAAGTAATGACAATTTGAACATTGTCTATATGGTTGTTGGGATTGTAATCCTGTCCATTTTTTATTTTTTGGGTCACAATTTAAATAGTCCTATATATAATTTATATATATATATAAATATATAGTTTACAAAGGATCTGAATATATACTTTTCACATTATGTGCATATTTTAAAATTTTTAATAGACAGCGGAGTATTCTTTTAGGTTTAGCTTAGCAACGGTTTTCATTATATTCTATTTTTTTTTTCCTCATTTCACAAATCCACTTTACAATAGACAGATTGAATCATAGTCTATATATATGTATATAATATACTATTTATATATAAGTGTACTATATATAGAATATATATAATAGAAGAAAAAACTTACATAAATATAAGAAAATTCTATATATATTCTGAAATAAAGCGTAATGTTCTAATTTTTTATTTTTTTCCTTATTTATTTTTTTTTTTTTTTCAAAGTGCAGTACACTTCAAATAATACGACACACTTATTATTATTATTATTATATATATATATAGAGTATTTTTAGACTTTTATAGAGCAAAACACTTGTTTGTTCCTTAAAATATATATATATAGTTTATACACTACCACACATACACACACATCCTTATCTCTGCACGAAGGTTTTTTCTTTTAAATTCAATGGTATAATGAAGCTGCGTTCTTATATATTATATTGTATATAAAGTATATAAGTGTGTTGTAAGTAAGAATATATATATGGTTATTTATATATATATATATATAGTATTTGTTTATCATTATCATTAATATTATCATTATCATTTGACATATATATATATAATGTAATGTAATGTGTAATGGATTTTGTAAATTGTAAAAATACGATCCATAATACATATATTCCTCGGAAAAACTATGTGTACTTGACATTATTTTCGAAACATATATACATTATATATAAATGTTTTTTTAATGCCTTCTAATACTTTGACCTCGAGTACTATATATGTATATAGTATTTAATCTATTAAGGTTAAAAATGTGTCAAAAGTAAAAGGGGTTGAAATTTTTTTTGGGGTGCTGTTACTGGAAAAGTTCAAAAATCTGCATAAAAGCTAAAATTAGTAAAAATGGACTTAAGATTCTGACATAGAAATACTTACGGATCACTGCAGACTATATAAGGAAACATCTAAAGGACATCGGTTTGTAGAAAAAATGATGAATATAGATTTTGTAAACATCTACTCAAAAATTGTGGTACCATTATTCGCAAAAGAACAAATAACCTTGGATCGTATATTGTTTGGGTGTACCACTACTTATCCTGAAATGCATTAACGAAGCGACACTGGAGTGGGAACTCTGAGGATCAGAAATCTAGATCCTTTAGATCGCAGTATATACTTTCGAAATCAAAAAATTTAATCTATAAACTAATCTAATATATACAAATGATAAGGTAAAATTAGTCCTTTTTCAATTAGAAATATATATTGTATATATACACTCAAATACAATACACTGCTGTTGTTGTTGTTATTCTAGATATCGCAAATACACCACAATAAATTCTATATATATATATAGAAAAAGGAAAATATTTTACAAAATATGATGCAGGAAACGATTTATAAAATGACATTGAAATGAGAAGACAGTTTTTTTTTGCAAACGCCCTATAATTTGTGTATATTATATATAATTGGTATATATACAATAAAAATAAGGGTGACCCTGATACTGTTTTGCATATACATATTTTTACAAATTTTAAATAAATAATAAAAGGACTTTTTTTTTAAATATTAAATACAATAACGATATTAGTAAGAGGGCATTATTATTATAGGAAATAAATAGTGTATTAGTATGCACCTAATACTTTGAATTGCATACATTTCACATAAAACTAGTCTGTATATGCGTTTCGGTGAAAATGAGCAACTAATAAAGTACGGTGTAAAATTGTCAACAAAACATTACAAGTATTTAGAACTTCTATATTAATATAAACAATCTTGCAATGTTATCCCTTCCTAATTTATTTTATTTATTATAATATGAAAATACCTTTGTTTATAATTCTTGATATTGCGTATGCATACTAAAATATGTATATGTATTTGTATACATATCCTATATACAAAAGCCCAGATGTCCCTTATTTAAGGAATAAATGGTAAAGTCAAAATGAAATCACCCTAAAAATAAAAATGAAACGAAATAATAATATATAAATAAATTAACCATATACATATATAGGAAAACTCGCCAGGCATTTAAATATTTATAATACAAGGTTATCCAAAGCTCGAATGCCTTCCGATATTATAACATGGTTTTAGTTTTTATAAAAAAAAAAAAAAGGAAACTCAATTGAAAAATTTTCCGTGTTCTATATAATTCAAATGAAAGTTAATTGATCTAATAACAATTTTTGGTACCTACACCGTTTTAATATTATTCAATGCTGCGCTGTGTTGTATCTCAATTCATATGCGTGATGAAATGTACTGAAACAATTCCGTTAAACGGTCAATCTGAAAATAAAAACGCCACATTTATTTGGCGGTTTCTATATATGGGACCTCAACAACAAAATTATAATTCTAGATTTTGCTATATTATAAGAAAATTACGTGAAACGTTATAAATGACATATAGCAGCACCGTTTTTTTGACGTTGTAATATTTGTACATATACTTTAATTAACCGAAATGGATATACGAAGAAATTTTGATTAATTTTCGGACAGACAGTGCATTATATTTTAATTATATAGGATCAGGAAATTATATCATTTTCATTATTTATGCGTATATTTATAAATTACTATATAATAATAAATTTTTATTTAAATATATTCCCGATTTCGTTCTCATCATATCGATATGTAATATTTTCCCGGATAATTTGTATTTTTTTCGTTTTTGCCTCACAACCGCGACCACCACCACCGACCGACCAGGACATTTCAATTAATTTATTATTATATTATTTTCACTTTACCTAAATTTTTTTTTCCTTTTACTCTATGCTAATTTTATATGCGATTATTATATTTCCCATATATTGTTTCATATTGAAAGTGAAAATGTAATATGTTATAAATGTTTTGCGTGATAAATTGTTTCAGCAACGATCACCTGTCTTTTGTTTTATATTTTTATTACAATATATATATGAAAATAAAACATACCTTACTTTACCTTGCGTGCATTTATTTATTATATTTTTTGTTTATATCATGTGTATGTGAGGCGAGATTAAAAGCGAATTTTCCTATCTATAAATTATTATTGTATAACACAAACACACACAGCTTTGTTTTTCTTGAAAATAAAACTTTTATTATTTTTTTTTTTAATATACTATAGTTTTTTTTTTTTTTTATATAGACGTGGAGGCATATACCTGTAAAAATAACAAGAAAAATAAGTTTATTTAATGTTTCGTTGTTGTTGACAGAAATTCAAAGAAAATAATGTGTAATCGCATTGTATGGTATATGTACGGCATATGAGAAAGAATTGTATTGATATAGCTATACCTTTTATCGAATATTTATGTAAAAAAATATAGGGTATCCCATAAGAATCGTTACCCAACGAGATTTGTTATAGAACTATTACATTACATACATTTACAATTCTTCGTCAAAAGAAAATTGTTGGAACGAAATTTATAATATACAATAATTTTATTTTATTTATTAAAATTGTGTTTAAAATAATTTGTTATTAGTATAAGGATTCTTTTTAAGGATCTGCAATTAAAATAGTCATGTTCAACTGTTGTCATACGGCGGCTAGTACTGTTATTATCGATTTGATTCTTCAGTTTTATGTATATAAAGTTGTGTTAAAAAATTCATATTGTGATGGAATTTGTTAGCATCAAGGAGTCGTCAATGATTGACTAATAATATCAGTTTTATTTTTATATGCGTCACTATGTAATTGAAATAATCATGTTTAACTGTTGCCATACGGCGGCTAGTACTGTTATTAGATGTTGTTAACGTCTGTCATAAATGTGTACTTGAGTTTTATGTATAAAAAAGTATTTGTGTTTAGCAAATATAAGGATGACATTTGTTATTAGAAAGGATTCGTCAAGGATCGACTAATAATATCAGCTTTATTTTTATATGCGGTTTTTTAGTGGAAATAACTATAGTCATTGGTCTGCTATTATATGTACAGGAGAGATATGTTTTATAATTGTGAAAATGGAAGAGGTTGCCTATACTTACATTCGTAACCTTATGAGTTATAAGTGACTATATATTTCAGGATTAATGTAAAATTTCTAAGAAATCTCTTGAGTATGTACTGTTCTTGGGATACTCTGTATATATAGTATAAAGTATATAATGTGATAAATTATATAGTAAATATATATAAGTTATATATTATATATAAATTATATAATAACCTATATATTAATATGTAAGTAATCGGTTTGTTTTTAAGGGTATTACATTTTATTATTATTGTATGTTTATATATAGATACATATAAGGCTTTATTATAAGAATTTATAAGAAACAGAACTCCTAAACATATACTTATAATTATATTATATAATTACATATATATATTTTATAAAATACGCTACTTATGTAGAAATAAATGAAAATATCACAATTTATGTATAGCATATCTTAAAACAAAAAAAAAACCGAGGGTATTATAAAAAGATATTAAATTTTATAAATATAATATTATGTGCCTTTTACTTTCAATTTTGTTTTCAATTTCTATATCTTAAACATGTACATGAATATGAATTAATGAAAATATATAGATATACTACAATATATTTTAAGATATATAGTTAACTTAAATATTGAATTGTTTATTAGAACATAGAACAGTTCTAAAAAAAATGGTAAGATTATTTTTAATTTAATTGGACTCCAACGATATATTTGACATTTGTACAATAAAATGTATATAGATTTGTACAGAGAAAAATATATAACATTATTCAATTAAGAATATTAAATACATAATTTTATTAGAGGAGAACAACACATCTCTTAAATTATACATAGTTATATTTTGTATATTCGATATTTGTAGATAAATCTAATTTGCAATTTAAGCATCCTAAAATGTTGGACATATACAAAATATATATAGACATTTTTATTTAGTGTTCAGAATTTAATTTGAATAAAAATTTTAACAATAAATTATAAATCTCTGGAATAAATTTAAATTCCAATACTTTTCGATTTCAACTTAGAAATATGTATTTTCTGGCGGAGCTGCGTTAATAATGCAATAATGCGAATTATAAAAATCGATTTATTCTACTTTAGATTCGAACCATAATAACACATGTCGTTTTTAATATATCGTCGTAATAACAGGGATTGGTTTTTGAATGGTTTACAAATATATGCATTTGTTTACTTCCAAATTTAAATAATATATTTTTTAAAATACATCTGTTTGCAGTTTGTTTTTGCATCGACGATTAAACATGCTTTTATTCTTAATCCATTTCGATGTATACCATATATATGCAATCACAATACTATTATTATAATTTACAAGGCGCATCATATTTATCAAAATTTTCGGATGCCAAAAACTGTATCCTGTTTACCCGGCTGAATCTATATACGCACACACCGCAGTATCAATCATTGCACATTTTCAGAAATGTGAATTTATGTGTATATGTGTAAAATATAATCTGTTTGCATTTTCAAGTTTTATCGCTTAAATGCGATATGATTCAATGTTATGAAGATAATGAATTGATAAGAATATAAATATAATATACTCTATATATATATATATATAACAATGATTATTTATATAGTTATTTTTATTTTGTTAACCCTTATATTCCATGTTTGTGTCACTCATCATATACATTATTTACGATGATTTACCATATTTAAATTCGGATAATTGAAATTCGTAGACACGGATGCATTGTTTATGTCTCAATCCATTGACAATGTCAGAGCCCCATGAACATGTCATCAAAAAAAAAAACTGTATTTATATAATTACTCTTTGTGAGACATCGATTAATCACCACCAACTATTCCATTGACACACATGGGTACACGTTATAGACACTGGGCGGATTGAGGGTAATGGAAAATTTTTACGGCTCAATATCTATATATCGACTGATAGTTTGCCGAGACTTATATATGCATTAAATTAGAGTGTTGTAAAATTTTTTTAAATAGTTTCACAAATCGGATAGCATTTTAACATATATGTGGTACATGAAGACGGGTTAAAGATAAATATAAATATTTATAATCTCACATATATAATACATATATACTAAAACAACAATAATTTCTTGTAAATCTTACAATTTTATTTATTATTATACTCATTTAGTCATAAACTATAAATACGAGTATATATATTATGATATGGCTTCGTATTTCTGCATTTTATATAATATTGTAATTATATGCATTGTATTTTTCTATATATATATATATAGTTTCATTAGTCATTTGTAAAGAATGGCGAACTTCGTGCACGTATAAATATACAAATTCTACAATATAATAAAGTTATAGATACAATATATAAGTTATGAACTACAATATATTGTATATATAAAAAGAATTGAATTGAAAGACGAAACTGTACAACCGGAACTTCAGAGTATTTTTATTTTATTTTTATTAATATATTTTCTTTAGCTATATAATATTTTACTACAATATATATATAAATATAATCTTTCGTTTTGCCTCCTTTGAGAAGAAAAAAGGTATTTTGCCATATACATTTAATATATACAACGTATTTTAATATTATAAGACATATATCGTTTAAAAAAAAAACGCGCACATAACAAACTAACTATATCACATAATATAATATATTTATGTGTTTATTATTGCTGTTGATATATATCGCAAATCATCCATGACAAATATTGAATAGAGAATTCCTTGAGGATAATATTAATTATAATATAACGCCAGACACGAATGCGATTTATAATGTATAGACACAAAAGAAAGAAATTCATTGCAAATATACAATTATCGCATCATGTTTTTTCTGCATTTATACTGTATAGAATTCATTTATAAAATAATATTTATGCATAATTTGCTTATAAAGAAGAATTTATTTATTTGAATGAAATGGATTAATTTCTTATCTTATTGTATTTCATTGTTTATTTTTAATTTTTTTTTAATATTCATTGTAATTTTATATCATATTTTTAATTATAATCTTTAGAAAAAAAAATATATATGATCAACATGAAAGAAGATAGACAGATAATGTGCACATGATGTATATTGTTATAAACTATATACATCTTAAATTCTTAAGTGAAATGTTATATATAATTTCTATTTCACATTTCACTTATATGTATAAATTCCTGTATATACAATATTTATAAAAATTGTACTAACATATAATCTAAAACTAGTTTGGAAAAAAATTAAGTATTATATTGTTTAATATTGAAAAATAAACATGTAGTTTAGAAGATATAGAACTTGTGTGTATCTTAAATAACCCGTTGTTAAAAGATACTATAATTGATTAAGATATACTTAAATTATTAGGTGTAATAGATATATTCTAAAGCATGCTTGAAAATTTTATGAACTGATTTTAGAATATCCAATAAAATACTTACGGACAATTGTAAATATCTGCACATGGATCCTTCCTAATTATATATATATATTTTACGGAAAATGACTTCATAATTGTATAGACATTCTTAGGATGTCTATATACAATAATATGCGTATATATAGTAATATTATATATAGGTGCATATATAGGTATATAAATTAACAAATTGAATATTTTCCATTGCTACGTGTATCCAATTATATACCCCCAACCATATACATATGAATGTATTGTAATTATTTCAAGGACGAATACAGTCCTTTTGTATCTTTTTTCTGTCTTTTCTTATATATACCATATATGTACATATGTGTTTATGCGCATTTATATAGATATTTGATTGGTTGAATGCGATTATGAAATAATTATAAGAACTTTGCTTTAAGAACTCTTATGTTATGTATATGTGCCATATATATATAGAGTAGAAAAAATTTCTAAATTTTATATATACACCAAGTGTCCGATGAATAACTATATGGATTAAGAAAAAAGCAAACAATTTTAGATAGGTTATTTCTATTATTTTGCATACAGAATATACAGAATGTGTCTTTAAAGCATTTCACTCACAAAAACTACTATTTACTTTATACCTTGTATTTTTGGCTTTGTATTTATTAAGATCGATTCACAATACATAAATCTGTTACATACATATATATTAGACTATAGTCATTCCGACAATTTTTCAGACCGAGGGCGTTGCATATATTAGTATTTTATTTGTGCGATGTATATATTTATATATATGCAACAAAATGAAGAAAGTCATGTGTGTTTTTTTTAGGGGTGTTATATAACATATTTGAATATGAATATATATAGAATATAATCTTGTATATGGTATAGATATCAAAAGAATGCAAAACTTAAAAAAACTTACTAGTGGTAAACATTGTCTTGTGTTATGTACACAAGATATTTTTTAATATATCATTCTTTATGCCATTTAATATAATATATATATATATACATGAAAATGTGCTTCAAAAACATCTGTAAAAGAACAATGACATAGTTTTATAATAACATACTGATAATACTATATTTCGTGTATATTGTTGACAGAGAATTGTAGAATTTTATGTAGGTGGCTGCATGTTTATATACAGCCTGCACAAATTATGTATTTAAATACATATATGAACAACATTTTTGAAATAAAAAAGGAATAGAATATTTATATATGTTTTAATTAAGTGAATAAAATGTACAAATATATACGAGTACAAGGTGTCGCACTTAAATGTATGTAGAATATCTTCATGTGTGTTTCGAATACACGTTACTAAACATTGATACACCCGCAGAGTGAATTACATAGCTGCGTATGATCTATTTTGATCTATATTATTATCTATTGATCTATGATCTATTGAACCATTTTACTTTCAATATCTATGTGATAATCTTCTATAGGTAAAAAGTATATGATCTATTGAACAATTTTACTTTCAATATCTATGTGATAATCTTCTATAGGTAAAAAGTATACATAATGTATTTTGTATGAATTATCAATTGAATTTAATTATTTAATCAATATCAAACCTTTCACGTAAATAAGTATATTTTTAAAATTAATTTACGTTTTCAATGATATATATATATAGCCGATTTTTCAAAATCTATTCGCACATAATATACAGATTTTCTTGGTAAATTCTTGTATAAAATTGTTTTGCAACTATTGATGAAATTTATATTATCATATTTAATTTATAATTCTATATAGAATCTATAATGTTTCTTTCTATACGTATTTCTATACACAAATTATTTCTAATAAATAAATCTTCTTTATTGTTTTCTGTGTATGTAGATTAATTGCGATCAAATTTGTCCTTAAATTCAAAACAAATATCTGTGGAAATGTTTCTATAGATTTTTCTGCATATTACTGCTATTTGCTTCAGTTTTCCCGTGGATTAAATAGAATAAAGCATAATGGAAGGAAATTATATTCAATTTATATATGCTGAAAATAATAATATGGCACAAAAAATTTCCTGACTTAAAACGTTTGCGTTGTTAATTCAGAATTATGAAATAATAATATGTGTATGATATATACGAAATTCGTATGAACACTGAACTGCCAAAAAATGACTTGCTGATCCCAATAATGTTCGCCATTAACTTTAGCATATATACAACACAAATAATGCGGATTTTTCTCACTATAAAATTATTTACGTCACGCATTACGTTTAGTACGCATTTTTTTTTTATCAAAGCAAGAACAGGAAGACCAAAAGAAATTATTTACGTGTGAAAGGGTTAATCAAGTTACTTCTCGTCCACAACTTCCCCACTGCTTATAAGTTTTATATAATACTTTAGTTTGCAAATTTGTGGGTTAATTGATTTCGTTATCCGGTTGTGGATTATCACCAACTGAATCTTCTATAAATATGGTATTAGCGCACATCTTTCAATAATTTAGTATACCTTTTATGTAAGTTTCATATTGGTCCTTTAATTTTATATTTGGTAATATTTCACCAATTTCTTTGATCGGAATATTTTTTCGTACAGCAATTTGAATGTTATTTAATTTATTATTTTATACTTTCTTTATACTTAAATAATATTTGCAGCATTGTAATTGAAAAGTATTATACTTTCGTGTAATAATATTTTTATATGATGTAATTACAATACGATTATTATAAATATTGAAATTAATGAAAACTCGGTAGAAAAGAGAATTTCGCGCACTTCTGTATATTTCCTCAAAATGTTCTCAAATATGTTTTTCACATATTTTTTTTTATAAAATTACTATATAATACAACATAAAAATAAGCTATTCTATGGTATATGTTGTGTATATGCGGTTTCAATTCTAATATACATATTTATTTATTTATATATTTATTTATACATTATTTATATATCACATTCACATAATATTATTTTTTATATATATTTATACTCGTAGCTTATTGTAATATAAATAATGTGGAAATGTACAAATGATGGATGCAATATCATTTCAGGAAAAGAGAAGTGGGTCATATCAAACGTGTATGGTTTTTACGTGTTTATATATACGAGTAGTACATATAAAAATATACACTCTGTCTCTGGTATATATTGTTATATTTATATAAATTTACAAATTATTTATTGTTATATTTATATATAGTGAATTTATATTTTATTGTATATATGTGCTCATTGTTGTTCGGTCGCTGTACAATATGTTGAAAAAGTTAATGTATTTTTTTGCTCTAGACAAAACATTTATAAACAATATAAGCCACATATAAGCATAAAAATATAAACATTGCACACACACAGACACACATATAAATATAAAAAAATATGATGTTTTAATAGATTTTGTCGTCAAATATATATAGTAATGTATAGCATAAACATAAAATAATATACCACATCATAAGTTTTTTCTATATATTATTTTGTGTATGTTTGTATTGGATGGATGGATAGTTACATAAATTGTTATATAAATTATGAGAAATTCTGAAGAATGAAAGTTTTTTTTTTTTTTGCTGTTTTGATTAAAAATTGAAAGCTTGAGGACTGATTTTTAATTTTAAATATGTTGTGTTTTGTGTCACTCCATAAAGATTTATTACTATATGTAATTAAATTAAAAAGTTAATCCAATTTGGATCGTATGGTTAATTTTTTTTTAGGTGGATTTTATTTTTATAGATGTAGGGTGTAGTGTATTCTTATCTTCCTTTTTAATTAAAATTATTTTGATTTTTTTCATATTACATATGCAAAATGTTCACTTACAGTTGATCGTTTAACGTTTCTACCAATCGTTTTTACATTTATATGCGTATCATTTTCATACAGCTAAACTTGTAATTCAACGTCTTGGAATTTTTTACATTCTGGGTTTCAAATGGGTTAATTCATTTCCTTTTTTTTTTACCATATAATGTAATATTTTATATCCTCCTCCTTCATTTATCTGTAATATATATTCTGAAAAGTATTATAACACGCATACAATTCGTCAGAGAAACTATATATATTGTTTGAAATATATATTGATATACATTTTCTTTTAACAATACACCTATTAGGAAAATAATTAATTTTTTTAGCATAAAAACTATGTTATTTATAAGATTTTGTATTGAATATCTCTAAACAGCTCTATCTATAATGCCGTACTAATTCCAGCATTCTTGCCATAGTATCTGTATAAAATTAAAATAGAAACATATTTATTCTATTTTCATGAAATTTTTAATTTTATCAGTAACTCATTAGTCGTTAAGATTTTGTAGAGGTTATAACTGACACTACTCCCACCGCTTATATGAGTGCTCTCATATACTATACTGTATTATCTGATTATCGAAATTGTCTTAAAATTGCGATCTTATATAGACATTTAGTGACAAGTTCTTTGTTTCTTTTGAAGTAATTGAAAACATTAACTTCACTTCGTCTGGGTACTTCCATAAAACTTACTGTTTATGTACTATCATGCGGTGGAAGTTTATTGAATATTTTTTATGTTCGGATTATCCAATTATTTTATTATATGATAAAAATGTAAATTAAAAGATTTAAAAATGTATATATACGAATATTTAATACGTCTATTATATGTAATCATCATATCATAGCAACAATATTATGAACTCCGGTCGTACCACATTCATTGAAATCATTATATGATGAATTTTTATCACATCACAGTAATTATAATTAATTTTATACTTTACCAGTAAATAATATACATATTTAGTATATAAATAAAAAATAATAAGAGGTTTTTACAAAATAACTATATATTTTATATTTTATTACTGTGTCGTTGGAGCGACCGAATGAATAGAAAATTAAATAAAAAATAGGTTAAATTAAATAAATGCATTGCATAATTTTTTCTATTCATAATATTATATTATACATTTATTTTTCAATGCGAAAAGGATAAAATTATGAATTATGAATGTAGTAATAATTATTTGATATTTATACGAGACGTGTACTTATTACCATATTAAACGAATAATATATATATATATACAAGGGACGCGTAATTTCTAGCAATTTTACTCTTAAACATACCATATATATAAATTTAATGTAATGTGAAGATAATTTCACCAAAAATGTCAGTGTATCATAATAATAAGTGGATTGTTAACACAAAAAATACAATTTAGCGGTGTTAAAATATACCCATCGACGATCGTGCGATATATTTGGAGCAGCTTGTTAACATCATTATTTACTGGGGTGTTTTATTACCACCATTTATTCATTTCTCATAACTTATAATAATATTTTATTATTCGGGCGGAGGAACATTTTTAAATATATATATTTGATTTCTTATATTACCTCCTTCAAAGAAATTTTCGTCTATTATAAATTATATCGGAATTTCGTTTTATACCATGGAAAAAAAAATTATTTATATTAAAATTTAATATGTAAATTGAAAATGTTTTTCTATAATGATTAAAGAAAGATTAGTCAAATATATTATTATTATCATTTTCTTGTTCGTGGTGAATGTGTACACACAGGTTTACGTGCGCACCACCCAACATAATTTCAACATTTGATTGTTTGTATATATTTTAATATGTTTACCTTACCTTTATTTTTATATATACATATTCATATGCGTAGCACGACCGAGCGTGTGTGTACATTATTTGTGAAGAAATATATATATATTTTTTTTTTTAAATTTTTGTTTATTTTTACTTCAATCTCTGTTTTATGAATGGCAAGAAAAAATTAACATAATCATCTGAAATCATTAAATCATATTATTATATTGTTTACAAAATGTAACACATATCAGTATGAAGAAAGAGTTTCTTCGTAAAAATACGTTATTTTCTAATGAAATTTGTACAAACGCATAATACGATTAATAGCATTTATTTTGCCAAATTATATTTTAGAAATATTCTTGTAAATATAATCGCAGCAGCATATTTGATTTCACGCCGTTATACAAATCCGAATGTTTATGCTCAGAAATTGTCACAGTTTGTTTTAATAATAACTATTTACATGTGACGTATTCAGACCAGATTTCTTCTGATTACCGTGCACCTATTCAGAACGATACAGTCTTGTTTATGACCAGGTTCTCATATCATCAAATTTCTATCGCAATGCGCTACAATCAGTAAGATATACTCCCGATAAATTAATAAAAGAAAAACATTAATAATGATCAATGTTTTTGAAAATTATTCCTTGTTTATTTATGTATATATATAAAAACCCCACAAAAAATACATGCACTCACCCTATTATATTATTCATAAATAATATCTAATTAACCGGAATTGAATAAAAGCAGCAGCTATTACAAAATACATTGAAATAATGGAATTTCACTTATTATTATATGTTTATTTGTACACAATGTAATTATTCTGCTAATAATCTCATTCGCTGCTCTAATAACATTTACAAAGTTTTTAATCAACGCAGATAAATGCATTAGTAGTATTAGTATAGTGAATAAAATAATAATACTATATAATTATAATTTAAATTTCCAGTTTTATTTTAATGTTTCTTGAATACACACTCATCATATATTCGAAATTAATTATAGTTTTATAATGAATTGTTTTTTTTTTTTTTGCCTGTTAATTAAATGAAATTTTTTCGTTTTGTTTTAAACGCAAACCGAACAAAAAACCAAAATATTAATATAAAACAAATTTAGTCCATATATATAGTGTGTGTATTTTAAGTTTAGAACTTTGAGCTATGACAACTAATAATAATAATAAAAATAATAATAATAATAATCCAACGGAAAAACAATCAATTGAAGAAGATCAACATCATTATTATGCAATAGAAGAATTATTATTCCCATTCAATAATAATAATAATAATAATAATAATAATGTTAATGTTAATGCTTATACAAAATTAATTCCTTGTAGATCTCTTTTTTATTCGTCTATCAATAATATTAATAATATCATTGAATATGACAAAAGACAGCACCACCAACAACAACAGTCACAACAAATATATCAGCAACACAAGAATAACTTGCATACATATTGGAATTGGTAAATATATTGATAAAATATACCACACACAAATAATATGTACCGGTATATACCGCGTACCACATAATATTTTGTATTGATTCACTATACATTTTGTGTATATAAATATTTCTCTGTTGTATACATATTTAGATTTAGAATTTATCGAAAAACCAATAGTTGGTTTTGTTGTTTTCAGAAAATTCGTGTCAGGAAAAGAATAAAAGAATGATAATATTAAAAAAAAAACAAAAAAAAAGGAAAAATAAATGTAAATAGAAAGAAAAATAACACGTACAATAAAAAATAAATAAAAAAAATATGTATATACCGCGAATCCCAGATACTACAAACACGGGCGTACCACTGAAAAAAATAGAAAATCAATATAATAATATAGATTTAAAGAATTTGACAAAAAAAATTAATGTATGTATTTTACAGTGGATTCGCTTATAACACGGTGCACAGATAGAATGCGCCGGTTATAAATTCACCTCCACATCTTTCAATACTTATCATACACAAGTTTAATGGTTGCGGAGTAATGCGGCCTCAAATGGAAATGAAATATTCCTTCATCTGTAGAAATCTGCTAATTTTTGTGACCTCTGCGTTTGTCTATAAGCGGTATCTGGCAATTTTTTTTTTAAACAAATTCAAGTAGAAATTAGTATAAGAAGTATTTTAAAGATGTGATTACAAAAAACGGTTCTTATCATGAAGTTCTGCGAAATTGGATAACAATGGCAATTTTCTTTTACTATATATATATAGCGCTAGCATAAATCTGCTAAATTCATATATGTATTGCTCAACCAATTTTAGTGAAATATTGTATATATTAACTATAGATCGTTAAAGGTGATCTGTAAAAATGTTATATGGTTATCGGTTATCCGTTCTTATATATAATACAATTTTATACCTATCTGTTTACATACTAAATTCCGCACATAAATTAAGATTGAGAAACCGTGAAATTTAAATTAAAAATTGTCATATAAAAATAATGGAATTGTGGAAACATCTATAGCTTTTGATACTCTAATATGTGTAGTAATTTATTAACTTGATTTTAATGAAAGTTTAGTATAGAATCCTTAATGTGAACTAACATATGTAACTTGTGTATACGAATTTGAGAAAATGTATATAGTTGATTGAAGAATTGGATCCATCCATATCAGTTTTCCAGACGGTTTCATTTATCACAAAAATACGAATACGAATGCGCGTTGTAAGCGGCCGACTACTGTGTAAATACTAGGTTTTTATTTAAATTTTGTCCATTTATTCTATAAATTGTATAGCTATAGTTGTATTGTATGGTATATACGAACGACATTTTCCTCTAACTATACAAATACTGTATTTTCTTTCAACCATTTTTCCTATATATATATATATTTTTTTTCTATATCACTCTATTACAAATGAAAAGAATTAAAACAGAATAATATATTGTAAAATATTCAGAGACATTTAAATAAAGAATTAATGAAAAATTCTTTTATAATTTTTCTGTGGTTTATTTCTTTTAACGTTTGTGTGTAATTTTTACTTTTTTTTTTATTTTTTATATGCGGTTGTGTTTTTTTTTTTTTCTGCTTTTATTACAAATTACAAATTTATGTGATTATTAAATGCGATATGAATTAAAAACTTCTTAATTACTTAAAAATAATATATATGTGCGCGCATAATATAGATTAAAAAAATAAAATTTCTATTTTATGTCACAATAATTTTTTTTATCGTTTTCATTGTTTATACATTTTTTTTTTATAATGTTTGTGTAATATATTATAAGAACAATTATAATTTATGATCGAAATTTAATTCAAATTTATATATTTATAATTGAGACGACGACGAAAGAAATAATAGTCAAAACAAAATTCAACAATTTAATTTTTAATTATGAGCATAAGATGAATTTCATAACATTAGAATATCTATATACCATTGGTTAATATTTTAGGATTAAATGCTTGTAGAAAAACCCATCAAAATCGTACACTTGCTCGTATGATGCCATACTATGCACCAAAGCTCACAGTTGATGCGTACTTTAGCCAAACCGGAAACGATTATATTTATAGAAATGTGTATTCATAACGATCATAGAATGCTGAAAGAATCGGGGAATCACGACAATGCACATCCTTATAGACTTTTGAATGAGAATAGTTTGGTGTAACCATATATTTTCATTTCCATCCCATTTCCATCAATGTTTCTTCGATATTAAAATAATTCATATTTATTTTTGGCACATATTTATACTTTTTAGTATTAGTTAGTTAGATTTTGATAGTAACAGGAAAATAATTAATTTTGCTAATAATAGGCATACGATGCCTATCAAATACGCGCAACAATGAAATTATGCGTAAATAAAACTAATTTAGTTTGTTTTTTTTTTTTTTAACAATAATTTTATTAACGCCCTCACTTCTCTTATTTTAATGTTATCATCACATAACATTAATAATAATATTAATAATAACAAAACAACACGAGCTGTAATCAAAATTTTTGACATAATTTTGTCATTATAATTATGCTCTTTGATATATATATTTTTTTTGTATATTAGATATAAATAACAATTGAATAATTACAATAAAAATTGTATATATATGGAATAGGTGTATGCCGGATGAAAAAGTTTGTATTGCTATGTAATACATTAATAATTTGGGTCATTCCTTTACCATTATTACAAAGGTGCGCAGTAAAATGGATGTGTGATCAATCGAAACAATCTTATAACAATCAAAAGTAGTTGAAAACAGCGACTGGGTTAAAACTTGCCATCCATCAAATGGTTTCAGAAATAATTTCAGAACATGTGATTTATATAACGTTCACAACTTTACCCATGTCTTCTGACCATTTCAGTTCTGCAATTTGTTGTTACGTTTGCATTCAATTGCAAATCAAATTCTTTGTATTTATTTGGTTGTTCTTGCACGTTTCTGCGACGTGAAATTCATCACTTTGTCATTTCAGACAGAGAGTAAGTTTAACATTTAAACTATCATAGGCTAACGAAGACGGCCATAACGGTTTCATATGAATATACCTATATTATGCGTATTGCTCAATAAATGATATTTAATAAATTCTATTAAACAAATAATAATGAAATGAAGTTCACACGGAAATCAACCTTTTTCATATGTTATTTATTAATTAATTTTTCACATAACTTTAAGATACAAAAATGTTGATGTTTTTGGATTACAATTTTTTTTTTTTTTGTAATTTCAGTGAACTCAGTATAATAGGTGCTCGTGCTTCCGTTATGGTATATGATGATACCCAAAAGAAATGGGTACCGTCGGGTACTTCTTCGGGTCTTAGTAAAGTTCAAATTTATCATCATCAACAAAATAATACATTTCGTGTTGTCGGCCGTAAATTACAAGATCATGAAGTAGTTATAAATTGTTCAATAGTAAAAGGTTTAAAATACAATCAAGCAACAGCCACATTTCATCAATGGCGTGATTCAAAAATTGTATATGGTTTAAATTTTTCAAGTCAACAAGATGCTGCAGATTTTGCAAGAGCTATGACTCATGCCTTAGATGTAAGTGTTAATATTTGCTTAAATATTTGCGTGTGTGTTTGGGTGTAGAGAGTTAAATAAAAAATATGTCAATTTGTATCAAAAATACTAATATTGATTATAAATTATTTCAAAATAATTATAAAAATAAAGATATTATGTGGTCGAACAATACCACCGTCTATACCACCGCCTCCCAATGGGTTAGCATATGATGAAGACATGGGTTATAGAACGATGACACGTGAAGATGCAGCCATTATACAGCAACAACAGATAACAGGTAGTAATACATCACCGGCAACCGCCGCACAAACACCAACATCGCAATCTAATCAAAATATTCCAGCAAGTCCTCCATCAAGTCAAGGTCACCACCGAACGAGCAGGTATATATAAATAAAAGAATGAAAAATGCTAATGCTTTTAGTGTTTTATTTATTAATCATATTTTATATGTATATTTTATAAATATAGTGCACCGCCAGCACCACAACCGCCACCAATGTCAATGCCACCGCAAATTTTTGGTACACAACAACAAAGTGGCACATTACCCTCGCAACATCATCAACAACAATATCAACAAACACAACAGCAACCATTACAACAACAGACCCAACCTCAACAACAACAGCAACAACAACAACAACAACCGCCAATACAACAACTACAGCAGCGACAACAAGCCCAACAAACTCAATTATATACAACACAATTGTCACAAGAATCATTTGGTTCAAATCAAGTACGTGTATTTTATCATATATTTGACAATTTAATTAATTTAATTTTGAATTTTATTTTCTTTATTTATCCATTAGAATATGTCACAATATTCAAATCAACCGATATATGTGTCATCAACAACAAATCAACATTTACAACAACAACCACAACCACATCCACCACCACATTCTCAAAATGGTCCTATTTATGTTGCGTCCAATCAATCTACTGGTATTCCATCATCAGCTAGTAATAATAGTGTATATTCAAGTCATCAACAACAACAACTACCACAACAACAACCACCACAACCACAACAATCACAACCTATTACGATAGTTGCGCCGCCATCATCAACACCAATAAACTATGGACAAACTAATGGTATATCAAATGTTCCAACGCCACAACAATATGCACAACAACAGATACCAATACCACCTCAAATGCCAACATTATTAAATAATAATAATAATAATATTAATATGAATGTTAGTGGTGGTCCACCACAAGCGCCACCACCACCACCATCATTTAATAATGCTTTTATAAATGGACCACAACCTCCACCAATGGCACCGCCATGTCCTCCACCAATGTTTGGTGCTATGGCAGCACTAAATGTATCGCCTTCTTCAACAACGATAACACCAACGGTAGCTGCACCAACATCATCATCTGGAACAACAAATTCCGTGTGTCCACCGCCTCCCCCGCCACCACCTATGATGGGTTTAAATATGAAATCCGAAGGTATGGATATGAGTACGTTAGCAGCACAATTACAGCAGGCCAAATTAAAACGTAATGCAAAAAATACACCCCCACCACCTCCACCGGCTGAAAATAGTGGTAGTAGTACATCGAGTGGTGGTAGTGGTAATTATGGTACAATTGGTCGTACATCAACTGGTATGGCATCAATGATGGACGAAATGGCTAAAACATTAGCAAGACGTCGTGCACAAGCTGAAAAGAAACCAGAGGTATACATTTCGAATAATTTAAATGAATTTTTTTTATTTCTATTTTATTAACGTATTAATTTCTGTAGCTCCGCGATGGAGCATTAAGCATCAATGAAACAGCGTCATCTTGTTCTATTATGATTTTCATTTTTCCTCAACAATATCTCAAGGGATGGACAAAATCCATTCCTTCCTTTCAATTCTATCTGGAACCAGAATACGTTCTCCAACTTATCTATATATTTTGAAATCCACCTGTCATTTGAGGTTACAGTAATTCTATCGTTTCGTATTAAATTCACCTAACATTGTTCGATCAACCAGTTTAAGTGAAATACTGATATTTGTTCTGTTTTTATTGATATATTTAGTAGGATTTCTCCAAGGTGTTATTATACTTTCAGGACCGGAATATCATACAATTAATTCACCTCCAGAGCTAGTTGGTATTCGCTGCCGCTATCAAACCATTTAATTTCATTTATACCGTTTGTTTACTCTTTATATCTTTGAAAATTCTCAAACAGTTTCAAGTTTAAATTTTGTGTGGCGGTGACAGCAACATTCGAACGCTCCAAATTCCAAATAGTGTCCGTGTGTACGTGTACCAAATTTATTATTTCACGTTAAAATCCTATCCATTACATGTGAATTTTGAATTGATGCATTTCGCGTTAATACATTTTTGTTGTGTAAATTTTTATAAATTTTTGTATTTTTAGCCCGAACAAAACGATGATATGCAATCTACGAAACGTCCATGGGAAAAATCAAATACACTACCACATAAATTAGGCGGCGGTGGTAATAATACACAAACATCAAATTCAAATAATAATAGTAATGGTGTTAATAATAATTGTAATAGTAATAACATAAATGGTGGTAGTGGTGGTGGTGGTCCAGACTCACCGAGGCCATCACGTAAACGTTTTGGTAGTGCTAGTGAAGAAACAATATTAAAACAAGTAAATGGTGATACATTGTCACTTGCCAATCCACAAGAATTAGAAAATTTTAAGGCTGAAATAATTCGTGAAATACGAATTGAAATTAATAAAGCTAAACAAGAAATTTTAGATGGTAATTCACATTAATCAATACTGCCGTGTATAATTATTGTACACGCAAACAAACTAATTTAATAATTTTTATTCTTTTCAGCTATTAAAATTGAACTCAATCGAAGGTAAACAAACAAAGATGAAAAAGAAAAACATAATATTACATACATTTACAATAACAAGTCGTCGTCGATGTCGTCGCCGTCGTATTGCATATGAAAATTTAGGAATATAATTATAATTAAAAACAATAAATTATTTATAGCAATTGAAAAAAAAAAAAAAAAAACAAAAAAAAGTAAATAGAAATAGAAGCCAAAAAAAAGAAAATTTATATATAAAAGTTATAATTAAAAAAAACTGGTGTTAACGTTACCAAATCTTTGTCTTAAAAATGCTCTCACATAACGTTTTACATTGTGTGTGAGTTGATAAGTGATTATAGCAGCAGCAGCAGCAACAGCATCAGTAGCATCAGCTGGTAACGTGTGTAAATTTTAATTTATCTTAAATTTTATGAAATACGAAAAAAATGTATACAGAAAAAGAAACAAAAAAAAGGGCACATGCGGGCGAGGATTAAAAAAAAATGTATAATGAAATTGAAGAACATACATAAATCCAGCGAAATATAAATAATTAAATCTTTTATTTTTATTATTATTATTATTATTTTTTTTTTCTATTTTTAATATTAATAACAACACACAATTATTTTTTTTATAAGAAAACATCATTTGCATCAAAAAAGTTCTGTGATTTTAGATTTGACTTTATTTAGAAATAGAAATTGTATTACTTTTAAATTGCTATAATTATTGTTGTGAATAATGTGTGCCGAGGATAGTCGTGGCTGTGTATAAGAAAATACTATATAAATTCAGACGACTATCTGCTCTGCCTTTTAAAAAACTTACAATTTTATTTAGTACATTTAATTTTAATTACATTAAATATGGCGATGCAGATGATATTTTCTTTTAACTTTTAATTTTTTTTACTTTTTTATAAAACAGAGCGAATTGATAATGATTTTGAATGTCCAAAATAAATAACAATTAAAAAAACATAACAATTTAAATTTAAATTACACATATAAAAATGTAATAAATTTAAATGTATGCAAATTAAAAAGTCCAAATAAATAAGAAAGTTGTGAAAGCTTCACATCACACATCACATATTTTCATTTAATAATTCAATTTTTATAAGGCTCTGTTTTCACATTGGCTATAAGAAGAACATGCATACGCGCAATATTGGTTTAAAATATGTGTATGAATGTTCTTGTCATACCCAACAGAAGCTTAACATAATTAGTTTTTATTTTTTACAAGGAAATATATATATAATATTTCATTTGAAATCAATTATACATATAAAATAATTTTACATAAATACATATTGAAATAAATAAATCATAAAAATTAAAATTAAATAAATAATAATAACCGATAATAATAATAATAATTATAATATTATAAAAAAAAAAACATTTTTAATATATGTATCCTCGATCGAATTGAGATCATTGTATTTGAAAAATTTTAACAGATAAAATGATGCAGTGTGTATACCGCCCATACAATGTAAATTTGTATTTTTGTACATATGCTTGCTTGCGCGGGTTGCGGTGCTGTCTTAACTAACCATTTACCATTTAATTATAATTTACAATGAATAATTTTATAAAATAAACTAAGAAGTATTAATTTATTGTTTTGCACACCATAACCATAATTTTAGACATTCAATCAAAATAATATTACATAATTCGAATTCAATCTTTAAAAATATAATAAAATAATTTTCTTATTGTCAAGAGCCACTTACGGATCCGCTGGTACATTATTTCAATCGTAAATGATTTTTTTTGCATCCAGTTATTTTGAAAAGCTTTAAATAATATTCACGTGAATATTATTTTATTTTCATCAATAAAATATGAACTTTTGTATTTCTATCCATTGATTTGATTGTTCAGACGGTTATGGTGTGTGTGTGTGTGTGTGTGTTTGTTTGTAGTGGTGAATCAATGTTTTCTGCCATAGTATTAAATCGATTCGATTCTCTTAAAACGGTCCAAACATTATTACTCAGATAGCGTCCATTACTTGGATCATTTCTAAATGTTTTCATTACCATGGTTAAATTCAAGTGGCCTAATGTACAATATAATTCAAAGTGACTGTATTTTGTGGGATAGGAAAGGACAGTATTGTATTAAGGCTGTACGGTAATCTAACAAAACTGTCAGCAGTACTATATCAACAACTAATAAAATTTTAGCTATGTCATTGCTTAAAAAACGATTAGAATATACCAACACTATACAATTCTCGATGACATGTTTGTGCCCGTATGCGTGATATACGAAACAAACATTTAAAGCACTTTAATTTCATGTTTTATCATCCTATATTCTATATTCACCAGATACTGTGCCATTACAATTACCATTTGTTCAGAGCGATGGTGCATTGACCAACTGAACAATGAGCACAATTATGAAGACGTCGAAAAATAGATACACATTCTTAAAATCTAATTTTTTAATATTTTTTATTCTTCTTTTAAAATTTGTTAATGTGAAATTTCAGGAAATAATTTGTCGTGTTTTTTTTTTTTTTTATATATTGTTAATAAAAATATATAATGTATTTAAATAAATTTAAAATAAAATAATATTATTTAGAAGAATAGAAAAAAATAAAACAAATAATAATATTAATAAATACTAAATAATTAATTATATATAATGCGTGCAGCATCCATTATAAAACAATTTAAATAATTAAAAATATTATAATGTGAAATAAATAAATATGAACGGTATTAAAAATATATAAATAAATTATAATTATAAGAAAAAAGAGACAGCAAATCCAAAAATGAGCAATTTTTTATTATTTCCAAAAAAGAAATGATTTCTAGATAGTTTTTTTTTTTTTTTTTCTATTATATTTCTTTAAATTGTTTTAAAACAATAATAAAATTAAAACAAGAAAAAAAAAATATAAGACTTTTTTTTAAAACCATAAATAAATAAATGTAAAAAAATAAAATGAATATTCTGAAAAATTTTTTAAGTATTTCATAAATTTAAAAAAAAAAAAAAAAGAAGGAGCTAAAAATTTTTTTCCCAAAAAAGTGAAAGAAAATAAGAAATAAAATGTGACCATAAAAAAAATATGACTGAATTAAAATAAAAAAAAAAAAACCAATAAAATTATTATAATTAAAAAATTGATGAAAAATTAATTTAATAATAATTTTTAAATTAATTATTATAAATAAATAAAAAACGCATTTATACATTTCATATATTTGTATTAACTATATATATATATATTTATAAATAAAAGAATTAAAGAATATACTAATTATTTTATAAATTAAAAAACGCACGCAAGTTTAAATTCCTATATTATAATTATATTATAATTATATATTGTGCATTTTAATTTTTTAAATTTAAATTTAATTTACTTATCGTTTTTTTTTTTTTTTCTAGTAATTTATAACAAAAAAAAAAAAAAAAATAATAACAATAATAATAATAATAATACTTAGCATATATTATTAATAAAAACACTAAAAATTATTTAATTAATTAATTAATAATAATAAAACAGAAAAAAAAACAATGTGAATTTTAGAAATTATATAAATGAATATATAAATATTATAAATAAATAATAAGTAAATAAATAAATAAATAAATAAATAAATAAATTTAAATTTAAAATCTATATGTAAATATATTAATTATTATTAATTATAATTAATTACGCATATCAAAAGAATGTATATAAAGTGCAAAACATAATATTAATATAGCTTTTTTATTATTTTTATTTTTATTATTTTTTTTATGTTACATTATAATTTTTATTTTAATTTTTTTTTTTACTATACAATAATTACACGCACAAAGTATTTTTGTTTTTATTTTTAATTTTTGTATTTAAATTTAGTTTTTATTTTTATTATATTCAGCATGAAATGGATAAAAAAAATTATTGTTTTGCACTTTATTGATAAAAAATTATAAATAAAATATACAAAATATTAATTTATATTATATTATTATTATATATATTTTTTTTTTATAACCGTCAGCGGACGGGCACAGTGGTGTCGTGTGAATTCAGTTAAAATCGAAATAATAATAATTAAAACAAAAATAATAAAAAAAAAAAGACAGTTTTTTATACAAATTTACATATGAAAGAAAATTAACAATTCTAGACTATTATTAAAAATATATATATAAAAAAAAAAAAAAATTAAAAATAAATAACAAAAAATTATTATAGCTTTTCCCAATTTTTATATTTACACGTAAAATATTATCCTTGTGTATTTCAGCCTATATTCATACTACAATAAATACCAATACATATACAAAATAAAATTTAAATAAAATGTGTTAAAAATAAAAAAAAAAAAATTAAATAATTATAAGTAAATGGCCTTTTTTTGTTTTTTATATTAACAAAAAAATATTTTTTTTTTTTTTTTTTTTTTTATGATTATATTTTTAATTCATTAATTTTTATGTTGACCGTGCGGTTGACCTTTTATTGTAAACAATATAAGTGATAAATATCATAAGTTTTTAATTATGTTGTATTTTATGTTGAAAAATAATTTTGTTGTACACAAGAGAGTGATCGCAAAAAATCAGCCAAATCGGTTTAGCAGACACCCGCTACGAATTTGAATCGAATTGTATGGAGGTAAATGTTACCTTATGATGGATGAAATTCATAAATCAAAAAGAAGAATGTTAAGTTGTTAAGTTTCAGACATATGTATATGAGGGAACACAAAGTACAAAGAATTTAAAATTTATGCTACTAATAACATCATGTCTATGCATGGATACAACGTAGCAAAACTGATATTAAATTTATAATTCTTTAATAATTATAATAAAGAATAGTTATAAAAAAATGATTTATATAACACCTTTACTAGAATGATTAAACGAATAAAAATGACAATAAAACGAAGTTTATATAAAAAAAAAACGTTAAATCAGATATTGTGAATCATTTTGTACTTTGTGCGGGCCCTCCAAATTTCTTGGCTCAATTTAACATTATCATTTCGATTAATGTAACTCATCGTAAGGTAACACCATACACTTTCGATTTAAAAGAACATTTGGGTGAACAAAAATGGGAACACCCCAAAACCAACCACTAATTTAAATGCGATCACTCTTTTTCACTTCCATTTTCCATTTTCATATTAGTATTATATTTCATTATTATATGTAATCAAAAAAAAAAAGAAAAAGTGTGATTTAAAGTTTAATTTTCGATAAATGGTTTATGTGAATAAGGATTTATAGTACACCTACCTTCTAACAGTGATTTTATATAATTTGCTGTCATATTCACAAAACAATATTCGTATTTCAAATATTATATGAATGAAAATTATGAAACAAAATAGAAAAAAGGTCTAAATATTTGAATACCTTTTTGTGTTGTTCATAAATTTAAATGTGTTAATGAGATTTGTAAGAGTTTCAGAGGATTTTTGAAAACTCTAAAAAAAACACAAAAAATTATTGCCTTATTTATAAATAACCAAATTAAAAACTAAAACAAAAACTATTTTATAATTATAATTTCTTTTTTTTTTCTTTTATGGCATTTATTTTAATAAAATTTAAGTTAAGAAGACTGCCGAAAAAATTGTTTTTTCCGATTTATATTGTAATTTAATAATTTATATAATAAGAAATTAATTATAATATAATAATTTGCAAAGGTGTTCAATTTTAAAATCGAAATTATTCGTATACGCATTTGCGCGTTAATTTAACACTCACACACACACACACATACATTTATTATATTACACACGCGGTGAAAGAATTTTGGATCTACTTTCATTTATTTATATAAGAAATATTCACGAATTTAAATTAAATTTAAAATTATATAAATTTTTTAATGGATGATAATAATAATATTAAAAATATTATATGATGTTCAAAAGGGGATAGAAAAAAATAATTAATTTCCTGTACTTAAACCACCGCGTAGCTTCATTATGCACTGCCATCATTAGTTAGTACTCGAAGCGTCTGGTTTCACATATGAAACTAGAAATATACCTAATTGGCGATCCATTTATAGTCAGATTTGAATCTCGTGTTTTATTAAATGCCATCAATATACCACCCTATTGTTGGAACATATATTGATAACAGATAGCAAACAACTTGATTCACTAACAAAAAACATATAGTTTATTATTGCTGCCGCTTTCAATTAGAAAATTGTGATACATTTAACCATTAGCATTGCAAATTTCTCCTATCGAACCGAAAGTAAAGTGAACCGCGTCTGACCACGTATACCAATATACGGCGAAAGTAAAAACGGTAAACGCAGATAGTTAATAATATCGATGTTAATTGAGCCTCCCCTAAAGGTTTCAGTAATGATTAATCCCATAAATCTGTGAAAGATCAGTATTTTTGTTTTTTTAGTTAATATTAATTAAAATTCATAAATAATTTTCAAATAGTTTAAAATATTTGGTATAAAATTTGCTAAAAAAACAATTAACTTTTTTATTGTATTTATATTTATTTTATATTTTCAATTTATATAAATCACTGCGCGATTAAAAAATAGTAAACAATAATAAAGTAATTAAAAAATATTATTAATGCGAACTCTTGTAATTGTTTTAATGACAATATTATTATTATTATTATTATTAATATATAAATATCAATAATATAATTAACTTATATATAATTTGTATATTACAAACTATTTGAAAAGCATTAATTATTAATTATATATTAAAGACAAAAAATAATAATAATAAATAAATAATATATAAATATATTAATAAAAAGAAAACAAAATAAATAATGTAAAATTTAAAATTTATTAATAATTAAATAACCTGAATAATTAATTAATTAATTATTATATACATATAATAATATAATAATAAATTATAAAATATATATATTAATATATATATATTTAAGCGACTTTTATTGTATTTTTATATATATATATATATTGATTTTTATATTTTCATATTAATTATTATTATTATTATTATTATTATTATTATTATTATGAATTATTAATTAACTTAAGTTATTTTAACTTTATAATTTCTTTTTTTTTTCTATTTCTGTAAATATTTACACAATTATTATTATTATACACGAAAAACAAAACAATAATAAAAAGCAGAACTAAAAATCATAATACAATTAATTATATTTAATCACGAGGCAAATAAAACAGCATATAAAATATAAATTACAAAATTAAAAATTATTGAATTTTACGATCTTCCAATTTTTACATGCAAATTTTTGTAAGAGGATACACCAAACACATATACACCCAAACACACACACACACACACACATATATATATATATATATATATATATATATAAAATAATTCTTCCTTAAATAAATATTTATCGAAATTAATTAATATTAATTAAATTTGTTGTAATAAAATAAGCACAACCACAAAAACACACATGAGAATTGTTTGTTTTAAAAATAATAAAAAATTAAATATTTTTTCTTATTGAAAACGATAACAAATATATTAAAATAAACATTAAAATAATAACAAAATAATAATTATTAATTATAAAGAAAATAAAAACTAATCAACAATACAAATTTAATCGTCATAAATATCTGTTAAAAATTAAAGTATTTTTTGTTTGTTTTATTAATCGTTGATGCGGAGAGATCGTGTATCTGTATAGAGAAATCAATATTTGACTGCTGAGCAGTTCCATTTTTCTAAAATAAAAGAAAATTTTTAATTTTGTTTCATTTTTTTATTGTTGTAAATTTTGTTTGTCATTTTGATTATTTTGTGCATTATTTATTATTATTATTATTATTTTAATTTTTTAAATTGTTGTGCTTTTTGTATTATTTAACTTGTTTTTTTTTTCTTTCTTTTCTTTTTTATCTTTCTATCGTCTTAAAAACATAATTATTATATATATATTATCAATAATTATATATATTATAGATATTATATTAAAAGAAAAAAAAATATTAAAATTAAAAATATATTTATTGCTTTTTGGATATGTGTACACATTAAAAATAAAAGAAAAAAAAAACCGTAATAGAAAATAAAGAATTTGAAAAATTATTAAAATTAAAAATGAAATAAGAAAAAAAAAAAAAATAAATAAATAAAGAAAAAAAATAAATAAATAAAACTATAAATATAAAAATATTAATTTTTGTATTTAATATTATTATGTAATACAAACATTTATTATCCACATTTAGGCGTACGCTGTTATTCTAAAATGCGAGCCGCTAGCCAAACGAGGGAAATATATCACCAAATACAAGCGTGTAATTATGATTTCTATTTTTCAACATAATTAAATAACACTAATCTTTTGTTTTTTTTTTTAGGAAGATTGATGATGATGATGATAAACGAATGAATGAAATGTATTTTCACGCTCTCATACTGGTATATTTAAAGAAACAGGTTGTTCCAAACCAAAAATGACTGGTTTGAACCAGTAATTGGCATGGTTGAACGCTGTGCCATATTGATGTGGACTAAAATCGTTGTACAATTAACTGGTAGTGATTATTTACACACAATAGACTGAAAATGCTGGATAAGCAAACCAGCAACCTACTGCTGGTCCTAGTACTGATTATAAATGTCCACACGACTCACAGTGCTAACGAAATTATATATTTAAAATTGTTTTATTGACTTATGGTGATGCTGTGATTCTTGTGAATGACAATAACATATGATCATGATCACCAGCCTTTTGTTATGTGCTTGAATTGTAATTATTTACTGTTCTATAATTCAAATTTGTGCATAATCTTATACAGTCTAAAATGCATTAATTTTTTTTTCGAGTTTTCTATCTAAGAAAAAAAAAAAACAAATTCTCAAATTTTAATAAAAAAAAACAAATATATTTTTGATAAATTCATTAAAATACTAATTTTCCAAAAGTAATTGCGTATATGACGGTTTTTTTTATAAGGCAATCCGAAAATGCAATAATATTCCATATATTATCCTGAATAAATATTATAATAAACAATTCACAATATGTTAATAAGCTGTGATTTGATAATAAATGTGATTGAACGGCCTCCTGATAAAAAGGGGAATTTGACAAGACAGAAAAGAATATTCTTCACTCTTTATTTCTTTTGTTTTATTTCGTACCTGTATTTCTTTCAATACGCATTGAATTTTTATTTTCTTCACGTTTTAATTTTTTTTTTTTTATTGTGACGCAGTTAATTATTAAAAAATTATAAAATATTACTAGCTAACAAAGAAATAATTCTTATTTTAATAATTGTTAAAATTAAATATATTAGATTTTATTTTAAATAGTTTTTATTAGTGTAGTGTGTTTGTGCGTATGTGTAAAAATTAATATAAAAAAAATTACATTAAAAAAAAAAAATCCATGCAAAAAAAAAAGAAAGTGGCTGAACATTTTCCTTTTTTTAATTTAATTAAATTTCTCTTTGTAATTTATAATTTATTTTCTTCACCACCAACTACCAAGTTTAATTGTAATAAAAAAATAAAAAAAATATTCATTATATTGAGAAAATTATAGATTTCAATTTTTTTTTCTTACAAAATAATTTCTAGTTTTTCTTTATAATGACAAAAAAAAAAAAAAAAAATGTACCTGCAATTTATATTTTTATTTGCAATAATTAATATTTATTTAATTTAACGTAATACATTTTCTTTTTATTATAACTAATATGTAATATAAAATAATAATAATTATAACTTTTTATTTCAAGTTTAAAAGTGCAAATTTAGATTTTATAAAAATTTATTAATACGTATAAAAAAGAAAATAATAAAATGGCGACTGCATTGAAATAAATAGAATGGAAAAATTTTTAAGAAAAAAATTAGGTAAGTTCTTTTTTTTTTTTCGTTGTAAAATTCTTTTCCTAATTAGGTTTTTCGCATTTAATTTATTTTAATATAACATAGTTTTTCATAATTTATCATATTTTTCCTAAAATTCATCGTTTTATTTGTTAATTTAAAAGTTTATATTTTCTATGCAATTTTCTACATATGATGTGTGTGTGTGTGTGTATATAGTATGTGTTGGCAGATGTGTGAAAATTTTCCAATGAACTATTTATTACTTATTTTAAAATGAAAATTCCGTTTTATTAATAAGTTTTTGTTTTGCATAATTAATTTTTATATTAAATCCATTTTTTTTTTCTATTATATTTATACGCTTTGGTACAATGCTATTTGTACAACGTGGTACAAAAATTCAAATGTAAATATGTGTGCGAATTATATTTATGCCAGCCATGTATTTATTTGCACATAATCTCATAAACAGTAATATCTGTAACACAAATGAACGAATTTAGTAAATAACTTCCTTTTTTTATTTTACCAATCCACAAATAAATATTATTGATAGATGTGTTGTAATAAGTGATATTTGATTAATTCCTCTGTTGGTTGGGAAGGTTACAACACCCGCGTATTGAGTTGGAGTACTGTAAAACTTTATTATTTATCATTAAATGGATTAAGTAGAAACTTAACGAACATAACAATGGGGTAATGGTGATATTTGGTGCAATTCCTTTGGAGGTACACTTTATTCCATCCTGAAAGAGTAGCGGTAGTGTCGCACCATTTAAGAGCATACTGGCTTGCGTTATCCAATTACTTATGGCGTGGAAAATGTCTTGTGAATCTTAATTTTAATTGTAAATTATTGATCATATATCCCACCAAATATTAACTAAACATTTTTTAATGATCAATCAATCGTTCATTGTAACATTTACCTTTTTATTCAAAAAATCATGACATCATCTCTAGAAACGCACACATTGAAGATATATTTTGCATATACTATCTATATATATAATTTTATGAATAGCAATAGTTGTAATGATGATGATGGTATCCCTATCGGTATCCATGTGTATTATAATATTATATTATCGATACAGAAGTCTTCTTTACACACCCATGAGACATTTGTGTTTGCTCATTATTGCCGTATATTTTTATACACTCTCTCTGAAATTTTTATGTTAAGCTTTTTTGTTCCACACACCCACATATGCGTTTGTGCATTTGTATTGTGTGTAAAATTCTTTGTTTTTATTTTTTTATTACATCATCGTTTATATTTATTATTTATTTTTTTTTACCATCATTTGGTAAACAGCATTTGTACGGTAAAGTCGGTAAAGTGTTTAGTTTATTTTCTGTTTAATGTACTTATAAAAATTATTTATGGTGTATTTTGTGTATAAATGCATAAACAGTGACATATAGTGTATTATTATTTGTAAAAAATATGAAAAATGCTGTAAAAATCTAATTATAACAAAACAAAACAAGAATTTTAAATTTTAACTTGTAGAGATTTTTTTTTTTTGCAGAAATACGATTGTGTTGAAATATTTAAATTTGAGTGTGTGTGCGCGTGTGTGTTATTTTTTTTTTTTACCTCTATCTTTCTTTTCATATTGTATTGGAATGGTATGGGCCATAGCAGAGCCACAGAGAAAAAATAAATCCACTCTACGAATTTAACCAATACAATACACTCATACACTTTCATACAATATAATTTTTTTGTTGTTTCTGCACAATTTTTTCTACATTTTTCATGTAAGTTTTTTTTTTTTTTTTTTTGTCATTTATTTCGTTTCAGCAATTTTTTTAGTTAGAGTTTAGTTTTTTTTTTTTTAGTTTAGTTACGATTTTACATACGACCGTATGTGTTAGCATAAGTTTTCTTTTTTTTTTTTTTGTTTTTTTGTTGCTGGCATCGGATTAAAAATTATTGAAAAATTTTCAAAGTGTAATTTAAAATAAATTTAATTTTGTGGTGTTTTTTTAATTTTAATTTTTTATTATTTATTCATTTTGTTTTTCGATTTATTATTTTTTTTTTTGTTCCAAATTTTACTTCTTTTTAATTTTTCTTTACTTGTAGTTTTTATTACCAAATAATAAATGAAAAACATTTATTATAATTGGTTTTAATAATAAAAGAAGAAAATTTTATTTTGTGGAAGAAAATATAAAAAGTGTATATCGATTTTTATTTAACATAAAATTAAATTCGATATTATTATAATATAATTTTCCAATTTTTTTTTCTTTGTGACAAATAAATAATTAAATAAAATAAACAAAGCAAAGTGAATAAATTTTTGTAAGTTATAACGTTATAATAAAATAATATCTAATATATGAGTAGATAAAAATTTCATAAAATATATATAATAATTAAAAATTAAAAACAACGTTGTTATAATTACTTAATTTTGTGCGTGTTGTTTTAAGAAGATATAAAAGCAAAAAAAATTTAATTTCATATTTGTTAAAAGAAAATTATTGATTTACATTTAATTTAAAAAAAAATATCACACACACACACACACACTTATATAATATATGTTATTGTCCTTTTTCCTTTGCGTATGGATGGATGGTTTTGTGTATGTGTTATTATCACGGTATATATTTACGCAGGCTCTTAAACTTGCGCACCTATATACAAAACAAATTCATATATATAACTACGCATTTTAAATTTAAAGAACCATCGCAGCATATTCATAACACAGAAAAGAAATACATACAAATATTAAAAAAAAGGATTAAAAAGAAATTATAATAGAGGATTTTAAAGTTAGAATGAATTCATATAGAAATTAATTTACATAAAGAAATTTAAAGGTACATATATGCCTTTAATTTACTTACATGTACCTATTTATTTATTAATTCATTATTTATTATAACACAAATTTATGTATGTTTTGTGACCTATTTCAATTTATTTAAAAATTATTTTCATCAAAAATTTCAATTTCATAGGGAAATATTGTACAAAAAATATAAAATAATATTAAAAAAAAAAAATATATATAAAAATAAAAATAAAATTCCCAAAAAAAAATCAAAAAATCAAAAGAGAATGATGTGTATATATGAAATATATGAAAATATTTCTATCTGAAAATTTATTTTTAGACAGTTTTAATTTTCACTTCATATGTATGTGCGTATGATATATGCACTTATACAAAAACACACTGTATTCACACGCAAAACGCAACTGACTGAACATTTTTTTTTAATGTTTTTAATAGATTTTCATCATCTGGTCGTTTACAATAATAAATAAATATAAAAAATATATTTAGTATACAAATTACACTTCGTAACTATTATTTTATGACTGTTTTACATAAAGATAACCATCACCAACAATGTTGATCCGTCACTTCTCAATCCAATGAAGGCCATCGAGTATATTGTACCTTTTCATTGATTCCCACGTAAGAATTAATCATACCTGCGAAATTTAACGGTGGCAAATGACACAGTTGTGCTCTATACATCTCGTTTGCATTTTCATTTTCGCAATTGTGTTATGCCCTGTGATAATTGTTACATTTAATAGTTTTAGTTAATATAAGATTTTTTATTATCGGACACCTAAACCATAGATAATTTTTGATAATATGAAATAGTAATATAATGAACAACAACAAGTTTTCGTCATAAAATTCGGTCATTGACATTTTGCTATGCGTCACAAAATCAGAATTCCTTACTTTGCCTTACAGATGATTCTATCAAATCGACCATATTCCATTCGACTCATACCACCTTAGAGAGTAGAATCCTTCGATATATTGTTCATACCAGTATGGATAGAAAGTTCAAGTTGATAAAATTCAACAGTTTTGTTATATTTATTTGTTTTAAGATATCAACTACCTAATTATCATTACACGTTACATGGTATATTATAGATGTTAACTTAATCCCATTATTTTTATAGTAGTGATTAGAGCAAAATTAACTAAACACATGCCATATGTTTCACAACATGACTTGATAATTATAAATATTGACAAAGGTGCTAATGTGTTCTATGTGTTTTTAACAGCTCACAGTATACAACACTTCTGATAACATCATAATCTTCTTACCATAAATATTGTGCACTTTATTTCTGATGTTGATGAAACCCATTTGGTTTGTACTATGATTTTTTTCACTTTGGATTATATCGTAATAAATTTTACACTTTTCATTGCACTCATAAGAATTGTAGGAAAAAAACTCTTTTCTTTTTCCCTTTGAAGCAACATTTCACAAGTGATTTTTCTATTTTTCATCCGTCTTTCATTCAGTTCATGTGCGGCGGCACACCCTATAATTTTTCATTAGAATCATTTCCATTACCTTTATATTTATATTTCTTGTTGGGTAACATTCTGCTAATTCCGGTTGTGTTTGACATAGATATGCATCCAGAACAGTCTAATTTTGATCTTCCTGGTCGTTCTGTATCATTCACATGAAAATCACCACTTTTTAGTCATTGTAACCATTTGTAACATTGTATTTTTGATAGTGCGACTATATCAGTTGCTACAATATTGTTTATGAAAAATAATAGTCAATATGTGTCATCGAGATGCTAAAACTTACACGCAAATGGTAAATGGTCTGTGTTCTAAACATAATTTGTATTTCTATAGTATTTCAATAAGCGTGCATTCAGTTTAATGCTGTTCACTGTTTTTCTTCGCCCATATACATTCATTTTTCATAAAATAATAAAAAAGCCGTACAAAAAAAAAATATGATATTATTGATTTAATTATTTTAAAATAAAAACAAACACATTTTCTTGATGGTATTGTTTGACTTAAAACAAAATAAGAAAAAAAAGTGTTCTGTTGTATTTTGTATTTTATTTTTTTTTATAATCTTCTGTATTTTTTTTTTTTTAAAAAATAATACAAAAAAAATATATTCAGAAATAATCCAAGAATATACTCAAAATCGTGGGAATTATAATAATTTTTGTTGTGTTTGTCTTTCTTAAATTTTATATTTTCATTTTATTTTTGGCATAAAAAGAAAGTTTGTTGTACACACACTCATCACACACACGCACACAATCGAAAAACGCATTTCAAAAGTATATTTCATAGCGAAATAATTAATGAATTTTTCATTTTTGTCTTTTTTTTTCTGGTTTTTTTTGCTCTATCTGCCGCTGCGTGTGTAATTTTATTTATTATTATTTTGTATTGTATATATACCTTAATTTTATGATTAGATAATACACTGAATATAACTATAATTATAATTGTATAGTTCAATATTTAAGGTTGGGTATATGACGATCGTTAATAACGTTCACGTTCATATGATATAACATATATAATTATAAAAATGCCATAACGTAAATATTATTAATTAAATAAATAAGAAAAATAAACTTTATTTTATAATAATTATATTAAAAAAAAAAAGTTATAGTAATTTAAATTCAGTGAAAAAAAAAATGTAATTTATTACGATAATATAAACAATTAAATAAATATAATATAGAGGGAAAAAAACTATATATATTATTGTAAACAAAATATCAAATTCGTTATATAACACTTCGATGTTTATCTAAAATATGTGTGTATCAAATAATTGGTTAAAATTTATGCAAAAATTATCGGCACATAACCATACAATTTACAAATATACAAAACGTAAAAAAAAAAATTACTTATTTATATCAAAAATTTATGTTTTCGGTTTCCAAAAATTCTATAAATAAAAATAATATGTAACGACGGGTAATTCTTATTTAGATATGTGTATTTAGATACACACTTGAATTGATCTCTCCCAAAATGGAATGTGCGTGTAGGCTGGAGCATGGGTTAATGTATTAATTAACAATTTTAAGCACTATACATATAACGTTAAATTAGTTAAGTTAATAAGGAGCCGACGACCAAGCACAATCCATGCGTCATTAAACACCTCTTATCTATTTTATATGATTTTTAACAAAACCCATACAAATTTGATTCTTCTTTGCAATAATAAAAACAGGAAATATCAATTGTAAAAACTCTTAAAGCTTACAGTTCTGATGGTTTATTGACAAATATGCAGGTTGCATAAGGGCGACATAACATAACTAACATTTTATTGCACATTATTTCAACAAATTTCTATTCGACATTGTTGCCATTGGGAAAAATTTATCCGTATAATAGCACCTCTAATAATCTCTTACAAAAAAGTTGACATTTTAAAGAAATATGTTTGGGAAACGTATGTAGCGCGACGTATAGTTGATTTGGATAGGTAGAAGCAAGGAGAAAGATGAAGATGAAGTCGCAGTGGAAAGTCTATATAGTGAAATTTGTATAGAGATGAAATTGTTAGTTCTGTGAGGTTTGTGTAAATAAATTGGAATCACCCGTTGCCTATATATTTATATATATATTTACACGCAAGTTTCACAATTGTTGTCTATAAACAAAAATATAATAATAAAACATTTCTCTATCTCTCTATACCATAATACAGGAAAATAAAAAAAAAAATTGTTTAGCAATTATGACATCGCGATAAGATAACAATATATTAATTTTAAAATTATAACAAAAACATAATAAATCTCATGTTCTATATACACAATATAAAAATCTGTATACATTCAACATATATAAAAATAAATCCATAATACAATAATTCAATAAATAATTTGCAATGTTTTAATGATTCATGATCAGCTTTACGATAATAATTCTCTGTTTTACAATATATTCGATAGATTTTTATAAATTATTTATAATAAAATATTTACATAAGGATTATTTCAAGCAATTTATACACACAACAAATATATATTGTATTGTATGGTATCGTATGTTGCTTTGTTGGAAGCAATTTACATATTCATATGCTCTTTTTTTTTATTTGAATAAATTCTATATCGATTATGAAATTAAGAAAATTATCATGTTAGAAAAATAATTGATAATACACCGCAAAAATAATTCTGTTTGAAAAAATAACCGAAATAACTTTTGTAATATATGTAATTTGTGGTAACGTCACATCTATACATATGGCAGATGATTGATTTATGTATTGTGTGAGGTGTGATCTTAACAAACTCCATCGAAACGCTTAAAATTCTTAAAATTGGTGTTAATCGTTTATGCAAAACAAAAAAAAATTCATTGTAAAAATTCTGAATGACCTTTCTATTTTTGTAAGAATGCCTTTTTTTTGTGCTATTCCGATTATTTTTCGACAAGAGGGTACACGTAAATAGTATACTGCAATAAGTCGTATTTACGTTTCTATCCCTTTCAAAAATTTCACATTTTTATGTATATGTTTCAAGGATATTTTAAAAACTTTACAAGGAACAATTATTGAATTTAATGGTTTGTGACACCTCATGTAAAATGCAAATTCCATAGAACATAACAAGGATAATTTTTGAATTTTTATATAATAAACTTATGTTATATAATATATATTTTGTCGTCCCTTTTTAATGCTAAAGCTTTTAACACACACACACACACACACATACTCTTTCGTCTATATCGAGGTGCATCCATAAAAGTCCTAGATCCTAGAAAATTTCCAGGATCAATCAATTATGTGTGCCCCATTGTGACACTGGTGGAATGAGTTTTAAACAACAAAACTTAATGTGGAAGAAACGTCTCTGGCAAATTTATACAGTACACACGTATAATTAATATACATCCATCGGAATTGTTTGTGATTAAAATTTAAATTTATATATAATTTATATTTTAATATTATAATGCATATTTTTACTAAATAATAAATATACAAAAATGTATATAATTTCATAATATAGAGAAAATAAAAAAATAAATATAAGTTTGGCATGAGATTATAGGAAACAAAGAAAGAATAAAATTAAAAAAAAAAATCACTTTTTACTAGACATAAAACTATTCTCTTGAATATACATTTATATAAATTGGCATTATGCCCACAAACAACCATATTTTTGTCTACGAATAAAAAAATTAAATAATATATAACAAAGTTTTCTTCTTTCCTTTTTTTTTTTTGCCGATGTTATTATAGAAACATTTTTTATAATATATAAATTGTGATGTTACTAAAAATGTTTTAATTTTATTATTTCCATTATTTCAATTACTAAACTCTAAAAATTATCTAACAACTATACACAATAGTCAGTGGCGTTTATGCTAATCAATCTTACGAAGTACACAATGCTCTATAATATGGCAGTCATTTAAAAATAATGTCGAATTGATTTGATAATTACACTTTGTTGACCAATTGCCGTGAATTGTTATTTACACTTGAATTCGAAGTACTTAACCATCGTTTACCATCTATATATGAATGTTTGTTTATTATAAGCTACACTTGAAGTTACATACATGACTTGGAAATGCGATGATGAAGTAAATATACTTTACAAATCAAATTTTTTATAAAAAAAAAAAATAAAACTATAACTTACAAAAGATTACATTCTTTTTATATAAATACTTTAAATACTCGTATTTTAACTTTAAAAATTCATTTCGTGATAATTTTTATATGATTATTTCATTTCATTTAAAAAATAAATGATGTGTAATTTTTGTTATGTCATCAGCAAACAAATGGTAACAACAAATAAAATAAATAAAAACAAACAAAAATAATGAATGGGCATTGTTAAAATTAATTAAATTAAATTTATTGTTTTCAATAAAAAGAATTAAGAGAATTTCATTTAAAAGAATTGGCATTACAAAGTGTAAGCGCACAAACCGCAAAAAATGAGCATAAGCCAAACTTTTGTATTTTATATATGAATGAATCATTTCCTTTAATTTTTAAATAAAACGCACACTAAATAGACGATTCGATTTATCATTACTATTGATATACCATACCATTATCATGAAATACACGGGTCTTCTTCCGTCTATACGAATATTGTTTTCCTTTTTTGTTTAAAATTAATGCTATCACAAAAAAATTCATATTGACATAAAAAAGAAGACTATAATTTTAAAAGGATTTTTCTCTTTGCATATATATCATTTTTGTCTACGACCTCGTTACTACATCCTTTCCATGAAGATTTGCGTGTATATCGGTTGTTTGTAGAAAATGAAAATAATAAAAGTAATTCACAATGTACTAGTTTATATACACATTTGGGTTTGTACTCATTTCTTATACAATACCAATCCACTATAAGATATAAAAAAGTCCAGGAATATACGTATATGTTCGGTGCTGTATAGAAACAGGTGGTTGCGACTAACACACCGATCTCACAGCATAAGGTCCGTAACATAAATACATTTCTTGTTTCCGCACTTTTCGTTGCAATAAAATCATGAAATAAATTATTATAATTTTTAATGTTATAGCGGCTCCTGCTTGTGAAAAAAAAGTCGGTATTCAATACAAACACCCAATACTTTACGATCGAAATTACGACTACGTATTTAATATTTATTTATTTTATTTCCATAAATTTCAATTAGATATTAAAAATAATTAATGTGCTTGTCGTACCCTAACTAACTAATAAACTACAATATATTTAGTTTATGCGGGCGTTTTCTAAATACATATAATGCATTTTTTTTTATTGTACTCGTTTCATAAAAATATAGTCACTATAGGAAAATATAAAATTTATATATTGTTATTTATTTATTAGTACCGGTAAAAATGGTAATAATCTGATATAAATTATTTGTTTTTGAATTAAATGTAATATTTATTCGGTACAAAGATGTGCAAAAACAAATAATTATAATATGTATATTTATTTTTATAGATATAGGTATATTATTTAATTGTATTCGTATTATTTGTATTAAACGTATATATCATCATAATCATTATTATGTTAATTCATGTGGAGTTTATATGGAATCTATATCAAACATTTTTATTGTATATGCAATTAAGTTGGTAGATTACTACGCATGAGATAATTTGTATAACAACTGACAACGAACTTGGTCAACGCAATTATCAAATGATGTTTTAATGTTTCCTTAATTCCATTACATATATGAGTAAGATTAGCTGATAATGCGGTGTCTGTGTGTACATACATTGTACAAACATCTTTGAGTTAACATCAAATCATATATTTTCAAAGATATTCGTTTTTTTTTTAATTGAAACACACCATAGGTGAAAAATTTCAGATGTACATAAATCTCGAGAATTGAATCTGATGTCGATCGATTACCATGAAAGCTACCAATTGCACTACTACGACAATGTATGTTATATTAATCGTGTATTGTATATGCGGCTATATTTATACATTTGTAAAATATATATTTATTTGTAGTTAAATTTGAAAAAAATATATTAGTAACACACGGATGATTGCGATGTAGTAAAGATAATCGTATATTTACAATATGTTAATATTAATGATTTCGTATATTATTATACACTTGGAAAATTAGTGTATATACACATATGTGTGTGTGTAGATAGATCAAATGTTTTCCGGTGACAGTAACGTTTTTTCGACGTGATTTATGCTAGACTAATCCAAGCATGAGGATTTGGACAAAATAATAGTATGTGCTACTATAAACAGTTGTTCCAACTTGCCCTTTAAACTATTGGCAACAAATAACAAGTGTAATGAATCCGGATGGGCTTATTTTGAATATAAAAAGTAAAACAAATATTTATAACTTATTTCTACTTCATTTTTTAGTACTAAAAATTACTAGACACACTGTCGCTGTAATTTTATATATATATATAGGAATTAGCAAACCATATTGGTATGTTAATGCAGATGGTACATCGTACAAGAGTTATTACATATTAATTAACTGTTTGTTTAGAGGGCAGAGCATTAATCAATTCAATATCTCACATTGACAGTACTTATACGCACCTATATATGAATTGAAATACATAAAAAGATATGGTGAATCCATCAAGACATATTTTTTGGTATAATCTATATTTGAGTATAATTAAATATAATATATCTACCTCAAAAAACCAATTTTTTTCAAGTTTCTTCCATTTTTTCGTTTTGTGTGGTTTATTTATAACAATAAAAACATTTAGTTTTTTCTAATGTAAATATTATTAATAAAATGTAAAAACCAAAAATTTGGCGTTTTGTGGCTATCACCGCATAAATATATTTTTATGTATATTTATTTATATGTTTATTTAAGTTGTTATATTACGTAATATATACGTATACACATAATTATTTGCTATATAAGAAGTGGTGATTATATTTGACAATTGACAATATAATTATGTTTTTAGTATATTTTATATGTGTATCATCGTGCACATATGTATACACAATATACATGTGTATTGAAACAAGTTTGTGCAAATAAGCTGATAAAATTTTTAAGTTATATTTTTATAGTTTAATTTACTACACTATACTAATACACACATCAAACAAAATTTATTGTATTGATAGATTTTTATAAAATATCAATTCTCAAAGTTATAATACAACGAAAATAATAGGTTCAATAAAATATGTTCTATTTTTTTTCCAGCCTAAATATATAAATTAAATATTTCATTATAACATATTTTTTCTTTGGCATATACACCAAATTCTGTCTGAAAAATAACCGGTGTGGTTTTCTAATATTTATATGAATTTGGTAACGTTATCCGATTGACTTTTGATTGATTTTTTGTATGTATGGTGAACTAAACTTAACAAACTCAGAGTTTCATGGCATTTTGTTCAATATAATACCAGTAGTTTTTTGTGCGTCGATCGAGAAATGTATATAAGGAACAAAAACGTTATACCGAAACGCTTGAACAACATATTGTTTATCCAATAGCACAAGTTACTTCGACAATTGACGGTATTGCAGTTGAGGTGAGAATATTTTAAGGAAAAAGCTGAATTTATTAATTGTTTACTTTTTCATGCCGGTTATATTTCGGCCAGAGGGTGTATATTTTATTTATTTATTGTATAATAAAGTATTAGAAAATTGTTTTGTCCAACAACAAATACTATAATATTTTATAAAACGCAAAGAAATCACGTTCAGATTCAAAATACGTATATTATATCGATTTTTGTTCGAAAGTATATGGTGATGTGAGTTAAAACGTTTATAAATCAAAGAAAATTTAATAAATCTTAATTTTATATATAGTAAATGCAAACGTACTTAAAAAATAAAGACGTATGAACAGTATAAACCAACCGGAAAGTTACATACCATATATAAATAATGAATTTTCAAGATGTGTAGGAATGAGTAGTAATTGTTATGATATACGAATCCACATTGATATATATACATAATTGAATTTTGCACCGATAACTCTAATATTTTGTTATATATCACTTTAAATTTGAGTATCGCTTAACTAATAAGCAAATACTTAATTTTATAATATTTAGTATATTTTCTAAAAATGACTTTTATATATTTAGTATTTATACTATTTACAAAAATACCACGAATAACATAACACATACATAAATGTATATAGTATCAACCGGTTCAACTATATAATTTACCTTTCATCGAACATCTGCATGATTTCTTTATATATATATCGTACCACTACATCATTTATAGATGAACATCAACAACATTATATAAATACAACCATTTCATTTATTTGGTTAGATCAATCCAATATTATAAATTATCTGTCGGAAACATAACCGGGAATGGATTAAGAAAAAAGCATACAATTATATTTTATATTTTACAAAAATAATTTTATTTATTTGAAATATTCTTCTACTAAACTGAAAATACATCGTTCAATACACCATAACACCAGGGAAATAAAAATCATGATTAACCGTTGTACCACCATATGATTGGAAAAAAAATTTCATTGTTTTGATTTCATCAAACGAAAGTTTTCGGATTTTCTGATGACCACCGCCTGCCATTCGGCATGTTTTTTCAACGATTGTAACATTTTTTAAAGAAATTATCGTCTGTTTTGATTCGTGTTTGATCAATCTGTTATACAATTTATGGTCATCGCAATGAAATATACGATTTGAAAAAAACTTTAAAAATTCAATTTTTGAAACACATGATTTATATATTTTTTTTACTATACCAAAACCCTACATAAATCAATCAAGAGCCAATATATAGTTGATATGGCTTTACCACAGCCATATTATTAAGTTATTTTTCGGACAGAGGTTGCATAGGTTACAAATAAATTCTATATTATAAATTTATTTACATTATACACAAATAGCAAAAATTATTTTAATTTTTATAAAAAAAAAAATATACACATATCTCAGGTATTTAATTTGATTTAAATAATTTAATTTAATATGTATTAATGTATATAGGTACGTTATTATACATAACCCCTATACGACTATACGAGTATAATCGAGTGGTTTTGATTATTACATTTATATAGAACTCAACACATTATCTATATAACATATCTATAATATAAATAGAAAGTATATACCATTTATTTTAAAATATAGTACGAGATAATATATATTTATAAACAGACAGACACCTTGAAATTTTCTCACCATGGGATTTTATCGTAAAATATATACTCGATCGTAATTCAATTATATACCACAAACCACAGGTAACCAATTCAAAATTATGTGCATAAGAGATATAAGTACTCGTATATGTATCTTATTTTATGTAAGTGTAATTATATGTATATAGGGCAACCAAAAATATGTATACGAGTCGGTTTTTTTTGTGAGCAACAGTGGTCATTTTTAACTTAATCTTTTGATTTGAATTACTATAGAAATATTACCACAAATTCCACCCCTATAATACCATATATGTTCTTAATATTCCCATAGTGTAAAAACTATATTTTATTTGATTTACTTGAGCCCTTTTTTTTCTTTATTCATACATCGATAACACCGATATTTACAGACATATAAATTCAAATTTTTACCTATAATTTTATAAGTATCTGATTACATCATCATTCATGGCATCATCAACAAATCTCGCCCCATTCTCGAAATAATTATTTTTTTCTTTTCCATATAAATTATAACTATTATTATTATTATTATTATTATTATTATTATTGTTATTTTAACAATGACAACTGTGAAAGAAATCTCTTATTATTGTTAAATAAGTGCGCACAAATATAATAATAAAACTTATTTTAATATCAGTATTACGAGTATATAGAGAAGTTAAAACAACAAAAATTGTCTTGATATTATTTCACAATCGAGTCTATAATAGCATGCAATTCATTTTGAAATTATATATAAAATATGTAATGTAAAATGTATAAAAATACGCAATTATTATGAAGCAGAAATAAAAACTTGATTATATACCTTTTCGGTAATTCGTTTTTTTATAAATTAAAATTTTTTTTTATTAAATAATATATGTGCGAGGGCTGTTCAAATAGTTTGCGGATCGTCCGAATCAAACTCATATCATGCGGCTATTATTTTAAATATATATATATTTGTAAGAAAAATGAATGAAAACCCCACCCACTACGTACGCAACAGAATCAAATGGGCTGTCTAAACAATTAATAGAACCTGGACGAAAGTGTACAGAAGAAAACAGTTCAGTCAGTAGGAAAGCTTATGACCTCATGGTTTTCTCTGGGATGCGCAAAAATTATTTTATTGATTGATTATCTTGCAGTAGGTAAAACAATAATTGGTGAATATTATGCAAAATTTTAACTTGGACATCGCTGGACCAACTTTATAATCGTGCTGTATAGATGGTTCGCAAATATTTTGAACAGCCCTCTAGTAAATTTTTAACATAATTATCTGAATTTTTTTTTTCTTATAAAGCTTTTGTATTTTTTTTTTTTTTTAATATACCCTAGCAGAACAAATTTATATTATGTTGATTAATTACATATGAAAATTTACATAAATTTGTTATAATATAAGAAACGTTGTGGTAAAGTTCATTTAACTTTATTATTATTATTATTATTATTATTATTATTATAATTTTATAAAGAATGACAAATTTCATTATAGGTTTATTTTTTAACTAAATTACACGGATTATAAAATACACAAAATATATGCAATTTATTTCTTATGTTTGACCCACAGATATTATTTAACAAATTCATCTATATAGGTCAAGGGATATTTTATTAAATATTATACGTAACATAATGTTGTTGGTAAAAATATTAGCAATTATTTTATTATTCTAAAATGTTTTTTATGCGTTATGTTTTCTGCACAAAAAACATTGATTCACATGATATTTAAAAATTTCAATTACTTCTTAAGAATTGTTATTCTTCAAGGTATTTATAGTAGCGCATAAACGATTTATAATTAAACAAACCCATACCGTTGATTATTTGTTATTGTCGCATAACCATCGCTTGTGATGGTTTGCACATTAAGTTTCATAACACCAAATACATAACATATTATAATCATTACTACAAAATCATCGTTTTGAAATAATTTGCTGTTCTTTTATCGGGTAAAATATGTGTTGCATAATCCAATGTTTGAATTTAATATAATGTCTATGAAAAAATATTCCGTATAAATGCAGTGCTAAGCGCTTAACAAATAGCGACAATATCAAAATTGATTAGATTAGAAAATGAACAACGTTCGCAGAGTTGAATTTGATAATATTATTAATATTTATATAATAACAAACTAAATTCGAAATCAAAATAACCGCTTAAGGTTAAAGTAAACGTTTTCCTTATATCAGTTTAGAGAGGTAATCATTCTGCGATTGAACTATAATCTTTTATATTATTATTTGAAAAATTACAAAGAATTTATTATGCCAAGATCTACTATACAAATATTCATATATATTAATTAATTTCAAAATATAATTTTGTAAATGTTTTCTTAAAATAGAAGTTTTTACGATATGGGTTTGTTTGATTATTTATTTATTATTACTATTTTTGTTATTATTATTATTATTATTATTATTATATATTGTTAGGACAACAATCACATATTAATTATACAGTGACGGTTTCGAAATCTTGAAATTAAAATAAATCGTTTTTAAATCGTTGCTAAAATACGATTTAATTTTTATATTAAGAAAATTAAAATTAGTTTTCAATCCCAATGCTCTGGTGCGGTGGACGTATACGCTGCTGCCGTTACTGTGTCACAAATTTATAACAATAAAATGATTTCCTTTATTTACAAATAATAATATTTAATTTAAATTTAAATTATTATTATTATTATTATTATCATTATAAATTATAGAATATATATTTTAGAGTTTGTTTTTTATTGTATGGTTTTCTTCATCAAATACCAATATTAATAAAATAATTGTTTGCATCGACAAAAACGATTACAAAAAAAAAAAAAAATGCTACGACAACGACGACATGCGATAAATAGAAATTTAATTAAATTTTATATATGTTCAATTATTATACTACAAATGTACGAGTATTATTATTAGAGGTCATTGAATAATATATTTGTTAAATTAAACTCGTCCATTAACTATTAATATGTAAATATTCATACAACCACTATCATAAAAAATGCTCATTCAATTCCATTACATGCAGAGGTGTTTTTTTTCGGAAATTTCAGTAATCGTAGAACTATAGTCCTCCCGCAATGATAAAGAACCATATACAAATTCATTGTTACTGACATTTCCTGACAATTTTAGCTTGATTGATACTTCCAATCAGTAGTAGGTTTTTTGTTTACATCAACATTTTACATTTCTATAACACACATCAAAACGTGTTCTTCGAAATATTTTGTTGAATATTCTACCAACAGGAAAAAGTCACACATGGAAGTCATATCAGATGAATTGGCGGTGAATGTCTAATTGTATTTATGTGTTGTTTTCAGCGATAAATTTTCAAATAATTTTAATAAAATGTTAACCAAAAATACCATGTTTTATAAGTGTCAAGTTTTTAAATGATATAGAAGTGTAGTATTGGTAGTATTATTTATATATAGAAAATACAATATATTTATAGACACAACCAATAGAGATATTATTTAGTAATAAATATTATAAATTATAATACGCGATTATAATTTTAATGACTTTTTTGAACTTTAATTTTATAAATATACTTGTATTATTATATATTTACATATTCCCATAGTGAGTGAGTGTATATGTTTATATTTATTATATTATTATATTGGAGCAAATAAAAACAATATTTTAGATAGTCTTTAATGAGAAATACATATAAATATATTGTCATTATAACCAATATTATCTTTAACCTTTTTGGTTTGATAATATTCTTTAATTCTATATTTACAAATAGTATTTAATGGGAGCGACAAACTGACACTGTATAAATACATGTAATGTAACTTATAATTTTAAAACAAATGCGTTTACACAAATTAACCGCTCTTAGTAGTTGTTAACATATAAACGTATACATTGGAATTGTTCAATTTTATAAATTTACATTATGCGGACGTCATCATTGCAAAAATTAATTTTTTTTTTGAAATTATAAAAAGATTTTGTTACAAAATGATGTTATGTGTATGCTGATAATATTGAAGTGCTTGGGCGTTTCATACTCAATAGTATAAACCGTATCTCTATAAACTTAATAAAAAATCGATGATGTTACTACTACTTACTGGCAAGGCATTAAAATTCAGGTGCGGTTGTAGTCTTCCACCACCGAATCTATCTGCACCTAAATTCTTCAAATTTCCAATGTTGTGTTTCAATTTAGCCCATTTAGCCCCATTTCATTCTATCATCTGTTGTTCACAGTATTTTATTTATTTTTTTTTGTTTTCGTGCGCGCATATAAACAATACAATCACAAAAAAAATTGATTTCTGGTTCAAAAGAAAAACAAACACAACCGCAAACTTAACATTAGGTACTACTATAATATACTAATATTTATAAATTATATAGTTCATTTTCTCAAAAATATCTAAAAATAATTTAAGAAAAAATTTAATATAATATTTTTCATATACGTGTACGCGCTCGGCTCCCATATTCTGTTTGTTTTTGTGTATATATGAATTTTCATAAAAAAAAAATAATAAATGTTAAACTCGCTGTTGTTAAAAAAGGAATTTGTTGTAATAATATAAAATTTAAATTTTCTTAATTGAAATATTTTATTTTAATAAATTCTATCCTACAATTGACATATATTTCCTATTTTTCCCTTATATAAATCAAAATCATAAAAGAAAATTGTGTGCGTGTGTGTGTGTGTGTGTATAAATTTTAAATAATTAAATTTTATTTTTTTATTTCCCTACACAAATTATTTATAGTTCTGTGAAAATTTATTATAACATAAAAATTAAAATAATATGTTTTTGTGATATATAATTTTATTTAAACAACGAACTATAATTTTTAACAAATTTTACAAAATAAAAAAATAAAAACACAATAAAAATTAAATAAATAAATAAATAAATTAATTAATTTTTGTATAAGAATTTTTGTATTTAATTTTTGAAAATTAAAAAATGATGAATAATATTATTATAAATAATGGCAGATCTTGCAGATCAAATCGATGATTATATCTGCAGTTTTGAAGGTGTTGGTGATTTAACTATGGACACATTAGCAATGTTAATATTTGCGTGGGCTGTGTTGGCCCTATTTTTAATATGGTTATGTAAATTTTTATATAATAAATATGTGAAAAAAGTCGATAGCACAACATTAAATGCAACAAACATTTTGGATACCAGTAAAATTGGTACCAGTCCCAGTGAAAAATTACGAAAATCTGAACCAAAAGATTTGTCAACAAGTAAAGATATTAAGGTAAATTATTATATATTAATTATATAATATATAAATATCGTCAGTGGTGCCGAATTGCTGGTGGCATCCGCCCTCACTAATTTCACAACATCCACATTTTTGAATTAATATACATCATTTAGCATCATATAATTTATATTCTTATTGTGGCTATACCTACATATCAACAGTATATCATTGAATTGAACATGGTCAAGGAAAATAATATGGACATCAACTTTCCAGAATTTCCTATTAATTTAACTAATAATACTACATATAATTAATAATAAACTAATAACACTTTTTACAAAATTTCAACAAAATCTCATTAACTTTAGTTTATAACTTGGAAAATATTTTAAATAATCTCAATAATTTCAAAATTTTAATAATATCGGATGGAAAACTATTCGATTTCGACTTCTTTTTATTTATCAACAAAAAAGAAGGAGTATACACGCAGCATTTGTATTTGGAAGCGGGATTAGAAGGAGTTTTTGATCAGACGCATATTCTCATATTGTATATACGAGAACAGGCAATCAAATTTTATATTCATTGATTTTAAGAAATAACAATGGAATTTTATATCTAACGAATTTTATTTGAGTTTCATAAACAAAATATAGTAAAATTATGGTTTCTCATATACAGATGTTTCTATATTATTCAGATCAACAGAAAAATTACATCAAGAAAGAGTCCATTAATTTTTCACAATATTTTATGATTTTATCTTTTATATATGTGTTCCGAGAAAGTATACAATATAATTATATTTTAGCTCTGATATTATAATTCTCATTTGGATATATATAATTTTATGAATGAATGAAATGAAATTTTGATCCTATCCATAGACTTTTACAGTGTTTATTTTATATTATTTAAATTTAATATTATTAAATAATTATTTATAACTTTAATATATCTTTTTTCTCCGCATAATTAGGGTTTGGATTTAGCAGCAAAAGCAAGTGGTAAATCAGTTATAAAACCACCATTGGGTATAGTTGGAAGATCAGGTTCTGGTGGTGGTGGTGGTTTAGTACCAGCAACACCACCCGTACGTAAACGTTTGTCAAGAAAAAGTCCGGGTCCAGAATTACGTAAACCAAATAGATCAATATTGCCGCCGGCCAATGTTGTTGGGCCAGAAACAGTAATAACAATTATATATATATATTATTTTTTATTACAATTATCATTAATCTTATTTATTTATTTATTTTTATATATACAATAGTCATCGGTGACATGGACAAGTCAAGTATTTCGTTGGTTGTACAGTGATCTTGTTATTGTTAATGAATTATTACATTCGTGGGTGCAAACAATTAATGAATATACAAAGAAGTCGGTTGAAGAGGTATGTATTTTTATAATTAATTTATTATTTTTATTATATACATATTTATTTATTATTAATAATTTATTGTGCGACAAAAATGTTTGTATATATATATTCAATTTTTCAATTGATATATTATTTTTAAAAATAATATATATGCGATCATCATTTGCATTGGACATTGCGTGCGTTAATTGTCTCTGTATGATGTGTGATGATGTGATGTGATGCAATGTTACAAATATGTTATTTTCGTGTCTTTAATTTAGTAGTTATTAAATATAATATTTAAATATTAATTTAAATTTCGACACTAACAAACACTTTATAAATAATGAACAACTAACAAATTCAACATGTTCCCTCACCTCATATTATTAATTTGTTGTTACATATAAATATTGCACTCTTATTATATAAAATAGAATACTAATTGACTGAGAATAATATATGCGAATAATATTGAATATTAACCTTGCAAATAAAATAATAGCAATCGGTCTTTTTTCTATAATTGTAATCATTACAATATATATAGGCTATAATTATACGTGTATACATTACATGCACATTAGAATTTTATGATTCGGAACATTTTTTATTTTTATTATATTAATGACATGTTCGTACACACAACCGTTTTTCACATTACAACATTGCAATGTTGCAGTTAGTTATAAAAAATTAATAGTATTTTTTTGTTATTGTTGAACTATTATAACTATGTGCCAATTGCATAAGATGTAAATTTTTCATATTACACAATTGTATATATTTTTTGTTTTATTTTTCATATATGAATGTGATTTATTTATTAACTAATATTGCGTTCACATTATACAAATTTTTTTTTTTCTTTTTTTTTTAAGTTCATTACGTGTTCATTGACCCAACATTCATATTTTAAATTTATTTATTTATTTCTCTCCATATATGTATTAATAAAAAAAAAAAAAAGAACACGTTAAATTGTTTTATTGTTGCATAAGTATTTTTTGTTGTTGGTGTTGTTATAAATAAAAAATTTACAATGTAATTAACTGATTTATAGTGTCCGCAAAATAACGGTGGGAATGGCTTTCTAATTTTATGAATCTGTTGCATCTATAGGTTGCTAATTGATTTATGTATTGTGAACTGACTTTAACAAACTCTGTCACAGTTGTGTAACAATTTCCTTTCGTGTTGTGCCAAAATACAACGCATTAAAAATGTATAAACTATATAAAGATCAAAAAACCAACATTAAATTTAATTATAAAATTATCGCAGCACTTGAAATATTAAATTATTTTAAAATAGCTTATGAAGATAATGGTTTATCCATAACATAAGTTTTTGAGTGGCATCAATAAATAAAATAACGAAGAAAACATCCAAAAAGTACATGATATTGTTGGCAAGAAATCTTCAATGAGCTTCATGAAAATTGAACTGGTTTCTTGTATAGTATACCAAAAAATAACAATTTATGTTATGAGAATATTGTACGATAATCTATACCTTCTAATTGTGCGATAAATATACTAACACTGATGTTTTGTTAAACCTTTTTATTTATTCGCCTTATATAGACACGATTTAGTTTCATGTGACTATTTTCCATCGCCTATAAAATTCATCTGGTGATAAATCAGTTGGCATATCAAATGCTGACATTGAAGAGTCAACGATATTCATATTGAACAATAAGCTACATAAAAATAGCCACTTATTGAACGTTAATCGGTCCGTTTTCCGGACAAAGGGTTGTATTTAATATTTGTTAATTTATTATTTGTCATTTCTATATTTAGAAAAGAAATTGGTGCGACCAATCAAACATTGAATTTATAAAATATATAAAAAATATTAAATTTATATTAATTGATGATGATTTTGTCGAAAAAAATCAATGACACAATAATTATCAGCGCATATATTTGTTGCATTTAGTTATTGGGTAATATTTCAAAACTAAAACTGAATTATTTTTTTTTTTTTTTTACACGACAAAGAGTTATGAATTTGAATTTATTGTTCACTATTCCGTATATAGTGAGTGTGTGTTATAGAATATTAGTTGGTATAGATATGAATACAATCTTTCTTTATATTTCCGTCCATTCCATATTGTACTTTAATTTAAAAATAATTACAAATTTGCTATAAAATTTTTCTTTTTCTTTGGGATTTAAGTTTTTCTGTTTTTGGTCTTGGTTTTTTTTTTTTTTTTTTTTATGATTGATGGACGATAAAATAATATTAATAATTTAGAAATAACAGAATAATATCTTAAAAAATATATAAGTTAATTGATTTTCAAGCTGTGTTTAGTCATCTGTTTAATACATAAACACTCACATAGAAATATAAATGAGTGTGAAATTTTCTATGTCAGAAATAAATTATGGTTTTTTTATACTATAAAAAAAAAATGATTGTATATTAGAAAATTAGATTGTAAAAAATGATTTAAATTGGATTATAGCGGATTTCTTTCTCAATTATATATATATATTCTATTTCTATATACAAAAGTGTTTATTTATACTTTTATTAAATATAAAGTTTTAACTATATATATATTAAAATTTGCATTTTTGCTATATACCAATTGAAAAGTACTTGTAACATAAATATATAGAGATACAAAAACATTTCTATATTCATACTCGTATAATTTATAATTAAATAAATTAAAAATACAATTATTATGTAATTTATAAAAAAAAATATTGCAAAAATTAATATTAATTATATTAATTATAAAATATCACATCATTTCATATTTATGATTCGATTAATTTATGTACGAGTAGAACATATGTACAATATATAGACATCAGTACTACGTACGTAATCGTATATTAATCTTTAATAATAAAATATAGCTTAAAATGTTTTTCAAAAAGATTACAGATACGCAGTACATCGCAATTGGTATTTCTGTTCATATTCACAGTATAACTTATTTCACATATACAGAATATACATTACGCCCAACTGAAAATGGCTCTTAAAAGAAACGAATATATGCAACCAAAGTGGTGGTTCAGAATTTACAATATACTATACATAAAAATCGGATCAATTGACATTCAGATGGATGGCTTCGTTTCGGGAGGGTGAAATTATACACGTGAAGTTGATTAACGAACTAGAAATAAAATGCCATTGGATACTGATGTGTTATAAATCGTATTCGCTGTAAATATAACGCTCCTTGAAATAGGATACGGATATCAGAATCTTCATGTTTGGATCCTTAATGCGATGGACATTATAGTTGTGCTAAAATTTATTCTGGGTAACGTAACCTGTACCGCATATAGAGAAATAATTAAGAATGAATCACTAATTTAAAAATATTGGAGGTAAGACTTAACGACTATACAAACCAATATTGGTGAATTATTATATATATATACTCACATTCAGATTAAATTACGCGACACTAGAAACACTGTAGAATAGAAGGATGAATTGTTTTTTATCAGAATATTTTGTCATTGTAATCATTTTACTATAGTTCTATCTAGAGTTAATTGAAGTTGTTGGCACGATGTCATGATGATGATGTAGTCAACAAGGTATTTTACTATAATCTCTGTAAATATATCTGTATTCTTTATGATACACACAAACCTTTATTTTTTTTTTTTTATAATGAAAAATAATATGAAAAGGATTTGAAACCATATATAGATTTCAATATTGATGTTATATAGATACCCAACCCTATACAAACACAGTGTGTCAAAGAATTTTTAAAACCGAATATTCAAAATGATATAGAAACATGTTATTATTATTTGTTTTTTATGTTCTTCAAAATAATACCTTCGGCTTATTGTATAGCAATTTATTAATGATACTGTTCCAATATATTTGGCTGCATGCATTGCCGCCACAAAGCACGGGTGGAAATATAATGAACATATATCCTTTTGATTTCATTTTAAATTTTGATTATAAAGTCGCATCAGTGTAAGTTGACATTAAGCGCCAGTCTTACAAATTAATTGCCACACTATATACTCTGTATTGTTACATTAAAAAGCTTTCATAATATTATATCATTCAATATAGACGATATACTTATTGGTTTCAACTTTTTGTATTATATATACATTTTATGACAAAAGGAAACCATAGCTTTTATTTGTATATATACACAAATTAATGTTCTGTTCTGTATTGCAGCACTATTGCGTATTTTATATGTATTATGTGAATTGATTTTCTAAAGAAGGAATATTATATTAATTTAAAAAAAAAAAAAAATGACATAAAAAACATAGTTAGAAAACTATAGATAATTATTTTCAAAACTATACGTATGCGATTTGATCATGCGTATATTTACTAATAATTATGGCAATCAATTTTTTGTTATACTTTTTGCTATAATACACCTATAATCAATGCAAATTATATCAATTACTGATTTGTATGTATTTATTTGTAAATTACATGTATCTAGAGAGACGTGTATAGTATCAGAAAAAGCCATATAAATGTACTTGTATATATTGTCCTTGATCTGGAAAACTTTGTTATGTCTTATTCATATATTATGAATTTTAGTAATTACACACACTAATTACTTTTGGCAAATTTTAAAAACATATAATTAAAAAAAATAAAAACAATTTTATTGAACATTTTTTTATTTATAAATTTTAATCTTTTTTAAATCGCATTAATATTCAACTCTTCTGTCCGGCAAAATAACCGTGGACTGGCCTTTCTAATATATACGGATCTGGTAATGCGATCTATATATTGTCTACTGATTGATTTTATTAATATTTGAAAAAGAAACTATTATCCTGCAATGCTTGAAATATTTGCGTTTATCCATAATATAAGTTGTATCGACAGGATTAACAAATTGTATTTTAGTTGAGACTGAATAAATCCATCCGAAAAATTACCTTTCTGTAATATTGTACAAATAAATTAATTATATGTTAAGCTATTTCATTCATAATCCATTCTTATGGTTATTTTTCGGACAAATGGTTTTTTTTTTTACATAGGATAGATATACAAACTTGAAGCAAGTTTTACCAATGTATGTATGTGTGTATAATTAATATTTTTTAAGTCCATATCTTACATAAGATTTTGCAGTAAATGTTTAGTTTTTATATATGCGTATACATTTTATTATACAATATATCCAAAATACGACTTATATTTTTTATATCTATAAATATGTGTTGACGTAACTTCTATATATATTTACATGCGAGTTTACCAAACATCATGCACAAAGTAGTATATAGTTCGTTATTATTCTTTTACATTTTTATTATGGTATGCAGACACCGCGGTGTATTTGGATGATGATGACACAATCCACATTTATGGAGTGGTAACAATATGATGTAATATACAGTGATGTTCTTCAGCAAACCTATTGCTCTTTATATACAAGATATGATGGCTGATTTTTAAAATTTATTACTAATTTTATAAAACATTATGTAAACAACAAGCACAGGCGGATATTAGAAATACACCATTGATAGGGCCACACCAAATGCATAATTTCGAGGGATTGACAGTTTCGCCGTTTGATACAATCCATTTAATTCATTTATTTAAATTTTTTAAAATGCTGCTGTTTGTACTAAAGCGAAAAAAACGTAATCCAAACCTTAACCGAAATGTCCTTGAATTCGACTTTATTGATAAAGATGCCGCCGGTCAGGTTCTTCCTTTTTCTTTACCATACTAACTGTGGCAGCATTTAACAATGATGTGCATTTGTTATTCTTATTTGCAACCGATCTAGTATCGTTTAGATGATATATGCGGTTAAGCATACGGATAAGTTGACCGTATAAAATCTATTGTTTTCATTATATTTTCTTTTCAGATATTTGAAGATAGTTGCTTTTTACAAAATTTCTGGAAAAACAATTATTACTTTTTTTTTGTTTTTTTTTTAAGAATCCCCTGATATTATAAAGAAAATTTATAATTTACTCTTAATAACTTAATAATATATTTTATAATTTGGAACTTTAAAGGTATAGCCGTTAGTGAATCGCACCATAAAATTTATTAAATTTACTGCACGCACAGTTACTAGATATGCGTGATAAGCTATATATATTTATATACAGGGTGTCCCAATAAACCATAAAAACCGAATGCGTTGCGGTGGTGTAGTTGGAGTCCTAGATCTGATTAAACTTTAGTTATAAGTGAATGTACAACATTTACCTTACTTCAATGTATATTAATGAAATGTAAAAAATTTATCAATTCCTACTTTGTCGACATCGTCATATATGTGGATCTGCTAAAGAAATCGCGTATATATATGAATAGCAGTTATTGAAACACCCTTTACAATATATATATACAATTAACATTTTATTATATGTACTCGTATATGAATGAACATATGAAATTTATATTAAATTTGAATAATAATATTGTACAATATATATAAATTGTATATAAAATGTAAAATATAAAATATGTATGACGTAATTGATTTTTTTATAGCATTTGATATATGGATAGTTTATGTAAATGCGATGATGAGAGTATAAACGACATTATTATATGTTTAACAATATTTCGTTAATTGGTATATTATATATATATATGCATTATGAGTATATCTGAATACATTTCATTTATGTTAATTCACATTTGAAATATAACCGGCAAAAATATATATGTAAATATTATATACAATTTATTTAATTACATTTATATGATGAGCTGTTTTAGCATCAGCAGCAACAGCACAACCACCACCACACTCAGATATATGTAAAATATAATTTATATAAATAAAATTTAATATTGTCGGTTGACGACGACATAGAAATGCTATATATATTCAACAATTCATTGAATACTACGTGTTTAATATAATTTACAAAAATTTTAATTATAAATATTCACCATAAAATGGTTAATGGGATAAACAAAAATGAGTATATACAGAATAAAATTGTTTAAAAAGCTTCGTTTTGCGGTATAGGCGCGATGAAATAAACGTTCTATTTCTATTTATATAAAATAACTCTTTAAATGTATGTTTATTTTTATCAATATTTTATTTATATATAGAAAAGGGTTTTTTTTTTATTCTCCATATAATACAGCAGCTACAGCAACAACACCAAGTAATAATAAAAATATTTTATTATTTTTTGAAAACTATTTACATTTTTATACATACATTTTTTGAATAAATGTTTTTCACATGGAAAACATGTGCGCTGTATTTAAAAGAATTTAATACTTATGTATACGCGCACCAATTAGAATTACATAGGCTATATAAATTATTATATACTAAATTCTATTTTAATTTTAAATTTTGATGGTAACAGCTACACGGTGTATACAAGAAGACAAAATAAACACATATAAATTTCGTCTGACACAGCTTGGTGTAGCTCTACGGTAGCATAAGTCTATGCCTCTGATATAATATCTTTTTGTTATCGCACACAGTGTGACGCTATATATAGTCGCAAGTCGTTCTCCAAACATTGTTTAGCAACAAAATGGTAGAAATTTTGATTTGATGATATTCATAAATTGCCAAAAATTTTGGGAAACGGTTGTAGCTAACGCGATGGCATAGTTTTTCAAAAATAAATATGTTTCTTTTAAAATAACAACCGTAAATAGTCATATTTGTACACCTATATTATTTATAACCGTCGTGCTCCTTGAGGACATTTTTTAATGTATTCACATTATTAAAAGCTTCTTTTAGATGTATTATTGTAAATTCGTCAGGTTGTATAGATATAGGTTCCTTGATTACGCCTCAGCCAACAATGCAGACTCTATTGCTGATTTGTCTTTTACATTTTTTTACATTAATTACTATATTAGTTGTTCAATAAAGTATATAGCTGTGCAGTTTATTTATTTCATCTGGCTCACATCTTATTTCAAGATAATATAATATTGCAAGCAATAAACTTCTTAAACCGACTTAAAGTTTGCTTCATGCAAGAAGAGATTTAACGGAACATATATATATTTTTATATAGTTATATTGTCATAAATCCATTATATACAAATTTAAAAACCTCACATTTTTTAATAAGAAAATTGTATATACATCACGAATTATTGAATAGTTATTAACTATTAATTTTTGTTTTAATTTTCTCAAGTGAAATAGTTACACAATTATAAATATATATGTTGTTATTGTTGTATTTGTATATAACTCACCAGAAATTTAAGTAATAATCTGCAATATTTGACACGCAGACGTTAAAAATGTTTCAATTTCAATGAGTATATATTTATTATTTTTTCTTGCATTTTTTCGTTATGATTTCATTACTCAAAATATTTATTTTAAATATAATTTAATGATGTCACACATTCATCATAAAGTATTGGAACAAAAAATAAATATAAAATAAGAACAAACAAATGGAATGGAACGATAAATTATGTTAGGAGAGGTCATCACAAAAAATCATTGAGTTATGTAAATAAATAATAATTATAAATAAAACGCATTCATTCGAATAATAAAAATGTGGATGTAATCAATTGCTGTTGTTATAAATATGGTTTGATAAAAAAATAAATATATAAATATAATAATAATTAACCGAATAATTGAAAAAAAAAAATGAGAAAAAGCCGCAAAAATTAATTATAGAATATCTATAATCGGTTACCAAGTTCAAATTTTAAATTATTTGAAGCTTTGTAGGACACGTACATTAATTTATAATTAATACAAAAAAGGTGTGGTCGTTAATTTTATTTTTATAAGTCTAAATTTTAATGAAATAATATTAAATTATTATTATGCATTTTTTTTTTGAATTGTGTGCTCACGTACATACATTTATTTCTATATAAAATAGATAATCAGTACTTATATCAAATTACATTATTAATATACCTATAATATTTATTTATATACCAGTATATTTTACATATACATTTGGATTGATGTACTAAAATAGAAAAACTATAGGTATTACATTTATTATTGTTGGTTTAGTGTAGATGTAATACAATGATTATGAAATAAAATACATTACAAGGCGTTCTCGAGAATATAATTATATAGGAAAGCTTTAATTTTAATTCAAAATCACATCTTATAGTATATGTGCATTTTGATCGTAGAACTCTGTTTAAGGACGCGAATCATATTTTATATGTGGTATATAGGCAAAATCGCTGTTACTCAGACATCTACTTGCGATACGTACTTGACGAATCTGCTGCATCTGATTTGTAAATGACAAAAAACTTAAATGTACATACTTTGTGCTACATGTTATGGATATCACACACTTTGAAAATGTTCTATGTCCTTGTGGCCGATTTTTTTGACATCCCATATGGATGCACACTATGATGAAAAGAAAAGTTCTGCGACATATGCATAGAAATCAGCCTCTGCCTAATAGACAACGTCCAACATAACTTTCTATGTCAGCAAAAAATATTTTCACATCGAAACACCTTATTGTTTTGAACTTATACAATTCAAATTTGGAAGAATGTCGTAAAATTTTACGAACACCCTGCCTGTAAACATGAGGTTAATATATTAAAATTAAAATGTGTACATGTTGTAAAAATATATATAATCGCAGTGTAAAATACGGAAACCGGAAATTCTTACATAATTATTAAAATAAATTATGATTCAATGAAATTATTTATTTAAGTTTAATAAACATATATGTTAGATTAGTCAATGTTTCAGACTTTATAAATACTATTTCATTATGGATATAAAATTGATAAGAAATTTTTGTATATTATTTAATCACAATTAAAGTATATTAATTGGCCTATAGATTTTCACAACAAAAATTGAATAAATTGAATATATATATAAAAATTCCACCTGTTACTCTCATACAAACATTTCCATTAAAAAAATATATTATCTATAAATATAATTATTATTTTATTTTCTATATATTTATAATAAATAGCAAGGTGTTGCTGTTGAAATAATTCGTGTGCTTCCAGAAAGTCCAACACCAACTTTATCCAATATTTATTGTAATAGTGAAGAGAAAACACCAAGTGAAATGGTACGTATAACTTTTCTTATTTTATTTAAATAATTAAAATAACATACATTTTTTCATATTAATACTTATTTCTATATAGACAATAACATTAGACAGTGATGCAATGCCAGTGTTACAAATTAAATCGATGCGTCAAAAATCGGGTAAAGTTGAAACATCACATTATAAAGTAACAATAGCAAGATTACGGGCACGTTTAAGTATTAAACTTAGTTATAATACACTAAAAGGTGAAATGAAAATTGATGGTTATCCAGATGTAAGTTCGGTTTTATTATATAACATTTAATTTTTAATTTTAATTAATAATCAAAAATATACCCAATATATAGATTCGCATAACAATGAATAGCATTGGAGCTATAAAAACAATTGATCAAGATGAAAAACAATTACAAGATGTTATAAGTGAAATTTTAACAATAGCAATACGTGAATGTACTTATCCAATAGATTTTTCTATATATTCAACGTGTCCGCGTGCTGTTGAAATGGATCCACCAGAATTACCTGTAAATTTACCTATTCATTATGATTCATTAGCGGTGAGACATGAAACTAAAATTTTGATAATATTTTAACATAATGTTTATCCATTAATTTTCGATTTATATATTATTATAAATATGTGCATCAATCGAATTTTTAGAAATCGGAAAAAAAAAATTAATAATAATAATAATAATAATTATAATGATAAAAATCTCTTATTAAAAAGAGTACGTAAATAATGTAAAATATTTCAAAACATTTTCATTTCTTTCCGCTGTATGTTATTTATAATTTAAACTATATATTAAATATAATAATGTCTTGGCTTTAATTGTTTTGAATTGTATATAGACACAAAAATTTTTAGTAAATTAATATTATATAATTAATAATTAAAGTTTTTCCCTAAATGAAAAAAAAAAAAAAACAATTATAGTATAATATGGAACATTTAAATCCAACGTATCAAGGTGGTACACCAATACATAATGTACCATCTGGTAAACGTTTATTAGTTAAAGTAGTTAAAGGCGATGGTTTAATACAAGCCAAAGATCCATATTGTGTTGTTGAAATGGATGAACCACCACAAAAAAATCAAACGGGTGCACGTCAAGGTGTCAGTCCATTTTGGGATGAGCATTTTTTGTTGTAAGTTATTTAGATATATATTTAAAATAATTTTAATTATTATACGTCACGTGGAAAAGTAAGTGCACAACTTAAAAAAAAAACTAATAAGTTATTTTACCACATATTGTTATAGATCTCCCAATATTGAAAAATAAACTCAACTCTAACAAAAAAAGGATTACACCATGGATATACTGAGGAGTTATTTTCTTTCAACAATTAGAGATGTTTACATAGTCAGTATTTCTCTCGAATAGCAAAATGCTGGGGACAGGTTAGAGTTATCTTTGTACCGATATCCGCGTACATCAAACTTATACAGAGACTTTGTTTAAAGAAATTTCCCTCATAAGATTAATTGACATCATGTTTCCACAAAGTATTATAAATACTAATCAACGTTACAACGGTCAGAGATTGTTCGTAAGGGTGTTCTATCGCTACTAATAATATGATTGATACTGGTCAATGAACTCATCGACCACCTAGATAAATAATCAATTATATACACAGAACTATGCTAATGATTTTCAACGGTCTGGGTGAATAGAAACACATTGGTATACTTGAGGAATTTCTTAATACAGTTCTCAGAGAAATGACCAGTTGTTGTATGGCTATCTGAATGAAAAATGATAAAGATTACATGCCGGTTGTCGTCAGACGAAAAAAATCTATTTTTGTCCAAATTCACTACTGTTGACTAAGATAAAATAACTTTTTTTTTTTTTTTCAGTCGTTCACTTACTTTTGAATTTGACTGAATATATATTTCAATAAAATTATATTTTTGTGGGTTATTATTTCAAATAAAAACATTTTTTTTTCTTTTTATAGCGACTTATCCCCTCAATCAGCTGAAATATTATTTGAAATATATGATCGTCCAACAAATCCAAATGATCCAGCAAAATTCATTGGTTTAGGTCTTGTTGGCATCGATGAATTAGCTGTTGGTCCAGCCTCATCACAAATTTTAACATTACAACCACGTCCATATGAAACACAAACAGTTAATGGTGCAATAACTGTTGAATTTGTATTTATTGAAGGTGCTGAAGTACCGGCCGGACGACGTCCATATAAATTTAAAGAAGCACTTAAAATAACAAATCCATCGCAATTAAATGGTGAGAGACTTTCCCAAAACTAACCGTAAACGCTGTAAATAAAATAAATAATTTAAAAATGTACACTTTTTACACAGGTTATCAAAATGGTACAGATTTAGCAGATACAGCAATTAAAGCATTAGAAGGTGGTGCTTTACCACATAGTGGTAATCCCAGTAAAAGTACACTAATTATTCATAGTGTTCAAAGGGTAAGTGCTCATTAATTGTTTGTTTGCCGCGCGATCCTTATTTTCTTTAAAACCACAAAAAAAAAATTATTATAAAAATTTCATCAAGGAATTATTTAATATTTGCAATTTGTTAGGAAAATATGTCATTATGAAAATTGTTTAAAAATGCGTGTTTCAAAACAAAATCCTGTTAATATTTTTTCATGCTCTTTCTCATCAGTGTATATCTCTTCCTTTGTTGTAGTTATTTTTAAAACTAAATTATCCTGCATATATTTCTTTTTAATTATTCTATTTTTAAATTGTATGTTTAATTTAATTATTTAATTTTTTTATTGTTTACTATTATTATTCCCTATTATTGTTTTTATTGTTTTTTTTTTGTTTTTTTGTATTTTTATTTTTATTTTAGAATGCCAATCGGCCATATTATTACAGGGTAATTACAAAATTTGTATTTTTTGTTATATTTGATTTTCAAAATTTAATATGTTATAATATAAAAAAAAAAAAAAACTCATATGTGGGCTGACTGATATTATGGTTATTTTTTTGAGGTTTAAATAAATATTATAGAAGCTCTATTCGATTCTGATGTAATAATTTTCATGGACACAATCTATTACTTCACTGGCAACAGGATTTTTTCATTGCAATTCTATAAATCATCAGGTAGATTACAAATATAGACAAATATTGACTTTTTTCACATCACTCGCACTACAACCACTGGTTCAGATGGTACATGAATGTACATTGTGTACCAAACTGAACAATTAATGGGGATACCATACATACATGGTTTTTTTAAAATCGATAACGAACCGGAAATGTCAATGGACAAGTCAAAAGAAAGCAGTAGTTGAAAGGCATTATAAAAACGATAATTCAGAATGGGAAGCGAAGCTTGATAGAAAATCGATAAATTATCACTGATCGATCTTTAATTTGTTACAGCGGGCAGGTGCTGGAATTTATTCTATTATGTACAAAGAATTATAATTTGCATTTATGTTGATGGTAAAAGTGGATCAACGTTTTTGGAAGAAGGATGGTAATAAGTAATCATAATGGAAAAATAGACAATATATGACATATTCTCAGTATTAAATCATTTGTTATTTCAAGTGTATAGCTTTTATGACATCTATCAAACATTCATTACCGGCTTCAAGTTGGTAAATTGCTCCGCATAAATAGTTTTATTCCATTCAAAATGTATTCCAATAACGTTTTTCATCCTTATTTTGGTAAGGGACTTTCGTGTGGTAAACGAAATTCTATAATTAACATTTTTTTTAACGCATAATGGTATTATTTTCACCTCATTTAAAAAAAAAAAACCATAACTCACCATCATTGACGGTGGTCCGGTGACAGTCAGTACGAAAAAGGGTTAATAATATAATGAAATATTATTATATTTAATTTAAAAGTTTGGTTTTCAAATTATTAATTTATTAATTAATTTAACCCTATCTTTAATAATTTTTTTTTTTTTTAATTTGTATTTGTCAATTTTATTTGTATTTTTTTATTTTTAATTTTTAATGATTCTTTTTTCTTAGTTTTGTTTTTTTTTTTGCTATAAGTATTTAAAAAATTTTTTATTTTGCATTTAATTTATTTTTACTTAATTTGAATGATTTTATAATTTTCTAAAAATAAAAAAAAAAAAAAAAAACGAGATTGAACAAAAATTTAATTGAATAAAAAATAAAAACAAAACAATTTTACTAACACACAAAAACTCAATAACTCAAGGTCGGACTTAATGAAAACGGTCAAATTCAAATGGAAGAGAATATAGAAACAGATGAAAATATTTCAATGGTTGGTAATGTTGGAAATAGTCCAACCGATAGTTTTGATCAAACGGCAACATTATCAGACATTGTGAATGTAAATGATGATGTTGACGTGGAGACAACGCTTGAGGTAAATAATAAACCAAATGGAATACAACAACAAGATTCTATAATATCTACGGTAGGTATTGTTTTAGCATTTTTATAATTATTACAATATATTTATTTAGAGTTTTTTTAAATATTTTGAAATTAATTGCTTATAAATTGTTATATTGTTTATTTTGGATACTATTTATTTTGTGAAATTATTTGTTTTGGCGCTATAAAAATGCTTGAATATAAAATGAAATGTGAAACAAATCAAACAAAAAATGGTCTTCTATTAATTACGCATAAATACGAATATCAAATATATATATTATTCGATGATTTATAGTCAATATTCAAATGTGTAATATCTTTTTATTTATTTTAACAGGAAAATTCGACACGAAAACATCGAAAAAATTAAGAACTATTCAATAATTTCATAAAGTGTAGATTTTCCTTTATAATAATATATTTCATTTGTAAAAGGATATATCATTTAATCGACCTCACACACACACACACACATTACTGTATGTTTGTTCAATTTCGAGCATGTTTTTTCTCTGTTACTTTTTTAAATTTATTCATTTTCACCAAAGTCCTTGTTAATCCTCAAATTTCTTCAGTTCAGTTATTCAATTTTATTTATTACACCTTCTTCCCTAACATATAATAAATAAATATTCATAATTATTGCTAGAAAATTAAATGTGTCGATATGGTTTATATCTTGCTCCATACAGTTTTAGTTGCGTACTTTCGATAACATCTATAAAAGCCAGGAAAACCGTAAGATTACTGTCCAAAAAATAAGTTGTACTCCCTAACTAAAGTTTCCAAGAATTAACAGAAGTAAGATTTCCTACGTACAATTGATTGAAAAAAATATGATCAACATGGTCCTAGAAGTGGTATAATCCTTGGGAAACAACGTGAGTCTTGAGAATTTATATATTTCATGTGCCACACATCTATAATTTAATTAATTAAATAAATGATCCATATATAGTTCTTCGGCAATCTGATCGCATAGTAGAAGTGCATAAATAAGGGGAAGTTTAAAGGTAAGTTACAGAGGCAGTTGCTAGCAAAGTTTGAGGGGATGTTGCAAGGAAAGTTTAATGGAATAAATTGTATAGAGAAGGATAGTGTGACTTCTTTTAATTGTACAGACAATTGATTTTCTTTCCTTCAATTATTTGTGTGGCATATCATTTTTAAGCATATTAAAATTGTTGTTGTTTTTTTTTTTGTAATTGCTAATAATAGCCAATTATAACCTAATAAATAGTAGTAATATATACAATAACAAATAAATAGTATTAGAGTAATTAATATATAAAATCCATTATATTATTAATATAAAAACATATGTAATATTCAATATAATTATTAATTTCATACAATCGACATCGAAATCATCCAATCACCCATATTTATTATCGCATATTTGTTATATATACAAATCAATAATATCATAAAAATGCATGTGTGCGCAGCCAGGAGAACCAGCAACACCAATAAATGGTCACAATTATAACTATAATAATAATCAACAGTCAACAAATGTGATACAAGATAATAGAACAAATTTAGATACAATTAATAATACAGATGCAGATCGGGGTAGAACTAGAAAAAAACGTGATTTCTTTGGTACACTAAAACGACGTTTGGGACGTTCAAAAAGTCGTACAAAATCAGCTGATCGTGGTATGATACCAATTGATTCAGAAAATCCACATGGTGAATTACGTTCAATATCAGCTGATCGTGCACTTGCCCAAGGTGGCAATACATCAAATACATCAACTGGTAAGTTTTCTTATTGTTTATTATATTTGGTACCATAATATTATATATCATGCGGTGATTAGTACAATATAATTTGGCAAACATATTATATAGAAAGTTTCGTGTCGCCAAAAATTTTTTTAAATTATTTCTTTATTTAACCCATATACGAAGACGGGGTCGCATCGCTAAGGTAAAGGTAAAAATCTAAGAGAAGAAATCCATGATATGGTGTTCTAGATTGAAAATGCATACAGGCAAACAAGCTGATATGTTAAACATCTCTAATGACATTGTGTGCGTGCATTACAACTTACACAACAATTTGCAAATTTAAATAAGTTAGCGGCTCAAGATGGATGTTTAAGGTCGACGACCTTAACGTTCATCATTATCCATATCTTTGGCGGCACGCCTTTAAATCGTATATACTTTAGACATCATTTAATTACAGTATTCATGGATATACAAATGTTGTATATGAGTTATTCAATATGTACCAGAAGACGTGAAACTTTCTTATATTTTATATGTATTTATTTATATTTATTTTATTCCTTTATTTTATGGATTTTATGCTTTTCTTTATTATTTATTTATTTTTTTTCCTTTTTTCTTTTTTTATTGTTTATTTTATTTTTTTTTTTGTTTTATATTTTTTCTTTTTTTTTTTTTATGTACACATTTTTTCTGTTTATTATTTGTTTCACATAAAAATTAAACACGCATAAAATGTAATTGAATGTAATATTTATGTTAATCCACGAAATTAACTCACAAATTTACTACACACACACAAACATTTATTTATTGTAACCACACACACGTCACACTCATATACAAATATAAATGCAAATAATAATGTGTATATTAATTAAAAACACATACACACACACATAAATACATAAATACACACATAAACAAAACCCAAAAAAAAAAATAGGACCACGTTTAATAGTACCTACATTAGATCAATCAAGACGATCCTCACTTTCAGAATCATCGGCTATCTCAGGATTTTCTAGTACTAGCACAAAAACATTTGTACATGAAGCGTCAGCATTGGTATTAGAAACAATTGAAAATGGTGTTAAAAGGTAAAAAAAAATATATTAAATATGTATTTCAAAATAATTACCTTAAATTAATTATAATTAATTTTTAAATATTTTAATATAGACATTATTTGGTGCCGCTGGCTATTGCCCAAAAACCCAGATGGCGACGTAAAGGAACAAAATTACATATTTATAATGATCATACATTTATTGCAAAGCATTTAAGCGGGTAATTTGTACTTTTATTATTATTTTTTAATAATTGATGAATTGATATAACTCTTTTTAATCCTCTGTAATAAGGACGAAGATGATAATATATTTAATATAATTGAATGTAATTATTGTGGGCAAATCAATAAATTGATTGCTGTCAATAAAATATAGCATGTGGCATCTTCTTGCTGGAAGTGTACATGGATTGTTGCTCTTTACAACGAGTTCAGAACCATTTACCAGCATCTATCTACATTATTTCATAAGAAATACGAACAGGAACGATATATACCTACTATGAATAATTCGCACCATATAGTAGTAAAACTCATGTGAACGTAATTATGCACATGTGTATTATTTTCTTTGTATTATGATTATTATTGAGGTGGATGTTTTTATCACAAAATTTAATTGTTCGATTAAAAAAGTAGATCCACATTACAATTGTTCATTTCGATCTGAACGATGCCGATGATCTCTTGGTTTTTGGTTCAACATTCAATAATACAAACATTTCTAAGCCTTTTTGTTGATACTTCATCACAAGTAATGTGAATTAATAGTGTGAAATTTATCAAAAAGCAATTCTTCCTCATGATCGATTATGTACACAATAAAATTCACGAAGTACTCTTTTGTTATCACCTTTGTAGGATCTGAACATTAATTTTTAAAATAAAATTCCACAAATTGAAAGCTTTTGTTTAAACAGTTGATTTTGGTTTCAATGTTTATGTTACAGTATTCCTTATATAAAAAACACATTACACGCGATTGGTATCCGGATTATAGGGGGTTTGAAAAGTACCATGTCTTTATATTTTTATTTTCGCTTGTCTTTTAATTTAATTTAAATAATATTGAATTCTTTTTTTTTTTTTTAGTGGACTATTGTGTGATGTTTGTAATCGTTCAATACCTCGCCGTCCAGGTAAACAAGGATATGAATGTCGAGATTGTTTAACAAAATGTCATAAACAATGTCATGTTCGTGCACCACAAGCATGTACAAATCCTACGGTTTTATCAATGGAACTGTAAGTAAAATATACACAAAATATATGTGTAAAGATAATTTTTATATAAATTTATTAATTAATTAATATTTACAAATTAAAAGTAACAACGTATAAATTTTTATAATTATGACACAAAAATATGAGCTCGGTGATTAGTCTATTTTTGTTTTATTATATAATTTTTTTTTGTTTTAATTTCACTTTTTATAATTACTAAAATTTAGAAAAATTCGCTCTTTTTTTTTTATCTATATTCATTAATTTATTTATGGTATATTTTTCACTTACCTATACACATTTTTGTACACACAAACACATCACACATCATACCACAAACACATCACACAATAAAAATTGCACACGAATTAATTACATATTAATTTGTATAAATTAAATTAATAATAATAATAATAATAATAATAATACGAAAAAAATTAATAAAATTAAAAATTGTAAAAATTAAACAAGAAATTAAATAAAAAAAAAAACTAAAATATTTTTCTTCAAAGGTCAACGCTGCCAATGCTGACAGAAAATCAAATGTAAAATAAAAAAAAATCAACTTTTTGCACAATAATACAAAATTAATCAAAAAAAAATTAAAAAATCCACACATAAATAAAAACGCGCGGCTTCTTCTATACCAATTTATATTGAAATTGTTGTTGAATCAAAAAATTAATTTTTTTTCCTAAAATTCTACTATATTTAAAAAAAAAAACTTTAATTAATCGTTAAAAAAAAAAAAAAAACATCGCAAATATAATAATTATTATTTTTTAATAATATATTAAAAAATAGTACACAGTTTTCCTTAATTTTTGGGGTAAGCTTTTAAAGGGTCATTTTTTTTTCATCAAATATTTAATTATTTATTAATTTTTTTTTAATAATACTAATTAATTAACAAATGCGTTTAGTGCAAGCTTTTTTTTTTCAATATATTTATGTGTTTTCCTTATGGCCGTGTATCATGCGCTTTATTAATTTTTTTATACTTATAATTTTTCTTATTAATAATACTTTGTTTATTATTATAATTAATAATTTATATAAATTAACAAAAAAATAACCAAAATACTAATTTTAACTAATTTTATTAATTCTTTATTAATAATTATGTATTTACTATGTTATGCTTATGGACGGTTTAACAATATTAAAGGATCTTAATTATCGGATGCTAAACTTGTCTAAAAAATGTGTTATTTCTATGATATTTTGTCTTGGCACTATTGTCCCCTGAAAGTATTTCATAAAAATCAGCTTGTGATTTTTTTCGCATAATGGAAATGGCTACTTTGTCCACTAAACATATTCAATTAGAAATAATGTCGTTATGATTCTACATCAGATTGTTTACACCTACACTATATGTTTTTGCCTAAATAAAAATGTGTAGACATTTCAGAATAGCATTTTTATATACCACACGTATCTATAAAATTTTCTATGTACGAATCTATAATTGCATTCTTTTTGAGGGTGTTCGACATAGTGCGCCGATAGTTTTTCAAATATCAAAAATTTACCATATAATATTATAATTATTTATAGATTAATAACATTGAATTATTTTATGAAAACTGCCTGTAGCACTTTTATTTTCTCTAACAATACATTGTATAGACTTTATATATTTATATACAAATACGTTAAGACAAAACGAGGCGCTAAAAACAGACCGACCAAAAAAAAAAAACTGTTGCTGTATCAAATAAATAATCACCTAAAAATGTTGTGTAACCGTTTTCTTTGTCTTATGACACATTATAAAATTGTAATTAAATAAAAATAGAAAAACATTTTTCATTTCATTTCTTCTCAAAGAAATTTATTATTATTTTAAGAAGAAAGAAAAAAAAAATTTCATTAATAAATTCTTTCAATGTCGCGCTCATTTCTGTGTCTATACATTTATTTATTTATTTTTTTTTTCTATACAACCAAAAAATCAGTAATCTGTGAAGCGTGTGATTTAAAAAGATAGAAAAAATTCAATTAAATTTGTAAAACTACTGTTTTTACCATTTATTTATTTTATAACGCTTTTATAAATTTAAAGAATAAGAAAATAAATCATTTCATGAATTAATTAATTATTTAAATGGAAAAAATGTCTGCACATAATTTTATTATGCGTGTGTGTAAATGACTAATATTAATGATCGGGTCATCGTCACTTTTGAACCGTTTTTTATAAACATTGTTTTCTCTTGTATTGCATTTATAAATTTGTAAAATAAGCAAGAAAATTCTTTGAAATATTTCCATTATAGCTCTATCCTTTGCAGGATTGTTCTGCTTCAATTTTTTATTTTCCTGAAAACGTAGAAGTATCGCTTTAAAAGAAAGGCTTAGTTCTCTAGGATTTCATATTATGGTAAAAAGATACATAGAATATCTGTGCAAATTAAGTATAGAAAAAGAATGGCAGAATATCACTCTGAAATATAGCATGATTAATTGTATTTTTTTTTTAAATTAGCATTGTGTCGTCATAATTGTGTTTTGCCATTAATAAATAATACCATATGTTTAATATATTTTCTTTTTTGATTGTATTATAGTTTTCATCGTCGTCCGTAAAGTTATTTTCTTTTGGTTTTTGTTTTAAAGATTATAAAAATTATTAATTAAATTTGCTTAAATGAAATGCTTTTTTATTTTTTTACTAATTGTAATAAATTGTTATTATAATATAGACCGTTTTTATCTACTTAAAATACATTTTTATGTATAAATTGTACTGGCGACATTTATATTTACAAATGAATAATACAGTCAGAAATGTTACAATTCCCTCCCATTAGCAAAAATTTGTTATTTCAATCCGGTGTGTTGAGATTTACGGTTTAATGGAGATGTAAAACTAATCCTCAATCAATTTGCATCCCTTTTTATAGCCAAATCTGTTTTTCATTCTCTCAAGTTTGCAATCCATAATCATAGTTACATTTGTAGTGTCGTCAGCTAAGAATCCTATATATAATAATACCACATTTTACTTAGTTTTTGGTATTTTGTATCATCTCGTTAACATGATGTAGTAGATCTAAACCAATAGCTCTTTTAATACTGCACACTTTGACAGGAGACATTTAATGCAGTTTGCTTTAATGTCTTGTAAATTGTAAGATCCCTGTTATCAGTATATAAGAAAGTTAGCTGCGCAACAGTGCCTATGTTAATTACTCTCGTCACAGAAAATGTTCGATATTACCACACCAGATGGGCTTTAACCTATCGGATTATTTTCATTATTGAGCTCTGTCGCTCGAAATAAAACACATAAAATATTTTAAGTACATAAATAAATGGTAAAATATCACCGAATAATAAATATTTTAATTAAATTGTAAAAACTTTTCATATTAAAAAAAGTAATAAGAGAAAAAAAGCATTTAATTTTTTAAAATAATATTTTTTTATTATATATTTAATTTTTTTTTTAATGAATTTGTATTAATTGAATTGTTTTCTTTCTTTTTTTTTTTTTATTTTTTATTTTTAAAGGTCAAAAATAAATTCTGCTGCAGCTGATCGAAGTATAAGAAAAGTGTAGAGAAAAAATAAAGACGTTTTTTAATCATCCTCTTCGTGCGAGAAATAAACCATTGGTGTGTGTATGTGTGCGTGGTAGAAAAATAATAATTTTCTAATTCTTTACACACACACACACACACACACACACAACCAATTTTCTTTTTTTTTTTTTTTTATATAATTATAAATCATTAATTTATTTTAATTGTTAATATATATATTCTTTTTAATTTTTTTTAATTAATTAAATTTTACATAACGACAATTTTTTTTATTATTTTGAAATTTAAAATAATTTGTGTTTATGCAATAATTTTATATATAACATTTTTATAATATTTATAAATAAGTGAAAATGATGAAAAAGAAATAAATAAATAAATAAATAAATAAATAAATAAAGTAATAATTTTTTAAATAAATAATCGTAATAAAATAATAATAATACACAAAACATTTTTTTGAATAATGAATTTTAAAGCATTAATTTTTTTACAGTGTTTTTAAAGTTTTTGTTTTTTGTTTTTAATTTTTTAAATATAAAAAAAAAATATAAAAGAAGAACTCTCTTTTCAAACTGTCTCTCTGTAAAAAGTAAATATTTAAAATAATTATTATTTTTATTTTTAAATTAAGAAACGATTTTTTTTTTGAATAATACGTACTTTTTTGCGCAATTTCGTATAAATATATATTCAAAATAATTTTTTAAACTATTCATAAAACAATAGAGAATTTATTTTTTAATTATTAATTAATGGTTAAGGTATTTTTTTGTTTTTTTATTTTTTATTTATTTATTTGTTTTTTTTTTTTCTTCTCAAATTTATAAATACATATTTTTTAACAGCAAACAATTTTTGATAATAATAATAATTAATAATTATTATTTTATTTTTTATCATTTGAGAATCTCTCTTATCTAATATATAAACTACGTCGCCGTGTAGTAGTACCGCCGCATATACAATAACAATATAATAATATATATTAAAAACATATTGCTTTTATAATAAATAAAGAAATAAATAAATAAAATATTTAATGCACAAATAATAAATTTAAAAATAAAATTGCATCACAAAATTCCGAAAATATGGCCTTATTTTAAATATAACTTCATTCAAATTTTTAATTTCTTTTTTTATTTAAATTAATATTCATACAAAATAAATATTTAATAAAAAAAAAACCCGTCATCGTTACCTACACAATTAAACAAAAAAAAAATTAAATAAAATTTATAAAATTATTAAATAATAAATAAAAAGCTATAAAATTATTATTACCTTTATAAAGTTTAAAAAGCAGCAAATTAAAATAAATAAATATTATAAAAGCATTGTGTTTTTTTTTTTTTTATTATTATAAAATAATATACAAATTTAATAAAATTATAAAATGACAAAGTTAAGAAAGATATTTAATAATATATATTCAATTTATAATAAAAACAAAATAATAATAATAATAATAATTTAAAAAAATAATAAATGTTATTATAATAATTTTAATTGTAATTTTATTTTATATTTTCTTTTTTCATTTATTTTTTTTTTTTTTTTGTAACATGCAAAATAATATTTAATTAATTTCTGTTTTTATTTTTAAATGTTTTTATGTTTTCAATATTTTATAAATAAAAAAAAAAATTAAATATATATAAAAATGGTGAAAATATGTTAAAAATATATATATATAATTTTATTTGTTTCAGTAATTTGATTTTTTTTTTTTTTTAATTTTTAATGTCTAATAAAGTTTATTATTATTATTATTTTTAATTTTTTTTTTTTTGTTTATGTAAAAATAAATTTGTCATTAAAAAACGAAAATTATTTATGTATGATTTTTATATAATACTAGCGAATTACCTTATAAATAATTATATCATCGCAATTATTAACAGTTTCCAACAGATAGATATATAAAATAGCATGTGCTATATTTTTTATGTTAAATTTAAGTAAACAAATTACAACTTTTTTATGTCATAAACAGTGAAAGGGTTAAAGTGCAAATATATTTCACTGGGATTTGTTTTTATAAAGCGTGTAATATTAAACATTGTAAACCGAATTCATAAGCAACAATGTCATTTACTTCTATCTGCGCTACGTTTTTTATTTTATTTTTATTTTTTTTTACATTAAATACACACAAAATCGTAGCAGCTAATAAAATTTTTGGTTCTGAATTCGGTAGTTATATTACGTTTTTCAATATATAGAGCGATAACTCTATAAAAACCGAATTTCAATTAAAACATTGAAATATCATAATTTTTCTTTGTGTGTAAAACCATTGAATTTAATGTTATTTAAAGATATATTTAAAAATTAAAGTTCAATGCAATTCTGGATGTACTTACACTATTTGAATTGAATGTAGGATTATATACATATGAAATAAATGTATATTATCCTAGATTTAATTCAAATAGAATAGAAACAGCTAGCATTGTGTTGTTATATTAATTTTTGTATATCTATATACAATATTAATTTCAATTGTAGAACGGCTTGTTCTGTACACCCAAATGAAATAATCATTTATTCGTATATACATAGTTCGGTTTTGAAATTTAAACAGACGAGTTAGCACAGTGTTTCGAAAAACATTGCACTTATCCTGCCAGCCCCTTAGAAATTGTCTTGTGGTACTCGGGTTTCACAAAATTTCGCAATTATGTTATATTTCAGCATAAATTTTTATATATATTATATATATTTTATGTGAATATATAAATGTACTGTACTGGTACGCCACGATGTAGAATTCGAGCATAAATAAAATTGTACCATCTTGATCTGCCACAGAAATTACAGTCTAACGCCGCCATATATACTGTGATCCTACTATTTCTGTGGATTTCATTCATTTCATATTTTACCTTCTAGCAATCATACTTTCAATTGCATTAACACTATATCCATCCGTCATGTCATTATTACCTTGCCCTTTCGCAAACAGTCATTTGACTGTGGCAGTAAATGGTGTACATCATACACAACAAATTGATATAATACGATAAATCAATTTATGTAAAATTAGATGAACAAATCAAATTGTTGTATCTGTCATTTGAGTGACTGTGGTACGTAAATCTTCCATTTACCCTAATTCTATATATATATTTGTGATTGTCACTATCAGTAGATTCATTAAATTTCACTTATAATAAAATTAGATCTGCATATTATTTCTATTAAATTTTTTTGAAATTCTCAAATCAGTTTCTGTAAGTTTAGTTCCTATTGGAAATAGCAGGAAGGCCGGGGTAGTGTCATCTATTTCCAAACAAACTTTAGAAATTATCACACTAAATGGTTAAGTTCAAAATTTCAAGAAAAACCGAATTCTGTATATTGATATATATGAAAAAAAAGGGCTACACTATAAAATATGTGAATATATTGAATATTCACAAATTGCGTGTTGTTATAGTTTAAAAGAGAGTATTTTTTTTTTATAAAACATTAATTAATTAATCTATTTTTTATTTTCAGAAAATGAACAAAATTACTGAAAATGAACAATCGATTTCAACCTGGTGATTTTTAATTTTATCAAAGACAACAACCAAATGATTGCACTTAAATTTTCAACAAATTTACCAAAAAATAAATGGTTGCAAACAAATGTGTACACACAAGTAAATGTCAAAAATTTATTTGAGAGAAAATCTACAACGCATTGTCGTTGCGTGCGACAAAAATGTCAAAAACCAACTAACGTTTAACTCGTGTAGTCGTGTTTAAGTATAGTTCTTTTTTTTTTTTTTTTTTGAATGTGTCTTGTTTTATTTTTTTATTTCATTTTTTTTTTTACAGTGAAGTGTTCTAGTTCTAGTGTTTTAAAAAAAAATCAAAAAGCAAGACAAATTATTTTATTTTAATTTGTTTTAATTATAATTTATTTATTTTATTGTTTTCTATTGGTGTTATGTGTGTGTTAATGAATGAAAAAATTAATTTTTGAAATAATAAATTTCAATAATGTGATAAAATGAAGTTTTTTTTTTTTAATTTTTTTAGTCATGTAAAATAATTTAAAAAAAAAAGTGAAAACAAAGCACCTTATTTTTTTTTTTTACAACGTCGTTGTACAAAAAAAAAAATTATAATAAATAAATAAATAATTCGCGTGAACAGCAATTAAACAAAAAAACAACACCATCGTATTTTTCTTTTTATTAAAGAATAAATAAAAATAAAGAAAACGCCACCAAAATTCAAAAATGGCTCATCACCACCACGGATCTTCATCAACTACAACAACAACAACATCAAATTTATTAAGTTCCGATATATCATTAAGAAATCCACAAGATGAATATGAATTAATACAAAAAATAGGTTCCGGAACATATGGCGATGTTTATAAGGTTGGTAATTTTATTTTCTTATGTATAAAAATGTTATTAATTATTTAATTTGTAATTCTAAATTCCAACCAACAAAAAAAAAAAACGATATAAAAAAAACACCACGCAAAACGCAATAAGATAAAAAAGAAAAAACATATGAAAAAAGAAAAAAAATCGCATATGGGCGAGGGAAACGTCAAATTTAATATAAAAAAAAAAGTGTCAATTCAATTTGGTTAAAAAGGATTATTTTTTCTGTAGGTTTTTCTGTTGGTGTCATGTAATTTAAATATTCAGTAATAATTGTTTATTAATCTTATCTTTCGTTTTGTACGTCTTTTGTGTGTTTTGCTGTTTATTAACTTGTTTTGTGTTAAAACACATCTTTTCGTCAAGGCCATGTAATTATTTTTTTTTATTTTATTATATTATAAATAAATAATTAATTTTAAAGCGAAAAAGTTAAAAGAAAAAAAAAATCAATTCGTTCGTCTCTACAGAAACTCACACACACATACATAATTTTAATTTCTAGAATTTCTTGTCTTTAATAATTTAATTTAAACCCATTTTTCTGTTTAAAAACTATTTTTTGCATTGTTTTTATATACAAATAAACATTATAAAAATAGTTTTGTTTATTATATATTCCCCATATCCCAATAATACCCATTCTCTTTTCTTTTTTCTCGTTTTAAGTTAAGCACATTCCTCTTTATAATAAAAATTAAAATTTTATTTACATACACACACGCAATTATTAATTGTTATTATTATAATAAAGAAAAAAAAACAAAAAAATAAACGTAGGTACTTAAACTTTGTACAAATTTTAATTATTCTTTTTATATTTATTATAATATAAAAAACCAAAAAATGAATCCCAATTGATAACATATGAAAAAATTATCTGTGTTTGTTTGTACAGTGTATCATTGTATGTGCGTGAATATTAATTTACAAATTAAAGTAATTAAAACAATATTATTAATAGAAATATATATATAGTAATAATAATAATAATAATATATTAGACCATGTCAACTGATAAAGTAAAAAAAAATAATAAAATACATCATAATGCAAATGATATTATATATAAAAATGACGCGACAACGACTTTTTTTTCCAATACTTGTGCAATGAAAAACTTGAATTACAATATGTCGCTTAATATTTTTATTTTTTCACTTTAGTTTGGTTTTAGTTAGATTTTAGAATCACATTTCTATTTCTTTGATGGTGTGTTAGCTTCTACCACTCTGCCAAAACATTTTAAAAATTGCAACAATATACTATAGTTGAGTGTGACTGTTTCTGCTGATGGACACATCTTTTACTTACACACTACGTCGTAATGTATATTTTATTATAAAATACAAACACACACATTTATTAAAATATTCTATTATTCAACATCTTTATATTTTTTATTTTATGTAATTACAAAAGAAAAATAAAAAAAATTAATAATAATATTGTGTGTGCCAACAAAACACCTGTCTAGGAAATTTTACAATTTATATACTATAAATGTTTGTGTCGATGTATTGTAGAGATAAAAATGTTTACATACAATCATAGGAGAACTGTATATATATATAGAAAAATACATTTAATTATATAGAATTTTATGAATGCAAACACACACAAATCTAAAAGTGAATTTATTATTTATTTATTTATAATATTCATATTTTCTGTGGTATTAAAAAATTGTCAATTTTATAAGATTTATGATTTAATAATGAACAAAAGATATTACAAGCAATGCGGCTATATACAAATCGAACGCACTAAAATCCAAACACCGGCCAATTCGCACGTGTACAGCAAATTCACAAAAATGTAAATAATTACATCATAGATAGAGCCTAGTATAGATGAGCTATTGCTTAAACTAAGCTAACATTTCAATAAGATGTCCAAGATGATACCGATGATATTGTCATCATTGTAAAGCATAAGTGTGAGGGAACACTGTGTGAGAAAATACTCAAAATTCATATCGACATATCCGCAGTGTCTTTTTCACGCAATATGGCATCGAAAGATGTGTTCAATTTTACTATAACATTATGAATTGTCTGGGACTGCGTGAATAGATTAAATGAACTTGGTAGACACACACAACAAAGTGGGTTTTTGTAAGATAATTATTAATTATTTTTATAGTATTTATGAATTGTAAAAGTCACACTAAATGAATTTATTTTGATAATCCTAAAGGCAAAAAGATAAAAAAAACATGTACTAATTCTCAGCAAGTCAACCGTCAATATAGCAAGCTCTCTAGTTTGTGAGATATCTCAGTTACAAATAATTGTAATCTTTTACACCAAACTATATTGCACCAAATAAGTGTCATTAGCATATGATATATAATATATATATATCCACAACGTTGTATTGCCGGTTCACATATACAGCCTCCGAATAGATGTGCTTGCTTTCTGAATGCCCTCTGACTGTAATATGAAACGATTTATTTTCCTAACAATTACTCATTCTGTTCAATATGCTATAGTTGGTGAAAATGTGTGCGTGGCATGAGATCATTATACTTTAAATAAAATGAATTTAAATATATTGATGATAAGATAAATTTGTACATTATCAGTCTGTAAATATAAAATAGAACTATAATCTATTGTCAATGATTTTCTAGTGGTTTTTTTCAATTCAAACAGAATTATTCAATTAGTTTTTTTTATAAGTGGTTTACTGCGTATTTTGTTCAAGCATAACAACAATACCAATACCCACAAGGTCGTCAAAAGACGATTTGGCTACCAAAGAAATTATCGACAAAATCCATGATATGGTGTCATAACTATTGCAGATTATAAGTGCTTACAGATAGCTGAAATGTTAGGCATTTCAAAAGAACGAATTCTACAGGTTTGGCACCACTTACAAACATAAAAACATATATCTATAACTATAGGAAATAGATTTTCTGTTTCCATAAAAATAAGTCCTTATTTCATTTTTATATTAATCCTTATCAAACCGCCCACGTATTTTTTTTTTCTTCAAATGGTAATTTTCTTTGAACATCCGTTGACTACTAAAATTATTAATAAATTTTACTTTATATTTCTTATTATTATATTATTTTATATTACCTTGAACAGAATAAAATAATAATATTTGTTTAAAATCACTGACCATAAGAATATTTGTAATAAAACAATAGATTTAAATGTGTGTGTGTGTGTATATGTGTTCCTTAAGTGTAGTTTATTATTTATTCCTATAGATAGATATATTATAGCAGCGTATTATTAATAATTATCCCTCCATACCAATCCCATATACAAATTATCATTATTTATTTATTAATATTATTCTATAATAAATATATACATTTTGATAAATATCAAGTTAATATAGAAATAAAGTTCTTAAAATTTTATAATTAAAAAATTCAAAGTAGTATAATATTTATTATCAATATGTAGCGAAGAAATTATTTTATTTTTTATTAATCCAATGTCCAAAAATTCTTCCATATATTTTTAATTGAAATTTATAGTGCAACATTTTTGAGATTCGGATGCGTTAAAAAATTATTTATAAGAAATATTATATTGTATCTGAAATGATGCCAATGATATTGTCATTTGAACTGAACTTAATTCATTAATAAAAATAAAAGCAACACCATATAATTAATGCGTATTAATAATAATAATAATGTTCTCTATTGAAAATTGCACGGCATTAAATAATCATGCCATAAAATACCTGCACAATTTATATGTATATTATAGCTTTAATTATAACATTATGTCTATAATATAATATAAATAAATATATTTATATATCATTAATATCCAAACAAATTATCGTATTTTTTTACATTATATTTCGTATATAACAGAAACCATAGAAAATTGTAATCTGTTTTTTCAAATTATATAGTCTCTCTATAAATCCACACTAATAATAATAATAATAATAATAATATTGTATATTATATACAAGTTTGGCTAAAAGTCTGGAAAAATTCATGATTTGGTTTCTGTTTCCTTTTACTTGCTGTGTGTGTCCGCATATAGGGGAAAGTGTCCAACAGAGTGTTGCATCGTAAATAATTATACGCATATGCATTTGTATAGTTAAGGAATTTTAATATTAACTGATTATACGATTATACATATTACATCCAACGCATGTTACAAATTTTCAAAAATATTCACTATTTGATTCCGCATATAATAAATTGTATAATTCAGTTGAGTTAATCTCTAATGTTTCGTTCACAATTCTGTTCATATATAGTGTTTCTGTGATCTATATATCCTTGGGTTGGGATTGAACATACTTTCTAATATAAATTTATTTAAATTTGGTAATGCAGGAGTTTAATATTGATGTTCTCGGTGTGTGTATCAGGTAACGTAAGCTTATCGATTAATATAAAATATAGATGGTTTGCCTTTAAATATTGTATAAATGAATTCGTTGGAGCCGGCATACTTTTCTTCTATACGAGATCTTCTTTGTTTGCGTATATTTTGTTGTATCCAATGGTTTTCACAGTGTTCTTCTCCTTCTATTTTCATATCTAACTCTCAATCTATGGTTCCATTCTATTCGCATTATATTCAATAATGGTTTGTTTCTTAAATCCTTTTGTCACATGTTCACTGCGATGATGCCAAATTGTCTTATTAAAAGATGGGCTTAATTTTTTACATTACAGCTTTGAGCATTTCTCTTTTATCATCTCCATATCTGGTGAATACAGTGTTTTTGCCATATGTTTTACAAAAAATGGTGTTGTTATTCGATTGATTTATAGTTAAACATATTATTTTTAATGCACACAAACCAAACAGATGCGAAAATTGCTATTGAAAATTTTCACGCTATAAATAAAATGGACTTTTCTTATTGTATTTATAATAAATATATTAACAAATTTTTTTGAATTAAATACATTTTTAATTTTGAAAACTATAAATTGTTATTTATGTTATTTTATTTTATTTCATTTAAAATCATTTAGGCAAAACGAATTCAAAGCAACGAATTATCGGCTATAAAAGTAATAAAATTAGAGCCAGGCGATGACATACAAATAATACAACAGGAAATTGTAATGATGCATGATTGTCGGCACACAAATATTATTGCATATTATGGATCGTATTTAAGGCGTGATAAATTATGGATATGTATGGAATATTGTGGTGGTGGCAGCTTACAAGATATTTATCAAGTTACGGGTCCATTGACGGAACAACAAATTGCCTATATGTCAAAAGAAACGTTAAAAGGTTTAGAATATTTACATTCAATGGGTAAAATGCATCGTGACATAAAAGGTGCCAATATATTATTAACTGAAACGGGTCATGTAAAATTGGCTGATTTTGGTGTGTCAGCACAAATTACAGCAACCATAAATAAACGACGTAGTTTCATTGGTACACCATATTGGATGGCACCAGAAGTTGCCGCTGTTGAACGTAAAGGTGGTTACAATCAATTATGTGATATATGGGCGTGTGGTATAACAGCAATAGGTATACAAATTAGAAAATTTTAATTATAATATATATTTTTTATTTGCTTGTCTAAAATAATATAAATAATCACAGCGAAATATCCTCATTCATCTGATTGAGTTTGATTTTGTAGTACGATAAACAATTAATTATTAAATACAATTATGTTTGTCTATTTTATTAATTTATCTTTTTAATTAATTTATCTGTTTTTTTTTATTGTAAATTTTAGAATTAGCCGAATTACAACCGCCAATGTTTGATTTACATCCAATGCGTGCATTAATGTTAATGTCAAAGAGTGGTTTTAAACCGCCAACATTGAAAGATAAAGATAAATGGAGTCCAACATTTCATTCATTTGTAAAAACAGCATTAACAAAAAATCCAAAAAAACGTCCAACAGCCGTACGATTATTAGCGCATCCATTTGTGTCGACCGAAATGTCGGTACGTGTAGCAAAAGAATTACTACAAAAATATTTAAGTCCAAATCATCAATTTAATTTCTATTCGGATGGTGATGATGATGGTGGAATTGCAATTGTACCACAACGTATACCTAGTAAAATGACATCACGTTCAAATGGCATACAAAATAATCAAAATCATACACTTAAAGCGGGTAATTAATTATTAATTACTTTAATTCAGTTGATTTTCTTTATAATCCATTTTTATTTTATATAATAATTAGCACCATCATCATCATCATCATCAGCACAATGGAACAATAATAATGAACGATCGTCAAGTCCTGAAACATTACCGAGTGATATGTAAGTTTTGTTTGTTTTTATTGTTTTATTAATTTAAACTATTAATTTTTAAATTTGTCTATTTTCTGTCTATTTTAAAATCTTATTTAATTTTTTCTGTTTTCCAACAGATTTTAATTATTTATGTATTTTTTTTTTTTTTTTTTGTAATTAAAACAAACATCAAAAACCAAAAAAACAATTAAATATGAGATTTCTTTAAAATTATTCTATATATTTTTTTTTTTTATGTGAATTATTATTGGATATTTTTTTTTCTTTAGAAAATATTTAACTATTACACGACCAAAAGTAACTGGTACGCTATTATTTAATATGACGTTGAGGTTAGCGAGTTAATTTATAAGTTTTTTGTGATGTGTTTTTTTGTTTAATTTTTTATTAAATTTGATGTATATTAATTAATTAGATGGAAAAAAAACCAATGCAGCGCTATAATAATTTTTAAATACATAATACATTATGAAATTCGATTCAAGTACATTTTCTGAAATGAAAGATATGACAATTTTAGCGAATAAACAAAATGTGTATGTGTATGTATTTTCATGTACTCAATGGGATACAGATCAAAAATGATAAGGAAATGCCGGATAATTTCATCTTATACAATTTTAATCTTAATATCAACTTCATAAAAGCTTTTCATATTCTAAACGTGCATACAAAATTTAGTATTTCATTGTCGTATAATCAATATTCACAACCTGAAACACAAAATTAAATACGATTGGATCGAGAATTGCTCAAGTTTTAAATTACGGATACTAAACCTTGTTCTATGGATATTATTTACTATATGAAAAATAACCGAAATGGATTAAGAAAAATGCAAGCAATTTTAACAAAAATAATTCTATTTATTCGAAATATTGTCCCCGTCAACTGAAATACATCGATTAGTGGACACGTATAAGAAGTGCAACAAATGACTTTTTTTTTCAAATTCATCGTGGTTATTTTTCGAATACAAGAGTATATGTACCAGACAACACTTGTGATTCTGGTTCTGGACCTGTTCATTATACCCGGCGATAATTTGTAGCTATAGAAATATGGCTCAGTATAGACGGCGTTAGCCTTTATTGAGATGAAACGAAAAAGTGATGGCTTCGAGTGCAATGTACAGATGTACAGTGCAATAAAACTATAATAAATGCTTTTTTGTGCTTGAATCGAGTCGTGTGCTTTATAAATGCGAATTTTTACTGTATTTATAATTAATCTAATTATTGTCTTTACTTAGAATGATTATATGTATCAAAGGTCATGTTATGTTTAAATGTTGTTTAAATATTATTATAAATGTTTAAATAATAAATTTATAAATAAGTTAAAATGATCACTTGTTATATTGAATTTCGTACACACACAAAATATAAGAAGATGATAAAGTTTATTGGTTGTATAAAATTTAAATGAACGGAACACATTAAGAATGCTCGTTGATCATTCTATTTAACTTTCACTCTTTACAATCACAAACGCGCGTACATATTTATATAAGAATTAGTTTATCGGAACGAACTTTTCAATTACTATTGTATTTATTTAATAGAGAGAAATTATTAAATAAATTTTCTTATCTTTTGAAATTGTCATCGATCAATAAATTATTTTCATGTTACATTAATTGTTGATAAAGAATTGTATTGTAAATCAATTAACAAAAAAAAACAACGTATTTGAATCGTTGTCGGTGGTATTTGTTTTTCATATAAATATATAAATATTTATATATTTTTCTAATTAAAATATTTATTATTTATAGTTTTTTCTATATATACATTTTGTTTGCTTTGTGATTGATATAATATTAGTAAGATTAATTGTTTGCGCCACCCATGGTAAAAACATAACCATCATCTGTACCTCCAGCAGATGAAATAAATTAACTGTTTGTTTGCCTTTTTTTTCCGGGCAATGATCGCGCTGCATATTGATTATTTGTGTTTTGAGAGTACACTTAACGAATAATAGTTTTTTGTATTACAGTATGTTAAAGGCGATGGCATCATGGGCAAAGTGTTAAGCATAAAAACTAATTGAAGAATATATAACAGTTTTTTGTATTACAGTATGTTAAAGGCGATGGCATGGTGACCAAAGTGTTAAGCATAACAACTAATTGAAGAATAAAATATATATGACGTTATCATTTTTTTTCGTATTTAAATGATCGAATTCGGTATATGTTTAATAACACCAAAAATTTTACTTATAAATATATTTAAAACAAAATTAATTTTATAAATATTTAACCACAATTTGAATCATCAGAAACACTCTGTCCGAAAAAATAAACGAAATGGTCATTAAGAAAAAACTGAATTCGAAATATTTTCCCTCAACTGTATAACTAAAATAATCATTGAATCATTGAATCGCCACTCAAAAATTTATGTTTTCTATAAACAATTATCAGCCGATAAACGATTTTAAGCAACGATTTCAAGCGTTTCATTGTTACCAATTTTAAAGTGGTTTTTTATACATTTTTCGACCAACACGAACAATGCATTTTATGTTTTGCTTACACCGCAAGAAAATGTTATGAAAAATCAAAGCATTATCAGATCCATATATTATAAAGTCATTCCAGTTATTTCTTCGACACTGGTTGTAAATTATTGTAACACCTACTATTTTAATACATTTGCTTACATAATAAGTATAAATATATAGGTATTAAATGCGGATGACGTCTTTTACATAATAATTAGGTGGGAATCCAAGATTTAGTTTGAAAAATTAAATTTATTTAATATATTTTCAAATTGTATATAGTTTTTTTTTGTAAATGAAGTGGTACACAAATTATTTATTTATTTCCATATAACAAAACAAGTGATCATTCAATTTTCGATATCATCATTAACAATTTATTTGCTTAATTAATATAACATTTATATAATAATAACAACAACAACAACAACATTAATAATAATAATAATAATAATTGCAAAAATTTAGAAATCATAAAATTAAATGAACATTAAAATAAATAAATTACAAAAAAAAAATTGAAAAAAATCAACCACCACCCACATATCCACCAACATTTCATTCAATTATTATCATTTTATAAATGTGGATGCGGGTAATTGATAATCATCTTTATTATAATTTTTATTTTTTTTTTAATTGTGTGTATTTTTTATAATTTTTTTTTTTCTGTAATTTTTCTAACAAAACAACAACAACAACTACAACAATAGCAATATTTATTAAAAAACAAAGTGTTCAAATTCACTAATTTAATTATTTCGATTTCGATTTCGTTTTCGTTTTTTTTTTTTTTTTTTTTTGCAGTGTGAAAAAATGTTTTGAATTAAAATTTTTGTTATGGCTTTTTTTTTGTTTGCAAATTTAAGTTTTATTTTAAATATTATTCAGTTTTTAAAATGATAAGAAGAAAAACATTTAATTTATTATTATATTGAATACAACTGCGCATAACGTAAGTAGATGATGGAAGAAATTGAAAATGTCGATCCATTTTCTATGCTATCGTTATAAAATATTAGTATTTAACAGCTGGCTAGGTTTGAAGATGATTAGGATCCGTCCACTTTTCAAACCACTCCGCCCGCACAAGGATCTCTTCACGTGATTGTCCAAAGGAATGAGAATTTTTATTACCTTGCATCCAACCCATCTATAGGTGGTGCTATCCAAAACATGTCGGTTTCATATATACCCTACGCTTATTAAATAGCATCTTCCTTCTTCTTTGATGCGGTCATGATGGCGCAGTGGTTATCGCTTTACAACAAACTAATTTATTAATAGCAATCCCAGTAGCATCCTCAACGTAGTGGTTAGCGTCGTGATGCGAAAACAACAGTATTTGCCACAAACTTCAGTAAGCGTCTTTGTATACTCTGGTCAGATGTTCTCCTTATGCCACCGCACACAATCCATAGATCCATTGAATTGACCTCAATGATATATTGCAATTTTTTCTTTAATGTTCCTTTTCTCTGCAGAATCCAGTTGCTTAATACATTCAGCTGGAAACACCCAAATTGGATCCATTGATAATGTCTTAGCAGCATTTATAGAAAGATTGTGTGTTCCTGGCACCATCGACATATAAATCGATAAAATTATAAAAATGTAAATTAAATGATGCGCGTTGTGTATTTCAATAAAATTAAAAAAATTATTAAAAATATTTTAAATAAATTTGCAAAAAAACAAAAAAATCATAACATTTTAGAAATTTTTGTTGCTCGTGTTAATTTCAGAAAAATGTAATTTTAATAATTTAAATTTGTTTTTCTTTAAATTAACCCGTAATTTTCTTTTTATTTTTTTATTTTTTCATGTCATGTCATGTATTTTTTTATTTTTGTTTACATTAAAAAAAAAAAAACATTTGTATTTTGATTGTAGGAGTCTCTTACAATATATTGATGAGGAACTCAAGTTAAGGTAATTAATTCACAGTAAATGTGTGTGTGTGTGTGTGTGTGTTTGCGTGCCTTTGTTGTGTTTAATATCAACACAAATTATTCCAAAATGTTTGTAATAAAAACGTAATTTATTAATTAATAATTGTTTTCGTTTGTTTGTTTGTTTTTTTTTTCTTTTTTTCTTTTTTAATATATCATTTCTTTTATGCTTTTCTTTTTTTTTTTTTTTTTTTTCTTAATTGGCACATTATTTTAATTATTCACATTTTATTAAATAAAAATACTTTCCTTTCTTATAATATTTTATTTATGATTATTTTAATTAAAAATAATGCTATAAATTTCATTTCATCAATTTATTTTTTTTTGCTTAAATAAAAATACACACAAATACCATAAAAAAGAAAAATAATAAATTTTATTTTTATTTTTAAAATTCATTTTTTTCTATTTAAAAAATTTTTTTTCGCTTTTATTTTATAAAATTCTATTTTATATTTATTTAATTTATTTTTTTTGAAATAACTTTTCTGGTGGTTTTTTGAAATTCTCATAATTGTATAAAAATTATATCGTTTGATGACGTGCGGCATATAATTATTATATTTGCTTGAACGCATTGATTTGGATATAGCGCGTTTAACTTTTAGACATTTTTTTTCAAATTAATGTTATGGCTCAAAAGATAAAACCTTATGGACACTTTACCACATGTCTTTACATGAAATTTTTACTATAATTTTGAAACGGGTCTTGTTATAATTCATCTTCAAGTCGTATATGGATTATAACATGTAATATCTATCAAACAATTTTTATAATTAAGTTTAAGACTCCACAAAACATTATGACTTTATTAATAAAATGCTTAAGTTTGAAAATCCATGTGAAGGTTACTGATGGAGTCAAATTATTATGACATACTTCCACAATTCTTTGAAACGTATTATTTATTGCTTATATATATTATCCAACAATTCAATATAATTGGGAAAATGATACTCGAGCAATTCTATTGAGCATATTTTGGTTATATGTGGGTGTATACCCGGAAGGTGTGGAGATATTGTCACCTATTCCCACAAACCATAATTGTTATTATTAAACACTTTTTTTTCCAAAATTTTTCAGGATAATCGAACTTTGTGTTTTGTTTTAAAAAATTGTTCAAAATCCGTCAGATGATCTGAGGCTGTGCAATATCTTACCAAATGTATATACCTGGATTTAGTATGCCGGAAACAATCGTCAGCGTGTGCTGAACTCAATAAAGCAGATGAAAGATACTAGCAGCAGAAGGATACTATTTAATCAGCACGAATATTTCCTGAACGGTCTATCAGAAACGAAATATTTAAAGATTTGGCACCGTATAGGATACCAATAAACAGCTGTTACACCGGTACATTAAAAATAGCTTCTTCGGCCATCGTTACGACACCATATCTTATGTATTATATCGATAATTTCTTTAGTAGCCACCTTGCTATCAGATGATCTGATGAGATGATAAGACTTGTATGATTACAACGAAATTCAATCCAATAACTTATGAATAATTTTAATTGTCTTAGCGGATTTCGAAATGGTGTGCCATCTCCTAAAAAGTTTACCTTTCTTATTAAACGGCCCGCGTAGTTTTGTTTTGATTATTAAGACAAAATGATCGTAACGTGGCGGTGTTAACAGTTAACGATTTTATCTGAATACTATATTTTTTGTTAATTATTATATACTTTTACAAAGACGAAATATAATTTTTATCAATTGATGGAAAAAAAAAAAAAAAAAAAACAAATAAACATTTTCAATTTTGATTTTGATTTTATTATTTTAATTAATTAATTAATTAACTTTTAACTATTAATGCAATTGTTTTTATTAATATTCCGTATTTATTATATGTATTATATTTCAATATTTTTCCAGAGCTACACTTCCATTAACGGATAATACCAAAGAATTACTATTAAATGCATCATCTAAAGATTGCGCATGTTCACATAAATTATTAAATCATCATAATAATTATAATAATTCAACAGTATCGGATTTAAGTAAATCATCGTCGATAATGTCATCATCAACTGCAGCAACCACAACCACATCGTCATCGATAACAACGACAAATTCTACCGATTTATTATTACGATCGAATTATCACAGTAATAATAATAATAATATGAATAATATAAATAACAACAATAACAACAGCAGCAACAACAACAACAGCAATAATAGTAATATTAATAATAATAATAATAATAATAATAATAATAATAATAATAATAATAATAATGATAGTAGTAATAGTAGAAATAGTAGTAATAGTAATAATAATATTAACAATATTAATAATAATAATGGTAATGGTGATGGTAATAGTAATCTATTAATTGATGGTTGTGGTGGTAATAATTGTCTATTTAATAATATTAATAATAAAACAACAGAAACAAATGGTATTATTATTGAAGATTCACCGAGACGCCACAGTTCAATGGATCAATTAATGGGACTGCTGAATGATATGGGAAAACAGTCAAGAATAAGAAGTTTAAGTGATGATGGACAAGATGATGATAATGATGATGGTAAAAATCATTTATATTTAATTAATTCACATTTTTTTTTCCTATTAACATCTTCTATCCTTTTCGGGAAATTCTATTATGATGACTATTATGATAATTAATATTGCAAAAGACACAATGGCAAAGACAAATTTCTATTGTGGGACGACCATTTGTAAAATTCTACTTATTAAACTTATATTAATAATAAAATTATGATATTTAACACATTTAAAAGACGAACTAAATAGCAGCACATATTAATTAACCTCTCTATGCTTCTTATGAAATTGTACATATATCTTTTATTCAATTCAGGTGGGTCTCATAGAACTCGGAGTTACGTTGCGAAACGAAATGGTGGAGTTACGTACGTATACGTACCATATTATTCAAAATAAGTGTTTTTTCTTAGAAATTCTTTCGTTTGGATTATAATTTTACTGTGAATATAATTAATTTCTTTCACACAATTGTTTTCCATTGCAAATTTTAACTTTGATTTATTGATAATACAAGAATGAAGAATCGATCAAATTTCAAAGTATCTGAAATGTATATGTCAATGTTTCCATTGACAATCGACATTGGTTGATATTGCCACCAACTTTATATATTGCTGTTGCTGCTGCCTTATGAATCGTCTTTCATATAATGGACATTTGCCATTCCATCGCCTATATATAATATTTGTACAAGTGTTGTTAGCCTTCTGTATATGTATTCAATCAAATATTCATCAATTACATTCGCATTCTATTTGGCTTTTTGTTTTCAATAATATATTTAAATTTATATTATTCAATTAACAATATTACAGCTCTGCTATATAGTAATTTTGTAATCTGCCGTATCTCTATATATAATTAATTTAAGTTATAGTTTAAGTTATAAGTATATAGATAGAGAGCTATCAACGTATTTATTAAGAATATATATCATTTATGTGCATATGCATTTTATTATATATAGATAAAGAAACTCAGCCAGATTTACTGAATAATACACCACCAGTGCCTCCAAAACGTTCGCATAGACGTCGTCATACACCGCCACGGCCAATATCAAATGGTTTACCGCCCACACCAAAAGTTCATATGGGTGCATGCTTCTCGAAAATATTTAATGGTTGTCCGTTACGTGTACATTGTACGGCATCATGGATCCATCCGGAAACAAGAGATCAACATTTATTGATTGGCGCCGAAGAAGGAATATTTAATTTAAATATGAATGAATTACATGATGCAGCAATAGATCAAATATATCCACGTCGTACAACATGGTTATACGTGATAAAAGATGTGCTAATGAGTTTATCGGGTAAAACTTCACAATTATATCGACACGATTTATTAGCATTACATTCAAAACAAACCCATCGTTTTTCATTGCACATGAATAAAATACCCGAACGTTTAGTGCCTCGTAAATTTGCATTAACAACAAAAGTACCAGACACCAAAGGTTGTTCCCAATGTTGTGTTACAAGAAATCCATATAATGGTTATAAATATTTATGCGGTTCATTGTCATCGGGTATATTTTTAATGCAATGGTATGATCCATTAAATAAATTTATGTTATTAAAACAATGTGATTGGCCGCCACTGTCGGTGAATTTAAGTGGTGTTAATCCGGCCATAAATGGTGGCATAACTAGTGTATTTGAAATGATTATAACACCGGAATTAGAATATCCAATTGTGTGTACAGCTGTGAAAAAAGGTTTAAATAATGGCGGTGTTTATTTGGATCTAATAAATATGAATAGTGGTGATAATTAAATATTTATATACCTGTTTTTTCTATATTTGTTTAGAATTTAATGTTGTTGTGTATTATTGTGTATATTTTTTTAGGAGCTAGTTGGTTTCATTCCGATGAATTAGATATGGATGGAACAGCAACTGTTGTACCTAGACGAGAACCAATTAAAACGGTTAAAGTTTACCAAGTAATTTATAATTTTCTTATGAAATAATTAATTAATACTAATAATATATTTATTTATTTTTCACAAGGTTGAAAAAGATGCAATTTTAGTGTGCCATGGTAGCACAATACAAATTGTAACAATGCAGGGAAATCCAAAACAAAGTAAAAAATTAGTGTCACAACTACATTTCGATTTTGTAATTGAAAGTATTGGTAAGTTTATTCTATTTTGCATTTCATATTTAAATGCAAAAATGTGACCGAATGAAATTTATCGGCAATATGGTTGAGCAAATCTCACCACCGAAACACGCGCATTCCTACTCCAAAAAATATACCGCACCTTATAGGCAATTAAAAATAAAATCAATTAAATAAGATACATTCGGGTTTGAAAAAAAATCAAGTCATTCATTTACAAGTTATAGTCGCCGTAAAATCGTTTTCACCATCTTGTCTCTTTGAATCAAAAGGATTTTGCCAGATATATACATTATAGTCTTCAAACATATTATACAAAATATCAACAAAGCGTTCTCTTATAACTAAAAAAAAAATCGCTAGAACTTTGTCCGTTGACCAAGCAAACATTTGTGCCAATTTTAAAAGTGTCTGTCATAAGGAAGTGTCTGGACAGCATAATTTTAAACAGTAGTAAAGTAGATACATACCTCGATACACACATTAAAATTACATTTATTTATTTATTGTTTGTTTATCAGTTTGTTTACCAGATAGTGTCTTAGCATTCCATAAAAACGGTATGCAGGGTAGATCGTTAAGGAATGGTGAAATTACACAAGAAATTACAGATTTAAGTAGAACATATCGATTGTTAGGTAGTGATAAGTAAGTATTTTTTTAATTTGATTATATGTGTAATATTTTAAAATAATGCTATTTCCTTCTCTCTCTCTAAAACCGGTACAGGGTTGTTGCATTGGAAAGTCAATTACTGCGTACCGGTTCATTAGGTCATGAGGAAGGTCATGATTTATATATTTTAGCCGGTCATGAAGCCAGTTATTAAAATGTCAAACAAATAAATATTATATGTATACCGAAAGGAAATCACCACCACTAACAGTACCACCATCACCACCACGGCGAGAAATTATTAACAACACCAAACCAACATGAAACAACAACAAACATTAAACATTCTAATTTAAATATTAAATAAACATTTATTTAATTAAATAAATAGTAATTTTTTTAATTTGTTAAATTATAAATATTTTGTTAAAATAAAACCGATATAATACTAAAAATGGTGAAAACAAAATTCGATTTTTAAGCAGAAAAACGTAAAAAACATTTAATTATTGATTAATATGAAATTTGTATTTATATTTCTTTTTCTTTTTTTTTTTTAGGAAAAGTTAAAATTAATTTATTTTTTTAGAAAAATAATAATGTTAAATTAACTTAAAATAAAAAAAAAAAAAACAATCGTCGATAAGAAAAATAAATTAGAAATAAATTAGAAAAAAAAAAAAATAAAAGAACTGTTTTATAGGCGATAAAATTCAATTTCGCAATTTACTATTAAAATTAAAAATAAAATAAAATTAATTAATAATTTATTAATTAAAATTAATAGAAATAAATATATAAAAAGGATGAACCAAAATTTAAAAAGAAATCGAAAATGATGGAAAAAGTTTGTTAAAAATTTGTAATTTCTTTTTTTTTTCTCTACTCAATTTTATTTTTTTTTTTTTTTTTGGTAGAAAATACGAAATTTTAAATAAGCGATTTGTATTGAAAATTAATGCTGTGTTTATATGTTAAGGCTATGTTTCCACTAAGGATATGATAACTACATTTTACACATGTATACATAAGACAAGTCAATGTCAAATGCTTCACACATCGACCAGTCAAATATTTCCATCCAAAATACATATTTTTAATCAAATAGTATGAATGTGTTTGTCTTGCCCAGTGGAAACATAGCTTTAATTTGAACGAGTTGTGCTTAAAAACAAATTTAAAAAAAAATAAAAATTCGCCAATTGCTCAGATTTTAATAGAAAATATTTCTCTTTTGGGTACAAATGAAAATGAACAAATTTTTAATTTAAATTATTACGAAACAATATTGTTTTTCAAATTTGAATTTAAATTAAAATTAACTATAATATATACAACCCAACCAATCACACCTAACCCACCCACACAAACCAAACACATACACACACAGACACCCCCACACATATGTAATAATTAATTAGCATATATTTTTAAACAATATTTTAGTCAAAAACATATTAATAATTGATAAAATTTTTATCATAATTTCATTCATCATATATTTAATATTGTTTTGTATTATTTATTGTATGTATAAATATAAAACAGTGAAATATTATTAATTAACAAACGGTTCTTTAAAACCGTTTAATATCAAAATAGTTGATGAAAATTTAATGAATTTTGTTGCATAGAACTTATATTTTTTTATACATTATTTTCTCCTACAATTCAGTGCACACCAGCAGACGTGTTTTACCTCAAACTAATACACAACTTCGACCTACCTCAACGTTTACATATTAAGAATCAAATGTAATCGCTGAAATCATCCGTTTTATATAAATATGTGATCAAAGTAGTGTATCTGTTTGAGCTCTAAAATTAAATTAATTCAATACATCGAATATAAATTTAGTATTTATTTGTAGCTCAATCAAAATATGAAAAATGTATAATACACGCGCAACTCATATTCAGTATTTTATTTGTTTTTATACATATGTCGCCGCGTTCATATAACAAATACGACCACCGCAGTACTAATATTTTTACTATTACAGTATTATATAAAAAACCTTATGTTAGTTTGTTAATAATTTAGAAATGTGCATAAAAACATGTAGTGCCTAGGATTATTGGGTAGTATCAAAATAATTCTCTTTTTTGTTTGACAATTGATATAATTCAAATTATTAAATTTTCTAAACGGATCTATATATAATGTATGTGTTATTCAAATATAATGAGCGGCGTAGTGGTTTTGTGTTTCGATATTTTGTAGATGGGCTCACTTATTTGATGAAAATATACTATTTACGGATCTTTTTATAAATTTGTTTAGATCGCCGGTATGAGAAATTGTCGTAACTGTCCCGTATTGTCGAATGGTGACACACAAAATATTCGAATCCGTCAATTCTTTCGTCATATCCATATAGACTCACTGCACTATACAGTGATCATTTATCATACAAAGCGATGCTTCGTTACACCCGTGAATGAACGATAATCGGTTTTTTTTTTTTAAAGGTTAGTAAATTTTCCACCAATTGAGCCTAGTCCACAATCTACGAGATATAGCACCATCGCATACATCGCTTACAGCCATAGCATTTACAACCATTAGATTCGATCATCAGATTCACAACCAAGTCAATACATGCTCACCTTATTTAGTTTCTTCAGATAGACTTTAATTTTATTGCTACATTAATTAGCTATGTTAGCAGTATATAATTCCATTCTTAGGTAATTCCTTTAATATAATTCCGCAGATCTGATCATATCGCTGTGTCTTATTTTCGGGTTAAATTCTTATTTTCGTTGCCGTACAATTAAAAATTAATTCTTTATTTATTATATTTGTATTTATATTATTATAAAATCAATTATCCAATAATGGAGTGTATAAAACAATTTAATAACAATAATAATAATAATAATATTTAAAAAGAAGAAATAATAAATACATATTTATTCTATATATTTTCAAATTAAAACAAACAAAAACCAACAAACATTGTAGAAAAACATAATAAATTTATTAAATAAAAATTTATATTATATATTTTCTTGAACATTAACATTAACATTTTTACAAATCAAATCATAAAAATAATAAATGAGAATTATAATAAAATGTGTATAGTCAATAAAAATCATTTATTAATACTATATAATACTACAACTAGTTATAATAATACAATAATATACTTAAATTGTACACCCTTTGTTTGAAAAATAACCGGAATGGTTTTCTAATATTATGGATTTGATAATGCCGTCTATTGGCTGCCGCATTGATTTATGTATTGTGAATCATTGATTTTCACAAACTATTTCATGACATTTTCTTTGCAGTACGTAAGCCAAAATGTAATGCATTAAGTGGTAGTATTTTATGTGTAACCGGATTAATCCATTTCGTTAATTTTTCGAACAGACACCGGCGTGTATATTTAATTGAAATACAAAATAAAATATTATACAAAAAAAAACATACGAAATACATTTAAATTTAAATTTTATTTAAATTAAAAATTTAAAAATAATATAAAAATTAAAGAAAAATTTAGTATAAATTTAATATGTATTTAAAAAATTTATTATATATATATTTATTTTGATGGTGATCGAGTGAGATCGCTTGCGATGATCACAACAAAAACAAAAATTCTATTTAAAAATAAATAAATATTTAAAAAATATTTAAAAATTGCAAAAATAAAGCACTTAGAAATCGTACAATAGAATGAAATAAAAAAATAAAATATACACACGTTCATTATAAAAAAAAAATTAAATATTTAATCAGTTTTGATTGTGTTTATGTAAATGATAATATATATATATATATATAATTAATACAATATATATTAAAATTATATACGGATAATGATAATGATAATGATATTATATTGCGATTATTTATGATAATATGATAAGCAACAAACATTTATAATTTTAAGACGAAAAAAATCGAAATCCTAGTCAAAAATTTTTTTATTTTATACACACACATACACAAACACACACACACACACACGCATACACACATATACACTATATAGGATTATTAAATAATATATATATTCTAGGAGTCTAAAAGTATATAATTAATTAAGAAAATTTTATACCGTTACTAGTTTTTTTTTTTTTTTTATATATGTATTTTTTAAATTTTAATGTTAATGAAAAACCGGGCATACATTATTAATTGAATATACAATCACACATACAGACACACACACGGTCATAATCCAAATTTAAAGGAATTTGTTAAAGATATTGCCAAGTTCTGGGTATCTAATTGCTGCAGAACTAATCTGGCTATGAATTTTCCACGAACTTGCTATGGTGTAACCTAACCAATTTCATGCAAATACAATCCGATTGTGTAAAAAATACGCATCGATTTTAAAGGAACTAATTATAAGCTGATGCAAAAATTCCATCGAGTACTCAGTCAGTACTTTAATCGAATCAGTACAACTTAATTGGGAAGCTAATTTTCTGAATTTTCATAGAAATAATTCTTATATACTCGACGTATATTCCCATCGTAAGTTTTCGTACAAATTGATCAAATTATTAGGTTTCAAGAATTTTCGCCACTTTTGTACTATAATCATCATATGATTTAGTTACACCATTGCATTTAAATTATTCCAGAAGGTATATCCGTGCGTACAGCACATAAACGTAAAAAAATAAATATAGTAATTGAAAAACGAACATTAGCTAATTACTATAAATTATTGAAACCACAAAATTCTTTAAAAATAGAATAATATAATTTAATATAATTAAATGAAAATAAAAAAGAAAAAAAAATGTTGCTTATCTGCATTTAAAAATTTAAATTAAAAACTAAATATTTTAAATCAATTTTAAATTTAATAAATAAAAAATAAACAGTATTTTTTTCGACATTTAAATCAAATATTTTTCCAATAAGCGCTCAAGTGAGAGATGCAAACAAATTAATTAAATCAAATTAAACATTTTTTTTTTGTTTTTGTGTTTTTTTTTTTTTTTTTTTTTTTTTTTCTTTTTTTATTAATATAAAATTTATTAAAAATTTTATATAATTTTTACTAATTTTAAATTAAACAAAAAACATAAATAAATATAAATATAAACAGAAATTATATTATAAATAATGTAAATATAAAATAATATTTTTTATATAGAACCATTTAATTGTAACTTGTATTAATTATGAAGAAAAAAAAAACAAACAAACAAACAAACAAACAAAAACAAACAAAACACTAAGGATAAATGTTAATATTATATTGTTATTTTCTTTTTAATTACTTTTATTTTTACTGTCTCGTCATCATGCCTCTGATTTTCGCTATTATTTTAATTAAATACAATATTTGATTATTATTAATTCATTTAAAATTGAAAATAAACTCAAAACACACACACACACATGCATACACAAAAACCCCCCTTCTCTAAAACAAATACACTTATATAAATTAAAAAATATATTAATTTATAATAACCAATTAATTGTTAATTAAACAACTTTTTTTTTTCTTAATTTAAAAACATTATTTCAACAACAAAAAAATAAATAAAATAGACGAAAAAACATTAAACAATATTTATGAAAAATTTAAATTAAAAAATTAAATAAAAATCAAATTAAAAATTTAATTATTAAAATAATTGTTAATATTTTATCCATAATATAAAATAAAATAAAAAAGATAATTATTTAATTTGCACATTTTTTAATTTATTAATATTATTAAATAAATAAGATTCAGATTGTAATAATAATTAAAAGGGCAAAAAAAAAAATAGGAACAATTAAATTGTGTTTATTTTTTATTCATATTTTTTTTTTTTACTTATTTTATTTTATTTAAGGCCTATTTTTTATTCTAATTTTGTTAATTATTTTATATTAGCAAATAATAAATAAAAACTGATTTAAAAATAATACGAAAATTAATAAATAGACAGACGATGATACCAACAACACCAACATAAAATTAAAAAAATTAATAAATAAGAATTGTTTTGTTTTTTTTTTTTTAATCTTATTTTTTATGTTAAATTAAAAAAACAAATTATATATATTAAGATTGAAAAAAAAAATAAATAAATAAAGTGAAATTAGTAAAATTCTATAATTAAATTATAATTAACTTTATTTAAAATGGACAAATAAAACAAATCAAAAAATCAAAAAATTATATTTAAGTAGGAATTTTACTCAACAAATTAATTAAAATTAATTTAAATTTTATAAATTATTTAAAAAAAAAAAAAAATCAAAAATTATAATAATTATTAATCGCATTCACACCGAATTTATTACTATTTTCATCAGGATTACTGGACGTGCAATTATAATGGCATTTGGATAATTTGTTTTTGTTTTATTTCCAATTCCTTTCATTTGTCCTATTTTTTTTTTTATAGAATATGTTAAAAAAATTAATAAATTCACTCTTTAATAAATATATACAGTAATTCTAAAATGCCATTAAAACTCGTGTTCCATATCAGCAGTCTAATCCAGAGAGCATTCGTGAGCACAACAACCTCGAAATTCGTTGACACGAACGCTTTCAGACTGCATAAATGGAGGACGACACCAAAAACCATAATTTGAATCTGGTAATTCATAATTACCATATAGATTATAGTAGATGGTGAAATGCGTAATATGATCATAATAACATTAGTATTTGTTTTGTTTTAATTTTTCTATTGGTATTTATAATTTTAATTGTTCTATAGTAAAATATTATTATATGGATTCAGTGGTCGAATGCTTATTAACATTGATGTTTTTTCCATTATCGTTATAGTCAAAATAACCAACAACGTTTTATACAAAACACGTACATATTGAACGAGAACAACAACAACAGCAACAGTATTAGTTAATTAGAGGCAGAATTTCGAGTAATGTGTTTCACCAATTAAATGGAAGAGAATTAAATTAAGTATTTAAATCAATTAATTTTTAATTTATATAAATATAAAAATAGTTTATTAATATTTATGGTCATTCAATTTAAAATAGTAATGGGATTTTCGATTACTTCTAAGTAATCTATCGTATTCAAATCTTTTCAAAAAGTAATCGTTACTTTTTATTCGCTACTGATTACTCATTTTAAGATTTTGTTGATAAATTAATAAAATAATTTTTGTAATATTTTTTACACTAAATGTTGGTGTTTGTGTTAAAACAGCTTGTGTAATAGTTTTGACTTGTTGACATTATAATTAAAATTAAAATTAATTTCAAAAAAACTTTTACCGTAATAACTCTTTCGGTATTATGCTTAATTGACCTACCACTTTGTTCTTGAATTTGTATACCGTCTATATCTAATAATACATGCAATTACATATTATCAGACTTTTTTGTTTTTTCTTTATTGTCTCGAAATCCTATATTTTCAAAATTATATGATGCACTTTTGCAATGTTACAACAAATTGGTATCCTTTAATTTGGGAAATTACCAATATCTTTTAAAATAAATACAATATTAAATATACCATTTTACTTACATTTCCTTTTTAACTAATATTCCGGCTTTTCTTTCGCTTTTAAATAGATTTAGAAAGATGAAATGCTCTGGAATCTGAGCACCAATTATTGAAATTAACGTGTAAAATCAATGGCATATTATGAGGATTTAATGCATCGGATTAGAGGTAATTTATTCTTTATAATAATATGTAGCTTATTAATTAATAATAATAATTTAATTTATAATATTATAGCTGAAGAATATATACACAACTACATAAACAGACTAAAAAGTGCAGTAATTTGTGATGGAAAACTACAACAAAAATTTATGCCGCACGTGAAGATAAATACAAATTCAAGAACATATATCATTACAGTGAAGTTGATAAATTAGTCCTAATGGGAATCTATAACAATTCACCATTTGTTCTTTAAATAAATTACAGCAAATTATATTTTATTTGAGTGATTGCTCGACCCCATATTTGTTTTGTTTGCTGGTAATATCAAATGTTTTTAAAATAAATTCTCTGTAATGTTAATCTAATTTTTTTTCTATATTTCCAGATGATTTAAAAAAAGTATATTGAAGCAACACATTATTCGTTTATTAAATTGTGTCAAATTTATGTTACTTCTGGCATCAGAGTTATATTAAATGATGTATTAGCAACACACCATTTAATAAATATATAAATTAAAATAAGTTTTAGCTCTAACCATGAATTAAATATTAAATGTAATTGTATACAATTACAATTATACAATTACATTGTGTAACTATCACAATTAAATATTATACTCATATTAGAAATTAATTAATATATTAAAAATGAATATAAAATTAGGTAAATTAAAATTTCTACCAAGATTTCAATGTTAAAAAATAACTTCATTTTAATATTTAAATCATTTTTTAATTGATTTTAATTTCATGATTATAAAGTTTAACAATTACAATTACATATAACTCTTATTATATAAGATAAATAACAAACAAACTCTTAATTATAAAGTAAACCTCATTAAATTGATTCAGAATTTGCATTTTAAACTTATTATTTAAATAGAACTCTCAAGAAATTGTTTCTTTTTTTTTTTTAAACTAATCGCTGAGATTGTTTTTTATTGAATTTAAATTAAAAAATTAGAATTCGTTCAATTTAAAATATTAAAATAAATTTGTCAAAAGAATATATAGTTATTTAAAATTCATTTAAAGTATTGTAATTATTAATATGTCGTCATCATAAATATTTAGTTAATTCATTTATGTTTTTCTGAATATATGTTAAATGGGTTAATATTAATAATAGATAATAATAGAAGTAAGATATTTATAAATAATTATAAGTAAAAATTAATTATTTATGTGTATACTGTAAAAATAATTCGATATTAATTGACTACAATGCTCAGTACAATTTGATAGGACATAAAGAAAATTATTGCAAGATATTAAACACCTGTATAATCCTATTTCGAGAAATTGGTCAAGAAATGATGTAGATATTTCCTTTAACAGGAATGCATTACGTATACATACAATACACACAACTACATAAACAGACCAAAAACTTTGAAAAATAACCAAAATATACGAATTTTTCAGAATAGTTATTAATTATATAGTTATCATAACCATATGATAGTGAAAATATTATTTAATTTTTATTTATTTAAACAAATTATTGGTAATACAATACAAAGTCTTCTATCATTAGAGGTGGAACAAAAAAAATTAATAAAAATGATGATATACCGTACGTACCGTAAAAACTACAAAGAGTATGTCTTTATTATTACCAATATTAAAACACACAGAATATATGATGTGTACAACAACATAAGTCAACTCAATAAGAATCCATTGCTTTATTATTTTGTATTATTTATATATATATTTATTATATATTACAACTTTGTTATTGTATTATCGTCCGCCGACAATAAATAAAAATTAAACAATATGTTCACTATCATGTGGTTATGATTGCCTAATAACAATTCTAAAAAAAACGTATATTTTGGTTATGTTTCGAAATTTTTGGCCTGTTTATGTAGTTGTGTGTTTTATATTTATGGGTCGGTATGCGTGTACGTAATGCTATGCATTTCTGTTAAATGAAATATCTGCATCATTTATTGAACAATTTCGATAAAATTTTGTATAAAAAGGTTCTCGAAATAGGATTATACAGTTATTTATCAACAATTTTCTTTAAAATTAATACCTAGGGAATCTTTATTAATTGTACAACTGAATGATCTCTTGGCTAATTTCGTACCAATTTGGTATGTAGATTTGGAATGAGATTATAGACAGGTGTTGACTTATTAACAAGTAACAAGTAAAAATACAAACAACTTACTAATATCAGCAGAAGAAATGTTGCTTTAATAAAAACAAACATATTCCCTTACAATAGTTTGCAGAAAAATATACATCCGAAAAAACGTTAAACGACCATCAAGTGTTTTGAAGAGCCATTGAAGATTAATATAAAATAATATATATATACTAATTATCACTAATTGTGAATCGTTATTTTAATGTATTAATAATTTACATATTTATTAAATGTATTTAATTTAATGTAAAAAAAAAAAATATTTGTCTAATTATTTTATGACGTTCATCAATAGTTCCCCAACCTTTAACTACCGTCCATTGAAAGAGAAAAAGAAAACAAAAAAAAAAAATGTTAAGTACAAAATAAAAATATAAATAAAATAAAATTAACATTTCATATACGAAATTCTACACCTACACAATATAAAAGAAGAAAAAAAAAAAAAATGAATCTCTAATAAGTGTCCTGTAAATAAAAATTAATAAAAAATCGATGAACTTTAATGTGGTACCTATTCCGAATAAATAAATTCAAAATTTTTGTCCCTTATATATCGCAACCGACACATAAGCTATAATAAGCTTGGTGGTGTATAATGTAGAGGTGCAGTGAATATTCGTATGAGATATGAATACGGCGGGTTCGATTTCTTATCGAAACCGAAAAAAAAAATTTCTTAAAAAAAACAAAAAAATAAGTTTTCACTTATATGAAAAATAAATATTCTTACTTTGGTGGTCTCAGTTGTGTATTTCCAATTTGATGATAGAAAAAAATATTACAAAAAAAACAAAAAAAAAACTATTTTTAATTTTTTTTTGGAAATTCCCGGTACTTTATGAACAAAACAACCCAATATTAAAACACGATTTTGACCGACTTAGAGGCGGAATTTTCGAGTTATCTCAACGGATTCGTGTTCGGACGATGACCCCGCGTCTTTTAAGCCTATTTCCAGCCCTATTTTTTTGGACTTTTTTGACCCCCAAAAGTGTGGGTTATAACCTTATGCCGAAAAAAATTTTTTGCCCGTAGGACCTTCAGATTTTCAGGGATTGTAGAGCTCGGAAAAAAAACAGGTTCTGTCGACCCCTTTGCCGGATTTCTCTCCGGGGGCGGAGCTATGGACCTTCGAAAGTACCAAATGGGTCACTTTTGGACCCCTATAACTCCGGAAATACTCAATATTTCGGGAGGAGCTTCTCACCAGTGATAGTCCTCCTCAAGGACTACAAATTATAATATGGGGGTGATTTGCTATCTATAAGGGTTTTCCAACTAGGGCTGCCCAAAGATTGGAAAAACGTTTGCAGACCAATATTCCGAGTACTGGAAAGTCGGGAAATATTGGACTTTCCAAAAATCTAATGATGCAGAAATGTAAAGGAAAGTCCAAAGTTTATCCTCAGATTTTTTTTGGAATTTTCCAGTGGAAAATGTGGATTTTCCAGGAACATCGAAAAACATCGATTTTTTCATGTTTTCAAATGGGAATTTCCCGGCTTTCCCAATGGAATTTTCCAATGCCCTATTTATCACAGATAGTAGACTATATGCCACGTATTTTAAGCTTCACCACAACTCCTCAAGTCAAATGGTTTTCCCACAGTGGATGCCCAAAGTTAGGCTTACACGGAAATTCCCAAATCTTAAATTGGTCATAAGTCGACCAATAGATTTTTCACAGAAAAAGTCCAGAAGCTTTAATGTGCGCATTAAGATTCTCTATAATATGGCTGTAACGAAAATTGGCTAACTCTTAAATTTTTTTCGAAATCATCAAAAACCTGGTTTTCAGAAATTCCGGGAAATTTCTCCAGTCTAAAGTTGATGACTTACAGATTTCTTATAGTCATAAATGGATTTAGATGGTAAATGTACTGAGGGAGTGGTACTGAAAATGTTTCCTAACTATTACAGTTTTCCCGTAATTTCCCGATCCAAATTAAAATTTTCCGGATTTTCCCGAAAATTTCCAGATGTCTTAATTAGAATATTTCAAACCATTTTTACCACTAGAGGACCCGAATCTATTTACGCGTTTTCCCGGAATTTTCACATAACGGTTTCATACTCATGGTGAAAAACCCAAGTTTTTTTTTTACAAAAAGATAGGTCCCTCAATTACCTATCATTTAATATGTTTCACAACATCCTACCACTTCAAACAGCTGAGCTATGATTTTTCCCGTGTCCCAAATATATAATATTTTTTTACACTAATTTACCTTTAAAATTTTGTTTTCAGTAATTTCGGTTGTCCTTAAATTTCCCAATTTCCATTTTTTTATATTAATTGTGTATGTGTGTGTGTGTTTTTTTATCTGCAAAAGAAAATTTTTAATGTTACAGTAATATATAATAATAATTTTCATATAACTTGTATCAAAAATAAATTTATATATGAAAACAACAAATACAAGTGATTTCTTTTTATTTATCGTTTTCTTTTCCTTTTAAAATAATGTATATACAAATAAACACACCAATGCATACTATACACATATAAACATATAGATAAGTAAAAGAAACATTACAAATGTAAATATTAAAAAATTATTGTATATAAATGTCATATTAAGTTGTTGTCTTTGCTATATAAAAATTTTTGGTTTTATGTATATTAAAAACAATTGTTTTTAAGTCGAAAAATATGCAATGCAAAATCAAAATGAATATAATTTTTTACTTTGAAAATAAATACCATGTGTTCTATGTTCTGACTTTATCTCGAGAATTTGTTAATGCAATTCCATTTTCAATAATACTTAATTGATTTCGTTAGTATAATTATGGACACACTGATTTTAGCTGAAATAAATGTTTTCTTTCGGATTGATTTTAAAAAGCGAGCACACCCTATATTTTACTTATCAACTTTATGTAGTGATTTAATGGTACAGTGGTCAACGTCCATTTCATCAAATCCAGAGGGTGCGAGTTTAACTCGTACTGAAAATTACTCCAGTGAATTACCATTAATTCGTTTATGAAATCAAAAAGCGAATCTTTGAAAATTTCCATTCACCATTCAGAGATTAACAAAATATCCGTATATCGGAGTAATCATGTCAATGGTTACGAATTCTTGTATACGGTCTGCAATACTGATTGAATAAAGAAACTCTGAAAATACCGCTGCCTGCAGATAGAAATTCTTAAAAATGGTTTGAAATACTGATTGCTAAGTTCTTAAATAGAATATGCTCACTTTCAGAATTTCTCTTTGTTATATTTGAGAACTTAGCAATCAATGTTTCAGACCATGGTTTTTTAAGAATTTGCATCAGAAGAGAATAATTAACATTTAATTTAACTAAAACCAACAACTCATGAAAATTGTAATAAAATATAATTAAATTAGAATGTTAACGTAATTCAAAATAACAAAGTACGTATGTATTAAGTACAACTACATTTTAATGTTAATATTTATTTATGCATTGATAAATTAATTGCTAAACTAATTAATTGTAAAAATCCTGCACGCATAAGAATTAAAATAAAAAAAAATCAATTAAATATATCCTAAATTATTTGCTTCATGTGCTATTGTCATAACAGCATCATATATTTCTTCAGCTGTTGGAATTATTTGCGCCGCTGGTAATTCGAAACCGCTCGAATATCTATTGCTGCCCGACCTTAATTCAAATGTATATGATAATGGTATCGATAAATTACCATAAACCCAATCCATACTAGAACCAGTTGCTGGATAAATTTAAGCATATGTATTACCAATACTATATCGAGTACCATAACGTTTTGCTAAAGCTTCAATTCCTTTTTTACCAATTGCGAATAAATCATCATGATTTTCTGTATGTACAGCCGTATGTCCATATGGAAATAATAGAATTTGTGAGTATGAGTGAAATGCGAAATATAATTTTAATTGTTTTCTTATTGTTGTTAAATATTGAGAATATGAATACATTTCAGGTTCAGAAAATGCTCGTCGACCAGCATATGTTTCAGCACATGGATATTTACTTGAACCAATTTCATTCCAATGAAAATCCCAATTACGATTTGGGTCCACGCCATAACAAATAAAATTTGACGATGGTGTACGTGTTTTACGCCATAATCGATCACGTTGAAATGTATAAGCATAACCATCTGGATTTATTATCGGAAAGAAGTACCAATTTATATTTGCCAAACAATAAACTTATAACTACCACTTGTATTTTCGATTAATTGTAATGTATTAATTTGTTCTTGATTAGTTGGAACTACTTTATACACTTTATAATTATCATATCTTGCTGTAATTTCGATATCATCATCGTTTTCATTATCACGGCGAACAACATCGTCGTGGTCGAGAATATATTCAGTGCCACCCGCACTACTACCAATACCACTGGTAATACTTTCGTCCGCACCAAGGCAATAAAAACCGAAATACATTGTTACAAATATTAATAAATATAAATTAGTGAAAATCATTTTATATAAAAATATAAGATACAATTCAATCGACTTCTACAATTCAACTGATTCAAAAATGTTCTGATTTTTCTTTAGAATATTTTAACTTTTTATGAATAGTATATGTAAACACTTATTTTTTATTTGTTCAATAAATTATAAAAAATATATTATAGTTAATATAATATACAGAATATAGGGGAATTATTGAAATTTGGTTAGTGTATATTTATATATTTTAATCACATTATTATATAAATATTATGTCTACAATTAGAGTCCGAATTCATTTTTTTTATTCACAATGTTCTTTCCTCACTTTACAATGAATTGAGGAATTATGGGGCGATTCGTAATATTAATACTATGTATTATACAATAAATATATGAATATGTATGTAATATTATAATTTCAAACTCTTTTCTTCTATTTATCAATAAATTACAAATTAAGCATTTTACAATATAAATTACAATAAACATGAATTGAATTTTGAATTAGTTTATAATAGTACTATATAATAATACATATATTTTATTACAGGTATGAATGAATGTATAAAAGATATCACATTATTCGGTCATTGAACACCAATTAATTTTTAAACTCTCCGGGTGAACAATAGACAAAATTAAAAATAATAATAAATACCTTTTTTAATATGTCGTATTTTGTAACATATTTTAAAAAGTTCATAATGTTAACGTTGATTTGAATATGGCATCTACCAATCTTCCCTTATATCATATTGAAGCCAAATGGTGATAATTGATTAACATGGAAGGCACCAAAACCTGAAAATAAAAATGTTTTTACGTTAACAATAGGTGACAATAGTTTTCGTTTTGTTTATGGTAAATTTATTTATTTTATACTTACAATTTTATACATCAACAAAACCTTCAGATGGAATTGTATTGCTTGTAATTATATACATTTAGATCTTTCTTGTGTGTTGCATCTTTGTAAATTCATTTCCAAACATGAATGAGTTGCAGTCGAATACTTGACCGGCTGTCTATCATTTTTATTTCTTCCTGCGGTTAAACATATAGAATGTATTGCACCCGATCGAAACTTACATTTAGTAATTGTTATTATATCACACATTTTTTTATTTTACTACATTATTCATATAATATTAATATTATTTATTTATTATATTATATAAAATAATTAATAAAAAAAAAACAAAGTTATGTCAAATGTGAAATTTGCAAGCAACCATTTTGAATTTTATTTATATTTTGACATACACCACATGATCAAATTTTTATGGATATACTTTATAGCAATATAGCATTGTGACACTATTTCCTCTCTTCCAAGATATTATTATGGTAGAAGAGTATGACAATGAGAAAACATATGAATGTTTTTAATCATTAAAAATTTTAGTTCCTGCAAAAATCTATTAATTTTAATAGGGTATATTTTTTGGTCATGCTAATTCCAATGATACTTATAATGGTATCCATCAAACATTCATTACAATCAAGTTGGTAAAATACTCTTCATGGGAGTATATAGTAATTTGATCAAAAATATTCTGTAAGCAGCAGAAGTTGTAAGCAGCAGAAGTATTTATAGGACACCGCCATATATGAAATATATATTTATTTAAATGTTATTTTATTTGCTTATTTAATTCACATATAAATTAATCAAATCGAAACTAATATAAAAGTGATGATTCCTTTTTTTTTTTAATACATAAAAACCCGATTTCACCAATTTTTATAAAATCTTTGCATCGATTAAAATATTTATGATATCATTTTCTTTTCTATTTTTTGCTTTCACAGAATCCATTAAACGTACTCACTCACATATAATTCACAATAATTCAATTTAAATATGTTTACGTACGCGTACGTATAAACTCATTTTTTTTATTTTATATTTTGACATACAAAATAACACATACACAATGAAAAATTTGTAATATATTTTTCAATATTTATTCGCAGTTTTATTAAAATATTTATACAATGATTTTTAATAATAAAATTTTAAATTAATAAATTGCAGTATACTTAATATAAATTTGGAAAAATATATTGCAAATATTAAATTTTATTTAACGAAATTTATATAAAAATTGCAGTGATATGAAATTTTTTTTTTACATGTGAGTAGGTGTGAATCCATTTTTGTGCATCGATTATTTTTTCTCTGGTTCATACGATCATTTTATTTTTGAAAATAATTCTCTCTGCAATTGTCAAACATTTGTCATAATCATCGAAACATAAAAATTAAAATATCATCATACGGTTTTGACAGTCCAAGGAGTTTGCACGGAAAAATGTTAAATGAAATTTATTTTATATTAAAATTGGATTATTTTTATTATACACTTTGTGAAATGTGAAAAAAAAATAATTAATGTTTTTAATATTTATGTAGTGAAGTGATTTAAAAGTTAAATTTTGTGTATTTGTCATTATTTTTATTTATAGACGAACATTTGTGTGTGCGTGTTCTGTAAAACCAAATTGAAATAAAAAACAAAAGAAAGAACAAGTAAAAAAAAAAAGCGAAAAGCAAAAAAAATCAAAAAAAAGGGGGCTTCCTTTCCTTCCTTTTTCAGTCAAAGGTCAGAGTCCATCCATCAATCGTTTTGTTAAGACGACGGTCAAAAAAGTTTTTTTTGTGATGGTGTTTTTGTTGATTTGGTGACAAAAAAAAGTATAAAAAGAAAATCCAATATTTTTGAATAATTTATTTTGTTAATCTGTATGTTTTCCATTATTATTTTTTAACATTGTATGGAAAAAAACATTTTTTTTTTCCATTAATTTGATTGAAAGAAAAAAAGGAAAAACTCGACAACCGCACCACAAAAAAACAAGGACAAGAAGTGTGTATTGAACATTTTATTTTATCTAGCTACAGATAAATAATAAAAAAATATCGGTTCATTTCTACTTGCTATGTGTAGACCAAAGAATTAAATTGAAATAATTGATTTTTTTTCTGCTATCTATTTCTGTTTTCTGAAGTATGTATTTTAAAATATGTAATTATAATATTACAAAAAACACAAACTTTTATTTATATTGAATAAAACAAAGTGAAATAGTAATTGTTTTTTTTTTTTAGCTATTTAAATATTTGTTATTTATATAAAATATCTAATTAAAATTAAATAACAAAATAAACATTATCATTTTTTTAAATGTGTTGAACCAGAAAAAAATTAAGTGATTGGAAAAAGAACCAAAAAAAATTCAACACCAACATCATCATCATCATCAGCATTTTATTATTATAAATTCCTCATAATAATTAAAAAAAAATATTTTTGTAAAAATTAAAAAATTTAAACAAATAATTATTAATAATAAAATGGGAAGTGTCTGGAAAAGGCTTCAACGTGTTAATAAAAGAGCAGCAAAATTTCAATTCACTGCATCCTATCATGATTTAAAAGTTGAAACAACAGCTAAATGGTAAGTGTAATGATATAATTTTTATAATTAACACATACACATATATTACAATAATAACTTAAACTATATCTACCTATAATTATAAAAAATTATTACGTTTGTTTTGCGCAATAAAATATTGTTGTGTTGTTGTTGTAGTTGTTGTTAGGTTGATTTGTTTATACATATTTGTTTATTATTGTACAAAATTGTTGTGTTACATTAATAATAATAAATAATATAATCATTTCATAAAAAAATAAATTATACTACAACAATAATATCTCTTCTATTCCTCTCTAAAAATAACTATAGGTACTAAATAAGTAATTTAATCTAAATACACTATATATAGCGAAATGAGGATATTAATATTATTTAATTATATATTGGGTGTTTGCTTTGAAATCCACCGATGCATACGTGTTTTTTCCTGTGAAATCATTGTTGTCTAGCAAAATTAGTCACGCTCACACCATTATTACATATTTAATTTACCATATGAACATTTTTGTTCAGTGTTAACATCAATTATGTTTAGTGCATTTGCGGGAAGTTTTACCCCAAAACATGCTAATCGAATCTGTTTGATGCAGTCAACCCTTTCTTACACTTCAATTCGTACGTAGTTATCAAAAAATTGTTTAATGACAAATTAAACCAATTTCTTCTTTCTCTCGTTTATTGTCCCAAATTGTAGCCATCGATGGACAATACGGCCAATAAAATCGCAAGTAATGGGTTTATTTAAAATAAATTAATTATCTAACACAAAAGAAAAACTGAATTTCAAGGAAAACATCCTATATACAATATATTTTTTTTTTAACTACTAGATATACTGTTTCATGTTGTGTAATACTTTAAAATTATAAATTTAACTTCCATAATATGAGGTTTATACAATATTTTATAATAGAGTATTAGATAATAAAGATATAAAAATTGTTTTATTGATTAATTAGGAGGTTCGGATGGTGTTAATGTTTTATTTATTTATTTATTCTTATCCAAAGGTGAAAATAGAATGTGTAAAGTGTGTCCGAAGTCTGATATGCCTACCCTACCTATATATATATAAAAAATATATAATATTATAATAAAATGTAACGATGTACGACTGTACACGAGTATTATAATTAGCATAGATTTATATATTTCAATAAGTTCAATTGGTTCTCATTGAAAATAGAAAAAAGTGTATATTGACCTTTTTTTTTATTTATTCATTTTATTTTATTTATGTTAAATTCAAAATGAATTACTGAATTAATTGAATACTGAAAAAAAATACTAAAAAACAAATATGTAGTAAACCTAAATAATGATATATTTCACATATATATAACTTACTATGAAATTGGAGAGGATAAACAATATCACTTTTCTCGTGTGCATATTTTAATCCACAGAATATTGGGGTCAATTAATTTCCTATATTAACGCTAACGCTAACATTATGCGTGCCAGATAAAATTATGTAATTTTTAAAAAAATGTTTTCTGAAAATTTCCTCTGAAGTTTTTCCTTTACTGTCAATATAATATTATAGTATTTAATCAATGACTTTTAATATACATTTAATTGATTTAATTATTCTAATGTACAATTATTATTTATACTACGTTTAATATATGTATTTTTATTTAGAATGTGCATTATATTATTGCATAAAGACAAATGAAAAAATAAACGTATATTCAAATCAACCTATAAACATTAATAATATTAATTTAACCCTTTCAGGCGATTTGTACAAAAAATGTAATGTATATTATAAAAAACGTCTGAAGGGGTTAATAACGCATTGTAATATATAAGTAAAATAGGTTTATATAAACATTCTTACTATATTATTACTATAAATTCGGTTTAAGAATATGTACGCTAAACTTTGCTTGAAATACAAGAGTAAGCCTATTATATATTTTATTACTTGCAATCACAGTACTGGAATCTGAAATTTAAAGCCATTTTCTTGTGTAACTTGAATTTTAATATAGTAGTGTATATACTGGTATACTGACACAGTTCTAATTACCCAATTTTAATTCAATAAATATTTACAGAAATAATAAATATATATATTATTATTTAGTGAAAAAATAGTTATTGATTTATTGTCTTGCTGACAATAATAATATATTGTTTATAAATTATACCCTCGGTCCGAAAAATAATTGAAATAAAATCCTAATTGGATTGGGTAAATACATATGTTGGTTACTAATTGATGTATGCGTTGTGAACCGGTCTTAACAAACTGAATCCAAATCTCAAGACATTTTCATTTAATGTAAATCAAAATCGAACACATGAAGTTATTATAGTTTTTGTGCTTCGATCGAACAATTTATAAGAAACAAAGAAACATTTTGAAATTGGCTATACCGAAACGTTTAAGATGATTGCTGTTCCTGAACACAAGGTTTGGACCATAATTTGAGTCCCTTTTCGTCATCTTATCGATAGCCGAACATCAATTGAACAGATTTATTTTAAACAAAAAACTATATGCTTAAAGTTTAGTATACATTTGTACTAAATGGACGAATACTGCGGGCGGAGACACTACCCTATATTTTTTATTATTATTATTATTATTGTATTGATAAATAAATACTCGTAAAATACATAATAACAAAAATTAATGTTATATTTCACAATTTTCATTTTTCATTTTTTCCCATCAAAAGAAAGTACACAGTATCGTTATTAAAACAGCGCGCGTTTCGTAAAATTATAAAAATATGTATTTTATTTAAAAAAAAAAATGCTAATGCTTTGGTTTTGTTTCATTGACAAAGTAGTTGAATCATTTGTTGGTATTAATTGGAATAATGAAGAAATATATACTATATTTGAGTATTATTATAACAACAAGAATACAATAAGTCGTACTACAATCTATTCAGAACCGAAGATGTGATATTTCAGGATGGTGAACCCACACGATAATATTTTAAATTGTTGCCATTACCTCTATCCATATTCTTCAATGATATAAATAAAAAGAATTTTATCCGAGTTTTTATGTATAATAAATACAGATGTTTTAACAAAATTTTAAGAAATCGCATACACGATTTGGATCGATACTGTATATTCTATATTTTTTATTCGATTAATTGTTCCACTTTTTTCCCTTTTGTGAACATAATATTTTATATAGTAAAAAATATTGGTTTTATTATTATTTATATATTGTAAATTTAATATAAATTAATGGATTTTTTAATGCGTACGTATTTTATTTTGCACGTGCTTTTACCATTTTCTTCTATAAAGAAAATTTCCACAAATTGCACGTATTTCTTTTTTTATTTTATGGTATTACAAAAAATGGACATATAAAAAGAATATAACTTAAGTGAAAATCGTTATTATTATTTGGTTTTTGCTTTTCTTTTATTTTTCTTCAACCAAAAATGATTCAGCATAAAAAATATAAAATATGTATTTGTATATATAAAACTTTACCAGTAATAAATAAACGTAATAATAATAATAATAATAATAATAATAATAATAAAAACACATCTATATATACAACCAACTCATACACTCATACCCACACACACACACACACAACATCAATAATAAAATAGTTATTTTCATTAATTTGTTTGCCAACAATATAAAAACAAAATATGCGAAAATTAAATTATATTCAAGGATTTATTCTTCATATCTTCTAATATATTATAAAAATACTCTTAATTCGTATATTATTTTCAAATTGTTTTTACAGAATATTTGCGCGCATTTTATATATCCAAAATTATAATATAAAAACTCATTGAATTTAAATAATATAGTACAGTGTGTATATAGCTAGCCACCACACACACCATAATAAAATATTAAAAATAATTATAAATAACAAAAAATAAATGAATCAGGACTGGAAACTAATTTGTTAGTTTTAGTTTTGGTTTTTTTGCTTTAACATTTTGCATATATAATTTTGTGAATTTGTTATACAATCAGATTCAAGAAACAATAGTAAAATTCAAGTATCTTATAAGGATTTACGTCCGTAAGATGCACCACCTCCTATGAAAGAGAATTGAGTCTGGTAATGTTACCTTAAATTATTGTCCAACCTTTCAAGCACTTTATGAGGATGATTGCTATTAATTATACTATAATTAAACAGGGAATTTAATTATTCTTCGCATTTAATATATGTAATGTCAGTCTTAGCTTCCGTGTGTCCAATTTCATTCAAATCTTGTTTGGATCCGATTCTGCTGAAATCTCCGATTAACAGAACTATCCTATGAGTATCAATTTTGCATTGGTTAAATAATTGCATGCGGAAAATTCGATCAACCGATGCAGGCAAATGAATATTTTGTATTGTTGTTAGGTCCCGATTGGATGTAAAAACTATCCGATCATCATAGATATTTTGTGGATGAGAATAGAGTTGGGTCTTTCATCACATTTATCGTCTAAATTTAAATATAGCCTTACCATTGTAATATATGCCACCAGTTTCCAACACCGAAATATTTAAATAAATAAATAGAAACAAATAATTAATAAATCTTTTTTTTAAATATTATTGAGCGTAGTTTTTTTATGTTTATTGTATGTTATTAATATTGAACTGTGTATTCAATTCAATTTTTAAATACTTATCTCACTTATATAAATAAATAAATAAATCAATAGGTTATCATCTATCAACTGTTTTGAAAATGAAAACAATTATTTTGTATTTTAAATAAGAATAAGAAAAAATGAAAATTTACAGAAATTGAAAATAAAAAAATTCCTTATACGTACCACATATTTTTGAAATAAATGTTAACAATGATATAAAAAATGTCGCGTACAAAATATAATTAAATATATTTCATTCATTTGTATTTCATTATATTACTTGGGATATTTTATTAACACTAGAAAGACCAAATACGTTGTTTTGCTATAATATACATATATTAAATAATTAAATTAAATATTTTACGCTGATGAACATAATAAGCCATCAGATAAATATATTTGTAAAAAATTTTAATGAATAATTATATATTGTATTATTTAGAATATTGATTTTCGTCAGATTGACGTGCGTTTGGTCCTTCTAGTGTTAAACTTGTACCACGTAAATCGATAATATTTATAATATAAGAAATTTTGAATCATAACTTTAAATCCAGATGATATGATGTCATTGTTGTTGATAGCTATATATTTTATAAGTAGAAAAAAATATTCATATTATATTGTCACTTTTTTTTTTATCATCATACACGCTCACACACATACACGAACGTACGTAAATATATGGAGAGGTTTATAATACAGACGTTATTTTGATATATTTTACTATTATGGTAAAAAGGTAAATATAAAATAATTTCCGGAACTAAATTTTGTTAATATGAGGAATTCAAAGAAGTATATGCATATAATTTTCTCGTTTATTAATAATGAATGTATCACGTAAAAATTATATCTGATATAATATCATTTTGCAAAATTTTTATAGATAATCACATAAATATAATAATAATATATTCAATATAAACAAAATATATTATAAACAATATTCATTATCTTCATATATTGATTACATCAAATTTACTTTCTTTCTTCTACTATATTTATTGTATTATGTTTCCAATGTTATCATCATACTCATAGAGTATACGCATGATACAGCATAAATAAATATTGTATATATTATATATATGGTATACAAACAATAGATTTTCTAATATTAAATTAGCCCTTATTATTATACCCTTATAATACTTTAATATTTCTTTATATACTAATATTAAATAAATACAGTGAACTCTTCTGTATTCTCGAGTAAACACATATAGAAAAATTCTATCTGTAGCTATGTAACGTCTTCCATATATAAATTTCATATTATCAATAACTTAGTTAAAAGCACGTGACTAGCGGTATAGAATCTATCGAACTCTTTGATAAAAAAATACAATTCAACCGTCGAACTATAAATAGTCATTAAATTTCCATTACAAAACTGTATACGAATTTCATTAAATTTGTGGGAATAGATCATACTCCCTTCATATAGAAGATACACTATTTTACCAATTTATCAGCATCTTCGAGACGTTTTATTACAAACGCAGAGTTCACTGTACAAATGTATATGTTCCAGCTAATTCCAGATATAGACATTTATATTTATTGCTTTTTATTAGTCATCGTTCACATTAAAGTCAGACTATTTAACTCAAAGCATTTTATATATATTGTATATTATTGCATTTATATATTGTCATATAATAAACATCAATGTCAACATAACATAAAACCACCATTACCGGAGCTCAGTGTCCTTTACCATTTTCCTTTTTGTTTTTTTTTTTTGTATTATACTTAATTATATACACAATCTCAAACTATTTATAATTTATGATGTTAACATTATTAGTATATTTTTTAATTATATATATAATATATAGTGTACGGATAATAAATATATATTAAATTAATAGTATATGTATAAGGACTATATGTGACATTATGTCTACATTACTAATATATATATACATAGCATATGTTCAAATACAGATGTCCCTATAGATTTGTCGTAAAGTTGTATATATATTTGTATACATAACATATTTCAGCTTGGGAATAGCTTTCCAAACTTTAACTATATATTTATTCATTATTTGTCATATATTTTGTTGCTATATGATATATATATATATACACTGTGTCTTAACGTATCCTTCCACTGCAAGTTTTCTTTATATTTTATATATATATATAAGATGTTGTTCGGGCACAGTGATTGTATATAATTGAGACAAGGATCTGATCTAATTTTTATACATTATTTTACTCCATTCATAACTACTCCGAACAAACGTATATTTTTAATTCAAATTCTAACAAATTTTAACAAAACTATTGTCTGAACTGAACGGTTAATTTTACGAACGTCTATATAAATTCAGTAAATTTCTTAGAATTTAAACAAATGACAGCATACTTTTTTTTCTGATATATTTTTATATGTTATGTTAAATATTTGTAAAAATAAAACAATTATATACTAAATTCACATCTTTATGTAACATTTCTCGTACATACATAAGAATTAATAGTATTAACATTTTAAGAGATCGCAGTTCCGCCAATGTATCGCACACACTGGCACGTACGTAAATCATCAAATCCGAATTTTCATTGTACTTCTACAAAATTGAATAAGAAATGCATGGGGGAGTACTAAATGTGAATTAAATTTCTACAAAATCCTTTTTTTTTTGTGTTCATCTTATAATATAACTAAAGTTACTGCTCATAGCAACGGTCACCTGTACATTTAGTTTAGACTATACAAAGAATAAAGATATTCGTGTATGTATATAGGATGTTCCAGAATGTGACAGTCATACGACAATGTTAGATTCCTTGCATGATAATGTTACACAAGAAATAAAAGAGTTTTCATTAGATTCGGGTGTCTCACACTCGTCTGCCGTTCAATATCTCAATAACGAACCAACTGATTTTAAAATTTTTTTTACACAATTTGCATTTGAATGTATCGAGACCTGCAATTTTGCGTCAAGATGTTTTCTATTGTTTTAATATTATCCATTCTTTTCGTATATAGTGTTTTAATGATAATGCTTAGAGCAAAATATTTGAAATTAAATGAAAATCGAAAGTCGAATCGGTTAAAAAGTTATTTGGTCATATGATATGTTCTACTCAATATTACACATTCAATCTAATGTAACATTGGTGTATAATGGGTGGCGTCACATTCTTCGACACCATGTATACTATACATATACAATATATATATATATTAGCAATTGACGACATTTCAAATAGGAAATTTCCGTCGATAAGATATTAATAATATAGAATATATATATGGTCGTGGTGGTGTGTGTGATGGTGATGGCACAAAGGAAAGAAAATGTTGACATATTCTAATATTATATTGCTTATATAAAGAAAATGTATTCAAAGCTATTTAAATATTATTGTCATCAATATATTTAATATTATATATTGTTGGAAAAACTTAAACGGTTAATAGCACACAGATATGCATTATATATATTTATATATTAAGTCATTTGATATATTTTGTGTTATCGCTTTTCAAATATATCATATATATACGAATTGATTGATTGTGTAATCTTTTTAGTGCTATATCATAGCACAGGACATATTCATTCCATAATAATATATTGTATTTTGGTATTGGTGTTTTTTTTTTTTTATTTTCAACCCTCTTCTATATATTCTAATCAATTAATTTTGTCCTGGTGGTGTTTAATATATACGTGGTTTAATATTCTGATCAATCTCTATATACAAATAATATGTTTCCATCCATATATTGATTATAAACTCAATTACAAATTACCTCATCGTATATATAGTAATATACACCGTTTGTTCAAAAAGTATAACCGGAGAATAGTTTTAGAGTCCCAAAAGCTAACAATTAATTTAGTTTGCAGTACACAATATATAAATAAATCAGAAATCAATAATTGGCATTACCGCTACGTAGATCCATTATTAGAAAATACAAAACTCTGGTTATTTTTCAGACACATCGTTTAAATACACAACAATGTCCTTTTTTATATATAAAATAAGTATAGTTATTTGTTTATATTGATGTAGGTGTATATGTTGACTGGCGTCTTACTAACAATACATTATAAATTGGTGTTATTTTTAGAAAATTGAGTTATTATAATTAAATACGTAGTACATATATTAAATAAGTAAAAATGAAATGAAATTTTTATACTACGGCGGTCACAATAACACATACCATAATCCTTAAATATGTCATCATTGTTATTTTTATTCGTTTTAATATAAGGGAAGCGCGGGGTAATCTAGTATAATATTCGTAATATTTCACTATTATATAATATTAATATATTTGTTTAAGATATTTTGCTATAATTTAATAAGTGGGGTTAGGTGTGGGAATTGGGTTGTTTGGTTTTTTTATTACATTTTTTTTAAACCCTATATTTCTAATAAATTTCAAGGTAATCTGATGAAAATATAATGGCCTCCACAGTCGCATTGTCAATTGAGTATAGCCAGCGAATAATGTCGTGCCATAATATAGTTTTAACTATATTGATTGTTGGCAAATAAGTGCGATAGCTTTATATTATATTTGAAAATATGAATTATACAATGTATTTGTACAACTACCGCACATTGACCGAGTCTATACCATTATAGTGGCATCCTCTGGGACTTATTATTTATATATATATACATTTTTTATACAATATATTATTAGAATTAGAACGAATATTCAAATAAAAAAGGTGATGTTATTTATTTATTTTTTTGTATTGTTTTATAATTTTAGTATATAAAGATATCGCAGTTAAAAAAATTTACAATAAATCTAAAAACAGTTGTTGTTTATTTCTTCTTTATCTATAATTGTATTATAGTTGCAACTTTTTATATAATATTAAAACATTGGCAATCATTCAATTTCTTTATATAAAAAAAAGAACATAAATATGCACTTTCACACATATTTTCATTACTGCTGGAAACAATGCAGATGATTTATAAAAATATTTAGAATTAAATGTATGTTATTTTTTCAAATAACTTCTATTAGATTATTTTTAATTTAATAAAATATCGAATTGGACTGGGATTTGAGTTTTATTATAGTTTATATTTTTCAATTGTCAGTCTTCTATATTTATAATTAAACTAGTGATAATTTACAGACTGACTAATTTATTATAATATATACATAAAAAATGATGGTGCACATATAAATAAAGTTTTCTAATTATTTACTTTTGTAATTTATATGAGATTTTTTACATAACGATTATTCCATTTATATTAAATAAAAAAATCCCAGGATTTTCAATAATAGGATTCTTTTTATCCTTAATGTATCACATGTGTGAAATTGATATGATAGAAAATTCTGCTATGCTTTGTTTACATTGAAATCATTAATTTATGGTCAGTTCTGCGAATGCCGTAGATTGCAAAGTAAAGTTATTGATATAATTATTTAAAATCGCATGTCTGACGATAATGATACCCGGTGAAATGACGAAATCGCAGGATAACATTATATAGTGAGAACTTCAAAAGATAGCTCGAGCTATGTGTGTGCATTTGCAATGTATATAAATAGAAATATCAAACATATGTTACTTATATATTTTCCAGCAATCGAGTAATATATGTAAAAATTATATTGCTATATCATAAAATTTATGAAAATAAATCATAATCGATTTTTTTTTAAATCATAACCAACCAATAAATATATTTACACAAAAAATTAAATTTAAAACACACAACAAGAACTAAAGAATTGATACAAACATTATTATTTTAATATTATATAAATAAAAATTTATTTCTATTGATGATCAAATCTTTTATTCATTTATATTTGTATAAATAGGAGACCAACGAATTTAGCAATTGTATGGACAAGACGATCACGTCGTGTTACAACAATGCCATTACCATGGGAACCAGATATGATGAATCCATTAATTGGTCATATACAATGGCCGGTACCCGATAATCATACAATTTCTGTAACATTATTTAAAGATCCTCGTACACATGAATTAGAAGATAAAGATTGGACATTTGTTATTGAAGATGTAAGTATATCGCTGTTCGGTTCATATTTATAATAAACACATTTGCAAAACTCTATTTAATTCACTTTATCTCTATCTCTACACTAAAATATAAATAAAATTGTTTATTTTAATTTAATCAATATTTTTTAAGTAATTGTTGAATTTATTTCTGTGTGTGTGTGTGGGTGAATTTTATTTGAACGTAATAATTTGAGGTTTATTTAATTAAAGTGTATGTATACAATAGTATAATTGTTCTACTATATTAATTATAAGTTCACGCGGTGTCCGGAATATAACCGGCTCTGGTAGCGTCGCATATATTGGCTGTAAGATACAAAAAATTCAACGCAAACGTTTTAAAATTGGTAAAAATGCTACCGTGGAAACTCTTGAAATGTTTAAATTTTTGAGATGCATGGACGATTTTCCAAATGGTATACAACGCGGTTAGTTCTTCATATTACCTATATATGGTATGTTGAAATGTTTGCTAAGCCTCGTATATTTGTCATGTTCGACCGCACCGTTCTCAACACTACTACCATTGGTAACTTGTTGAACGTGTTCAAATCAATGTATTCCACTTGAGGGAGAATATTTCGTATTTAGATAACAATTTATATTTATAAATAAAATTATTTACTTTTTTCTTAATCCATTTCGGTTATTTTCGGACAGTGTGTGTGTGTGTGTACATATATAATATATTTTCATACAATATTAAACATTTTATATATCAACAAATTTTTTTAATTATTTATAAATTTAAATTTAAATCCTACATAATTAAAGTTATCATTATAAAAATACCAACCCGCAACATATTTATTTTATTTTACTTTAAATAGAAATATTTTTATTTTATAATGTTTCTTTATCATTTCAGTATTATTATTATTATAAAAGACCATTTCCTTTTTGATTTTCTTTGTTGTTGTTGTTGTTTGTTTTGTTAATATTTCTAAAATTTATATTAATTTTAGTTATTTTACATGGTTTACTGATAATATTAAAGAATTTCCATTTTTTTGTGTGCACATTTTTATAATTTTTTAAAATTATAAATAAATAATATAATAATACTATGGCTGAGCAAAAAGTAAGACTAAATACGTTATGGATAACAACATTGAAATTTACACAATTGCACTGAAGCTCCGATGTATTGAGGCGCCATATATTGATATGATAAAAGAGAATAGATTCAAAATTAAGTTGTCGGTGAAGTTTCCTCCATATAATGTTCCAGGAATACTTTCAAGGGTACACAATAAATATTAACAAATAAATACATATCTTGAATTTTATTTCCGTACAGTCTTACTATATTTTTGTCTGATATAGTAAATACGAGTTTATGTATATAGAAAAGATAGGAAAGAATATTTGGGTTAAAAAATTTAATGTTTTTTTATTTCTGAATGATATGAATAATATATTTACATTTTTAGATGTAAACATGTTTTATTATATGGCACGCAATCTTTGTTCAGCACATATTTATCTGATTTTTATAATCTTCAATAAATCGTTTGCATATGGGATTTATACAGTTAGGAATTAAAACTGATCGAAAATTGCTATACGACTGAAGGTTATATTGTATTGTATATATACTGAAAGGGCTACAAATTTCAATTCATAGAATGATGTATAAAAAAAAAGAAGAATAACAAAATTTCTTTTTTATATTATATTTTTAGATTTCACAAATGGGAAAAAAACGTGTCCTAGCATCAACTAGTATCAATATGAGAAAATATGCTAGCATCGAGCCAACACAGCAATCATTTACAATAAATTTAAGACCATTATCAAGAAAAATTACATCAGCTAGTATTGAATTAACATTGAGCTGTGTATTTATGAGAGAAGGAAAAGCAACGTAAGTGTTTTAATTAATGTATATGTATGTGTACAAGTACAATACAATAATACGTACATGGATATATATTTTATTATAAGTAATTAGTGTAAAACTCTTATGAATGACCGAACCAACAGCCATTTACCATAATTTCCCATAAGTTTTCTGTGACATGTTGTAAGTGATGATAAGAAGTGGATCTATTTTGACGACAATACTCATCGCAAAAAGTTCTGAGGGTAGACCGAGGAGAACCATCAACTTTGTAATTGGATTGCAACTCGAATGGGAACTTATTTCTTTCAGCACACATCGTACCCACTCGACATAATTCCTTTTAATTATCATTTGTTCAGATCAATGCAACTCGATCTGATTCCCAAATGTGGAAGAAGTGCTAGAATGGATAAATGAATGAATCGCCTCGAAGCCGACATCGTTTTATCGACATTGAATTTTTCACAATATGTATCTCTATTTAATCCAAAACGGGCTGTACTTAAGGTCCTACTGTTGGACAATTTAAACGAATTTATATTTTTAAATGATCATCGGGACACATCTATAGTCATCTTATATGCTCGGTTTAATAGATCAATATTTTATTGTAATAATTATTGCAAAACTTTATTTACATTGCTGTGAGACTTAGATAGAGATCTATATTTATAAGATATATTGTATTGCTTTAATATGTTTTCCTATAAGAAGTGGTCGGTCATTACAGTTGGTTTTACTTTTACCCAACAAAAATAAAATATATTTAATTATTTGAATATTAATTTTATTTATAGTGATGAAGATATGCAAAGTGTTGTTTCTCTGATGTCTGTAAATTGTAGTTCAGATATAGCACCACTTGATGATTTAGAAGATATACCAGATTTAGAAAGTTCGGGTGATATATCTGAACATGTTTTAGATTTTACAGCACAATTAGAACAATTAACAAATAGTTTAACTAATTCTGAATTAGCAACACCAATAAGTGGTTTGTATACATAAAATAAATTTCAATATTTATTACTGTAAAAAATAATAATACACAAATTTCTTTTACAATTTTCATAAACGCATATAGTACCATCACTTACTGAAGATCCAACACCACTAGCTGAAAATCCATATTATCCAGAATTAGAATATGATACAGAAAAAAATAAATCATATCAATCACCTACTAAACAACTACAACAAAAACAACAACAACATCAACACCATAATTATAATAATCATAGCACAGTTGATTCGAATAAAATGTTGTATGAAAATTCATTTAATAATATAGAAATCCAGAACATTCCATCGAAATTTGAGCAAAAACAGAAACAAGAACAGGAACAACAACAACAACAACAGCAGCAAAGACAACAACCACAAGAAAAAGAAGAAAGAAAACTTGAAATAAATGAAAAACCCGAAGCAATAACAATTACATCTGCAAAAGTTCCTGAATCAGTAGCCTCATTAACTACAGTATCAAAACATCCACAACAAAAGGAACAAACAAAATTAAATACCAAATTATCGCTTACAATTGAAAATAATTTAGAATCACATAATAATGCAAAAAATTTGGAAAAATCACAAAAAAATTTAACAAATGAAACAACATCACAAATTAAATCCATAGATGGAATTTCAAATGGTGTCGGCATTGGTACTGGCGCTAGTGACAACACTATGACTGGTGTTGTTAATGGTCAACATCGGATTCAACGCAATCGGATGGAATTAGAACCGTTAAATTTAAAAAAAAATTATGATAATGATAGCAAAATCTCGGACACAATGAAAATTGATCAAAAGTCATCTATATTAACTAAAGATCGTACACCCGGGCAAGATTTATTAGAATGGTGTAAAGACATTACGAAAGATTCGCAGGGTGTTAAAATAACGAATCTAACAACAAGTTGGCGTAATGGAATGGCATTTTGCGCCATTATACATCATTTTCGACCAGATTTAATGTAAGTCATTAACATAAACTGTCTTTGTACTGCAAAGATTTATTTGTATTCCTATTGTTTGGAATTGATTGCTTAGTAGAGTGTCCAACACATTGTCAACGCAGTTAAATTTGTAAATTATTCCATATGTGAGTATGTAACAATTTACAAATTGATCTGCTATATTTTTATGCTTTTTCTCTCTGTTTCTTCTTCCTTTTTTTTTATTTACAAAATTTATATTACTAATTTAACACGTCATTCGATACCCTCTCATACAAATGCACCTCTTTTTGTTGCAAATTGTTATTCTTGAAGTTTTAGATTTTAGAAAAGGTTTGGACCTAATCGCAGGACAGCAATTTTCCAAATTTTCTTATTTACCATGTCAACGTCAATTGTTGGACGAAGCCTTTGATGCTATGAATAGTTCCCATGACATTGCTGGATAATCGTAAAACAGTTTTGATAGTTTTTATCAATTTTCATCCAATGTTGATGTAATATCATTTTGCATGAAAACTTTTGTGATGTGATTATATATATTTAAAAAAATTTATTACTACTGATCAGATTGCACAACTGACTGAACTGATATCTGATATTTGGATAACTTTTTGTATGCGAGTTTATACTGGAATCGTAAGGTCATTTTCTAATAAGTTTCCTCAAAATTGGTGCCCAGAGAAGATTGTATATGACTGATTGATTTACTGTCTCACATTTGCAAGAAATTGTGTATGCACATATAATTTAAAATAGGATTGCAATTTAAATTTGTAGCAAGTTCGTTGGTCATATATTCACCGAAATACTTTATAATGGGTATGAAAATGGGTCAACAGAACTGCTCTGACGGGTTTATGTGACTTTCTACCATATATATCTCATAGACCCGGTTTCTCGTGTTTATATTTTATTATTATTAGCTTTTTTATGTGTATTTTTAATTAAATAAATAATTTTTTTTATAGTGATATGTCCACTTTATCAACCCATGATGTTGTTGCAAATTGTCGTGTTGCATTTGATGCAGCCGAAAGTCTTGGTATACCACGTGTCATTGAACCACGTGATATGAATTTATTAGCTGTACCAGATAAATTAGCTGTTATGACGTATTTGTATCAATTACGTGCACATTTCACTGGCCATCAATTACAAATTGAACAAATTGGTAATACAACGGATGAATCAAGTTATGTTATTGGTAATTTTAAAACTGATAATTTATCAAGTCATGACATATTACAAATGGATCATCTAAAATTAACATTAAATCATCAATCATCACAAGAAGATGACGATAAACAAATTATAATAAATAATAATAATAATTATAATAATAATAATAATAATAATAATAATAATAATAATAATAATGATAAACAATTATTGACACCTAAGAAAGATGTAAAAAATTTATTATTATCTGGTTCGAAAGCTTTTCTGGGAAAAGTTTTATCGCCATCTAAAGATAAAAATAATATTACTACGGTAACACAATTACAAACAGCCATACAACAACAGCAGCAACAGCAACAACAACAACAGGATAGAGAGCAACAACAAAAAGAAAAACCATTGTTAATGACACGACGTGAATTAACTGATCCATTTGGTTCCGACGATGAGGATGAAACGGGCAATGCAATACAACAACAAACAGATGAACAATATGATCAAAAAAATAATAATGTCAAAGATCAACAACAACAACGTCAACGTCAACAACAACAACAACAACAACAGCAGCAACAAATTGCACCAAATTTAGATCCAGTTACAGCAAATGTGATTAATTATATATTTTTAATTCATGAAATCAATTTTTTATAATATGCAATTTTTCCATTTTTCTATTAGAAATTATATTCACGACATAAAGAAATAAGTGAAAAGTCTAAAGCAATGATGGAACGTTTAAATATTAATACAACGTCGCCTGAAAATAGAAAAACTGAAATTGATGTAATTATTTTGACATTTATTGCCTTAACAATTAATTCTTATATGCACGCGTATTTCTTTATTAAAATTATATTTATATAAATTTTTTGTAGGAAGAACAACGTAAACAACGTTTACGTGTTCATGCACGTCGACTAATAGCTGAAGCATGTTCAAAACCAACAGAATCACCAACATCACCAATAAAATCAATAACACAATGTATAACATTATCACCAGAACGTACAATATCACCCATTAATAATTCTGAAGGTTTCTTCAATAATATTAATATTAATAATAATAATAATAATAATAATAATAATAATAATAATAATAATAACAACAAAATCCATAATGGTATTAATAATAAATCAAATAGTAAAGAGAATTCACCGATAAGAAGTTTAGGTTCACCAAGAATAACACCACCTCGTGAATTTACACCATTAAGTAAAAGTAATAGTTTTGACCAAGAATTAAATAATAGAAATAGTCCGAGTAAAAAAATTGATAATGATTCACCATTACAAAGTTTTAACTCTGTATTGGAAAGAGTTTCACCGCAACGAGAAAAGAAAGTAAGTCATTTTTAAATTCCATAATTACTTAATTTTATGTCAGTAATAATAATCATTTAAACAATTTGAATTTTTATTTGTATTTTTAGTTAGATCAAATGTCATATATTGAAAGTGAATTGGAGGCATTAGAACGTGAACAGGAGGCAATTGATTTAAGAGCAAGTGCATTAGAAAAAAAATTACGTGCTGTAATGGATGGTCACAATACAAGTATGTGTAGATTTTGTTTAGGGTTTCTATATCGTAATCATCTCTCTCTTCATTTATTATATATAATATATAATTTGTTATATGGCTTTCTTCCCATTGATTTAGATCTTAATGAATCAAATGAAACAGAAGAACAATTGTTATCACAATGGTTTACACTAGTCAATAAAAAAAATGCTTTACTGCGTCGACAAATGCAGTTAAATATTTTGTAAGTATTCATGTTTTTTTTATGGTTTTATGGACATGCAAACCGCTCGAAGGATTCGGACCTATTTTGAAACATTCATTCGATTATTGCAAAGTATATGCCAACTTGAAATCGAAATTATATCATTAATTGTAAAAGTCAAATTTCAAGTCATTAAGCAAGCACACAATCAGGCACATTGTATAAATGCTTTTATGTTTTAATCAATACAACACATGTAAAATCTAATTTCAAATGATGTTGAAAGTGATGATTTCCGATGTGAAAGATAAAGTACGTTCCAGAGGTTAGACAAACATTTTTGAAGATACTTTGTATTACATCGAATTGTTACCGGTTGATGAAAAATAGATTTGTTGTAGCAAAAATATTACGAGGGGTAATCAATCATTTAAAAGTAATGGAATTAAAGAAAACATCTATATGTAGGCTATTAGGCCACATGGATTTAGTTGTGAGTGTGGTTGGTCATCTATACTAAACACAATCTAGTAATATTCGTCCGTTCCACTAATCACCTTATTGGCTAAATAAATGTGGTCATATAAAGACCAGCTCATTATAAATCGAACTCTCTTGTTCCCTACTCCAAGTAAAATTCAATTCGTTGTTCCTTCCACTGTTATAATTTCTCATACCCACAATGTTTTTAATTTCATTCATACATATTAAGTTCTATAATCGATTTTACAAGATCATATGGATCCTTTTGCACCGCCCATAAATTGTTATTATTATATATTTTATTGTATTTAATAGTTAATAAAGTAGTACAATGTAAAATTGTTAGCAACATTTCTTATGTGGGCCCAGTTTTTCACTTAATTTTTGATAATATTAATTAAAAAAATTTTTACTTAACAAATAAATAATTAACAGAGAACAAGAAAATGATTTGGAACGTAAATATGCTTTATTAAATCGTGAATTAAGAGCAGCCCTGTCGGTTGAAGATTGGCGTAAATCAGAGGCTCAACGTGAACGTGAATCATTATTGTTAGCTGAACTTGTTGCAATTGTTGATAAACGTAATGAACTTGTACAGCATTTACACAATCAGGAACAAGCGTAAGTATAGCAAACTTTTTTTTATGGATGCTTGTTTTAAATATTTAATTTAAAAAAAAAAAATTTTTAGAATCGAAGATGACGATGAAATCGAACGGGTATTAGAACATGTTGATATTACATCAAAGGATAAATGTGTGATTCAATAAAATGAAAAAAAAAATCATATTAATAATAATTTCTTAACTTTCATATCTATTTTTAAACATTTTCAACGTGCATTTTTTGTGGTAATTAAAAATAAAAAAAAACTATTTAATTGAATTTATTTATTAAAATTAATAATAATAATGGAAAATTTTTAAATTATTTATTACTTAAAAAATCATATATAAAAATTACGTCCGTAGTTTTTTAAGAAAAATATTCATAAATAATTAATTAATTATATTAAATAACAAGAAATCATCCATTTTAAATTATTAGTAACAAAAAAATAAAGAAAAACAGAGGCAAAGGGCAAAAATTAAAAAAAAAAAAAGAAAAACAAAATTAAAATATGAAAATTGTTGTTGTTGTTGTTTATGTTGTTTTAGTATAAAAGAAATGATATTAAATTTTCTATTATTTTTTTATTTTATTTTTTATTGAGAAAGAAAAATAATTAATTTTTGATTTTCGGGCTGTGTGCAAAAAATACAAAATAATAAAACGATAGATCAGATTTTGTTTGACTGCCAAAGATAGATTTTCATTTTTATTGCATATTTTATTTTGCTTTTATTGTGGCCTATAATTAAATAAAAAAGGTAAAAAATTGTTGCTCATATTTTTAACGTTTTATCAACATTATTTTGAAATAATAATTGCTAATTTTTGTTTTGTTATTTTCATATATGATCAAACGTGTGCCATTGTGCTATTTTTTTTAATTTATTTTATTTTATTTTTTTTATTTATTTATTTATTTTATTTAATAAACGTTAAAAAATAATAAATAATTTAATAATAATAATGAATTACGATATTTAACGAATCAAATATAAAATACTTAATTACTTAAAAACGTACGATTTTACATGCAACACTAATCCAACAACAATCTAGTAAATGATTTTATGTCAAACTATATATGTATTATTTTATTTAATTATAATTATTATAATATACTGTTTGTATTTACAAACTCATTCCTAATTTATTAATATATGTTGAAATATTTTGTTTAATGTTTTTTTTTTATTATATTGTTTCACGTTAACTTTAAATTAAACTTAAGCGAGTTTTATTTGTATCGGGTACTAGTAAAATTGCATGTGTCGTACGATTTTAATTATTTAAAATATTAAAACAAAAAACGAACGAAAATGAAGTGAAGGTTGTCATTAATTTAAAAATTTGTTTTGTATTTATTTATTTATGTTTTATTAAATTTAAGATTTTAACCTTCATAAATGAAGATAAATTTAACATGTATTTGTCGTATAATTTTATTAATTTGTGAAAATAATTTATGTTATTGAAATTTGAAAGTTTTTAACTATATAAAAGTAATAGAATTAAAATTATTATTACTCATTTCATTTAAAAAAAAATTAAAATTGATCTGAGTAAAACGGGTTGAATTTAGCAAAGACACAAACCATCACTGTGTTTCGGTTTATTTATGCTGTTGTGAGGCTTTTTTTTTAAATTTTGTTTCATAAAAATATTTATTAATAATATACCACAGAATGATAAAATGCAAATATAATTTAGATTCAGGTTCAATTTATGCATACAGTGTGCAAAAATTTTGAATTTTTGCCGCCATTTATGCTAAATTAAAATATATTTGTTAAAATAATTTTTTATTAATTAATTTGCAATAACAATTTTTTTGAATTATTTTAATTGTATGTTTTAGGCGTTTAAACATGTAATTAAAACCATATCGGTTTCATTAAGTTCATTTAAATCTATTAATAATCGATAATTAATATAAATTACAAATTACAAAAAAACACCATCCATATTTTATAATTTATAGTATAGTTTCATTATTATGGAAAGTGTGTCAGTGTCATATGTCAAGGCCAACTGACCGCTTAATTTTAAAAGCATTTTGGGTGTAAATTATAAAAAAAACAAAAACAAAAACAAAAATTAATGAAACAAAAGCAACAATTGAGATAGAGCAAAAAAAAGCACGATGTAAAATATTAAGTAGAAGTGTGAAAATGTTAAGAAAGCAAAAATGTTAAATAAATTACATTTAAATTAATTTTGAATAAGTATGTTACCATATTAACTATAAACTAATCAGGAATCATATAAATTACATGTTTAGGCATCTAGAACTACAATAAATTGTAAGTAATTTTTTAATATTACAATTTAATTTTTTTTATCATGCTATCATTTTATGTGAGACCGCAATGGCGTCTTTCTGATTTCTATAAATTGTTGTTGTAATTTTACAATTATACATATTTACAGCAAAGCCGGCTACGCGTTATTAAACAAATTATGATAATTAACAAATTAATTAAAAAAAATTATTTATCTTAAATCATATATAAAATAAAATGTGAATTTTGCAAAAATTTTTCTATTTGCGTTATAAAATTTCGAGTTGTAGTTGTTTGAATTTGTTCTACAAAAAAAAGCAACAAATCTTGTATTGCTTTCTGTGTACAATTACAACAACAAAAATTTCGGTATTTTTCATATTAACGTTTACTCAACTACTAAATTACTATTTGTTTGTTTGTGGAATCGAAAATATTTGACAAAAATGGTATTTGATCTCTATTTACTTTACATTGTACTAATGTCTGGACAGGTAACCACAGCATTATAGATAGGGCTATATAACTCAAATTCAGTTTACATTGTCTGTAGATACAAAACATAAATGTAATCATCTGGAAAATTAAAAAATAAAAACTTCTCCGCCAAACAATTTTGTTATCAAAAATTATGATTAATTTTTTTACGTTAAAAACAAGAAATACTAATGCGGGTGTCTAATATCTCTTGTAAAATTAATTTTTTTTTATCATTTTATTCTATCGTAAAATTTTAATAATTTTATAAAAATTGCAATAAAATAATAAATGTGGCTATAATACAATAAAAAAAAAAAAGAAAACAAATTAAATGAGCTTGAATTTTTTTTTTAATTTATTTTATAATTTTTTTTATTTCCACAATTTCTTTTACGTGCGCAAGAAAGAAATTGTGTTTTGTTTTTTTTTTTTTTTTTTAATTTTAATCTAATATAATTAAAATTAAATTTTTGACTAGTTTTTGTCTAGTTTAGTGATATATATTTATATAAAATATAAAATAATTATTATTAATAAATTTTAGTTGTGTTAAATTATAAGTAAAGAAAAATCATCAACAACGGCTTAGTTTTTAGATATTTGTATGTGCGTGCGCGATCATATTTTATATTTGTAATATGTCATAAAACTATAGCTTAATATCTTCTTAAAACATATAATAAAATAATATTTATATTATATTGGTAATTTAGTAATTGTAAAACACATACATTTATGATGTAATAAGTATATAAATTTAATATATTAAATAAATTAAATTAAAATCATCTAATAAAATAAAAACCAAGTGTATAATTTAGTAATATTAGAATCGAATAGAGTAATTACCTACAATATAATTATTTAACTTTAATTTTTTTAACTGAAAAATTTCACCATGAAAACATAATTTTTTAATTGAAATAGACACATTTTCTTTAATATCGTTCCTTAAAATTGTACATATCTGTAAATGTTTATGTTTAAATGATGTGTGCATTCAGTATTTATCATATGCATTTCAAGATTCAGGCACACCCACTTACTGTACCACCAAACTTCAATAATTATGCCTTCTCAGAGTTGTTTTTTGAATGTATATTAAAATAGCAGGCTCAAATATGAGTACGTGTTGATGTATGGTGTCTTGGAGTAGGTACGCACAGTGTAGATTAGTACACTGAAAGTGTTTTTGTAAAACACTGTGCCCAATATGTTTACTCATATTGTGCACTATATGTGTATATCAGAAACTACATATAGGCATTATTATAGGACATTATAATGACGCATATAGATCAAGATCACATTGACTTAGGGGTACAAAATCATACACGGGGTAACACAGATATATATGGTATGATTTTTTTTAAATATACGGTATTTGGATTTTCATTTCCTATTAAAAGAAATATTCGTTGTTATATTTTTCCCTTCATATTATATTATGGATGTTGGGTGTATTTGAAATAGGAAAAATAATTACATTTTATTTAAATTTAGATGTGTTTTTAATAAATTCTAACAAAGATAATAAATGTTTTTTTTTTAATAATATAATAATAATAATAATAATATATAATTTCAATAAAATAACAAAATAAAAGTTTACTAACCACCGCTTGTGAATTTATTAATTTTATATTTTCAATATTTATATATTTCATAGAAAAAAAAATTGTAATATTTATTTGTTTTGTATATTTAGAAAAAAATGGTATAAAATGTTTTTAATTTATAATTTATTAAATAATATATACAATTTATGTGGCATTACCGCTACTACTATTATTAACAACACCTACGCCACCTCCGCCACCACCGGCTTCAAGATCTCTATGATTTTGTGCAACCATTTGTTCTTCATGTAAAACAGCGGCTTCAGCATCTTTAATTTTTTTTCGTTTTCCTATAAAGCATTTAATAAAACGGGGTTTTTTTTTTTAAACATTCGTAATTAACAAATAATAATAAAATTTTTATATACGAACTTGCTGTACGTAACATAATTGTTCCCCACCATATTGACCAACCCCAACCAACCAAACAAAACAATAATGTAAATGCTTGTGCAACACCAACAATACAATTTATAATGAATGAACCAATACGTGCACGTGCGCTATCACGTTGTGAAAATCGTGGTATTCCTATACAAATACATAATAGTCCCGAAATTATTGTTCCTATATGAAAATTTATATAAAAAATATTTGTTTATTATAATATGATTTTCTTTTAAATATATCAAACCTTATACATATATCAAAATATTTCTACTATATATATTATTTATTATATAATAAATGTCATACCAAATCCTGGAATAATACAATTACAAATTAAACAAAACCATGCTAAACATAATGGTAATACTGGAATAGCACCTTTCATCATTGAACCATGTTCAACTAATACCATATCCAATTTAGGACGAGTATCTTCGGGTGGTAATGTTGGTGCAATACTCTGCTTTTTACTATTCATACTTGTACGTCGACTTTCATTGTTATCCTTATTGCGTCCGCAACACATTAATTTATTGCAAATCATTGACAGACATCCTCTGGTATTATGTATATTGAATAACCATTAAATTAAAATTAAATATGTACATTTTTAAATAATATACAAATAAAAATAATTACTTTTTTACTGGTGGCTGATGGCTAATAATACTTTCACGTCGATTCTGCCATGCACGTTTATCTTTTACTTTTCGACGACACGGTATACAAAAACAACATTTTTTAATTTCTTCATCATCGATATCCGGTGTACTCTCAATCTTATTTGTTTTCTTACAACATAAAAATTTATCAATACACAATCGACATTTTCCACGTTCAACAGTACCACCACCGCTAACATTTTCATTTGCCATTGATGTTTGTGATTTTTTTTTCATTTTTGGTTCATCCATTTCATTTAAGTTATTCGATTTTCTTTTACAACATTTTATTTTTGACCAACATGAATTTTTTTCCGATTCTTGTTTTAATGTAGTTTTATCCACTTTACGATTACTACAACTTTTACAACACTTTGCATTTAAACGTTGACATGGCATACAAAATTTCATGCAAAATGGTGTACAACAATTACTACATTTACAGCAACAACAAGCCGCTGATCTTTGATCATCATCATCACCATTTTCGGATCTACAAATAATATAAACAAACATCTATATGTATACAACATTATTAAGAAAATAATATATGTCGAAAGATTTTAATATTTGTTATGTTTAAGGGGTTTTAGATCCCTTCAATTTAAATTAATAGTTTTTGATTAATCACATTAAAATTAAAATATTCTTCGTAAATCCTGTTTCAAAGGTTCTAATGCTTGGAACAACGATATCATTTGAAATCTTAGAATTCTTTTTCATTTAAGGCAGCACATGTATTAGTAGTGTTAGTTAATTCGTGCGTTATTTCTGATTTTAAATTATCTTTATTCGTCTAGGAATGCGTCACTGCTATATTTTATAATCTAGATTTTTCCCACTCGAAAATACTGAGAATTTATTTGGATCATTTTTTCATTCAATGATTGTTTTTTTCGGGATATTTAACATAGCAAAGTTAAAAATAACACGAACACCCTATTCTTAATATGTAGCCATTGGTAAATGGGCGGTAATAATCAGTTGTGGTGAGTTGGAGGTTGTTGTACCTTACATTTTTGTTAAATATTCACATATACGTTTTACAAATACTTAAAATAAAGGTGATTATTAAATAGAGGAGCACTCAGCACACCATATACAATTTGACTGTAATTAATTGTTAATTCCCATTAAACATTTGATTCGAATATGATGCCCTTTTGATTTGCTTTTGCAATTGTTGCGTATTTTTGCCATGAAAAGGCTGGCTTTTAAATCATCCGATGAACTAAAATTACCATGAATTCAAATCATATATATATAAAATCATAAAGGAATCAAAATGTTTGATGGGTAAAGGGGGGAGGGTAATATATAAGTTACTAATTTTTTTTTTCGCGTGATTTCTATATGTTTAAATTAAACAATAAAATTTATATACTTATGGTATGAGAAAAACTTAAAGGATATTTTCACTTTAAGGAATATATAAATGTATATATATATGTATTTATATGTAGGTCGAGACATATATTAAAGAAAAAAATGTATTAATATTGGACTGGACAAAAGGAATGAAAACAAACGAAAGCACGACACGAACTCTTGCCACTTTAATTTGTTTTTGTTTTTTTTTTGTTTTTGATTTAATATTATAATAAAAAATTAAATTATAAATTGTTTTTTATACGTGGAATATGACATTAAATTAATAAAAAAAAAAAAACCTACATTTACAAATATCAACATCGTCTTCTGTCCGAAAAATAACCGGAATGGAGTAACAAGTATTTCAAATTAATTCTTTGTTGTTTAATGCGTTACGTATTTTGACTTACACTGAAAGTAATGTTATGAAATTTGCACTCAGTTTGTTAAGATTGGTTCACAATACATAAAACAATCAACAGCTCATATATAGAAGGCGTTATCAGATACCCATATATTGGAAAGTGATTCCGGTTATTATACGGACACAGTGTAACTTAAATATAATATAAATATATAGATGTATATTACATAAATTTGTAAATGGGCTAGGAATGAGGTGACACCGTCGGCCGACACTATATATATTTGTATTTAAATATATATCAAATAAATATAAGTGTGTACTGTTAAAAAGGAAATGAAGAAGGAGAATTAAAATCCTTGAAGAATATTTAAGAATATACTTTGTAGAAAATTTATTATTTGTTTATTTTATATAAATTCGTTGTGATTATTTTATATTGTTTATTTTTTATTATTATTAGTTGTGCGGTTTGTGGGAAATTATAATATAATAACAATAATTATTATTATTTAAATTTTATATATTTGTTTATTTTTTGAAAATATGTACATGAAAAATAATATAACATTGACCATTTATAAATAGTTATAGTTTTTGGATAGTGATGGAGACGATATTGTGTGTCCATCACATTGACAAACAATGAAAGGCAATATTAAAAGGTCAATATTATAATATTATACGATTGATTGTTACATGTTACTCCAAGTGGAGCATATATTTAGCATCTACCAAACATTCATTCACATCATGGTATATATTGTAGTTTCAAGTTGGAATAAAAATATAACTTAAGTTTATGTAATTTAATTAATACACAACGCTTTTTCAAATATTTTATACAAACAAAAAGTTTGTATAGAAATCATTATTCTTTACAACTTACAAAAGTATATTGTTATATGAAAACTACACAAAAGGTGTTGGTTATAAAATATATAATGTATGTAACCTATAACCCAATTTTTATGAATTCGTTAATATTTAATAATGCTTCCGCCGGAAAATACCTTAAGTACAATGCATTGTATTTTAATGATTATATATAAATTTATTTATTCATTTCTCATATTTGTATTTGAAATGAAAAGGTATTGTAATGGGACGAACGATCAGTAATTGCTAGTACACAGCATGTTGATTTTGTGGTATATGGGTACATTATGGCTGCTATATATTATTTGATTAAAAACATGTAGAATGTTTCCTTTTTGTTTTACAATATCCACGTTGGTCGATAAACAATCTGCGGAATCTTAACTTATCAGTGTAAAAATCAAATATGTCCTAATGAAATTTTTTGGAGAAATTGTTAAATGCAGTGTAAATTTACTAAAAATACTGTTTACATTTTTTAATTGTTAAATATATTTAATCACTATAATCATTTTCACTAGTTAGATAATTGTTTTAGAAATTCTTATTGAAGCATTTAAAATTTTTAATTTAATTAATAAATTCATGAATGAATTTGATGTTACTAATAATCATAAGGTTTAAGACAAATAAATAATAATATTAACGATACAGAAATTAGAATCCTATTTTATATAAAATATCCCCATTTTTGTATTACGTAAACATTTAAATATTAAATTTTCTTTTATTTACACGCACACACACAAACATATAAATAATTCAAAAAAATAAAAATATAAAAATAATAATAATAATAATAATAATTAAAATTTCAAATAATTCCCAAAAATATAAAATTATTAATAATATTAAAATATTATTTTTATAATTATATTAATTACCCTTCGATAATTCTAGCCTGTTCTTCGTATTCATTGGTTGGCAAAGTAATATTAAAAACTACATTATTTCCTTTTTTATTTAACATATTATTAATTAATAAATAATAATTGTTGATAATTTTTTTTAATTATTTATTAACTATATTTTCATTTCACTCAAAATTGCTATTTTAATTAATTATTTAAATAATAATTTTTATTCCACAAATAATAAAAATTTTTTTTTTTTTCATATTTTTTCTTCAGAAGAACAACTACTGAACATTCAAAATGTCCATCGAGAACTAAAATATCCATTATGAAAATCTGACGCAATACGGTAATGTAAGTACAATAATTTTTCTACTATTATATAGCCTTCTTAATGAGATACCGTGTCTATATACAATTTTATATATTATATACGCGCGGTTATTTACTATTAAATATACCATGCTAAAAAAGGGGTGGTATATAATAAGCTCCTTTTTATTTTCCTTATGGAGAATATATGTAATTATATGGAGTAGAAATAAGAAATACACAAACTCTCACTATTCTATACTATATTATTTATTATCCTATATTATTTACATATGCGTATTTATATATGTTTGTGTATATTAGAATTTCTTATGTATATAAAATTGAAAAGGTGAAACGTAAGAAAGAATTCAAATAATTACCTATTTTTATTATAACTTTTATATATATATATAAAATTGTTTTTGTATGTAGTTGTTCGAGGAGAAAGTCTTTTATTTGTATAGTTTTCATTGCTTATATATATATATATATGTATTTCTTATCACATTTGATGGAAAAGATATGTTAATGAGTTTGCTTATATACAAAAACAAAAAAAAAATTAAAAAAAATTTGACCACATCATACAAATAAGGGTTTTTTTCCGAAATTTTTACATGACGAATGTATATTAAAAAAATATAATTCTATATAAATATTTGTATATTTTTTTAAAGTTGATTAATAGCAAATTGTTACGTTAATATTTTATTATTCCAATTTATTTTAAAAGTAATTTTTCTCATATTTTCTTTAATATCTTTTTATATATTGTATATGGCTAATTTTTTTTTGATAAGTATATAATAGAAAATCTAATTGAGGTCACTGTAACTATATAATACTACACCTCTGTATAATGCTATTATTATTATTATTATTTACATCATTATATTGATGGTTAAAAAAAATTATAGTATAATTTTTAATATAAAATTTTTTTAAATGTGACTGTATAACGAAAATAATATTTCAAATATTATATTACATGTGGTGGCGCTTTGATATAAGAAAGATAATAATTTAAGAGGTGTTGGTGTTATTTGCATAATAGATATATTATTGTTCATATATATCCCGGACATTCTTTAATAATAAAGTGACATATAACATTTTAGATGAATATGTGTATATCAATTAGTTTTGTTATCCTTTGGAAACAAAATTTTTTGCTTTTTATGTTAAAATATATAAGATCTTTTTTGTGGTAAAAAACCATCGATAAATTCTATCCGCAAAATGTGCATGGATGTAGAAAAAAATGTTTACTGATGAAAGATGGGTTCATCTTCTATACAACAGAAGCAAAAACAATTGTCATAACCAAATTACACTAATTATATCAAAAAATTAAATTCCTCATTCATCGTTTTCTCCAAATTTGTCAACATGTATAACTTTATAGTCTCTTTCCGAACACGAGAAAATATCTATAGGTGCATAAAAAAAGATTTAGATTAAATACCGAAGATTGTAAAAAGTGTGTGATGGAACTAAGAAAACTTTATCTATTTGAACATAAATGGATTACTGTTCAAAAAAGTAATTCCTCGATCTTAATTTTTATCTTCCCTATATCAAACCGTACACGTGTATATTTTGGTTTGGTTAATTGGCTACAGAGAAATTCGTGCGTGAATGGAAAAACGTTTCTTATGCTATATATTACGTGTGTATATATAATTGTTATTTATTTGGGTCAAAACAAAAATGTTATTAATAATATAATAATAACAAACATAACCATTAAATTCTCTAAATTTTACAAAAAAATTATATTTCCCACAGATAAAATTGCAGAGATAGGGTGGTATAGTAATTAAATGATATATATATATATATATCATTATATATATATATATGGAGATTTAGAATAAGATTATATAGGGTCCTAGTTCTAACCTTATTTATTAGAATGAATCCATGCAGTTGTACAAACTAGTCTTTAACGAATTGTCCTGTGTATCTATGATAAAAAAAAACTTATTGGGAAATACCTATTCCACAAACTAACATAACAAATTATTCAACACATCATCCAGGATAGCAATCTGATCTGTAGAAATTCCATATTGTAAGTTTTCTGTATTGGGTTAAATTGAAATGTGTTTAGGTAATCTTTTATTTAGGCTAGTGGTTTACATATTCTCTTCGGGCATTCCATCATCAAAAAATAAACGACATAAATTAACTTTATATAGTGACATTTCAAGGGACATAAATAAATAATTATCATTATGATGGGTTATCATTATATGTGTACCAAATGCTTATCTGTATAATTAAATAAATTCACATGTATACATCATTAACATTTGGAATTAATTTCAATTTTAATTTAACATTATATTTATGTTATTATATGTATGAAATTTTATATTTTTCGTATAGAAATAATTATTATAAGTACCTGTGTATAGTTAGAAAAAATATGAAAATATAATTTCGTACTGTAATTTAAAAAAACTATATGTAATTAGCAAATTCTATGTATTCTCGTATTTATTTTTATGTTTATGTAATTAATATACCAATTTTGTTGTTGTTGTGGTGATTGTATATATATAAATTATTTATGTGATGTGTGGTATAATTAAAAATTTTTATTAAAATAAAAATAAATATGCAAGAAAAATATATATCTTTTGCATGACTTAATTTGGGTTATTCGATCGAATTCATATAATTACAATATATAATATTGCATTTTGTGTATATAAATTAACTTGTACTTTTCTTTAATATATGAAAACTATATATATATAATCGTTTAATTTAATCTAATAATCGAATATATAATTTAAGTGAAAGAAAAAATATTTAATATTACTAAATATATGTTGGTGTGGTCGGTTAGGCAGCTCATATATAGCCATATATTAAAGGTATGTGGTGTATGTAGTAATATATCATGCAATTGATTTTTATTATATTATATTAATATTTGATACGACCAAACATATATACTCGTATATATAGAAATTATTACATAGAAAAATTAAATTAAATTTATATTGATTGCAAAGTGATTAGATGATTTTTCGCACTGCCCTATATATTTTTATATAATATATATATATAATAACCAATCACAGAAGCGAGAAAAATATAATTTTCATAATTACAAGGTTTTTCCAAATAATGCTATGTGTTTTTATTTCTTAGAAAATCTACCAATACATTTTTATATGTATATTTTATTAATATATAGGTATAGTGCGAAAAATATAATAAATTGAACGTTAGACTGTCGACTGTCGACTTTATACTTTAACCGAAATATACATTATAAAGACGTACATATACATTTATTGTGTATTTGTGAAAAACATTGTAATCGTTAAAGATTTTACCTTTGAATATGTTGGTCACGCAATAAATTTATTTGTGGTATATTTTTCATGTAATATGCATTATTTTTGTAATAAATCAAATTGTTGTGTATGTTATATGAACCAACTTTTTTTTCCCCAAAAAAGAATGTAATCTTTGTGTTATGACAAAATATATTAACTAATAATATTCAATTTTCTTTTAAAATGAATTATTCAATATAATTTTTTATATATCTAAACAAAAAATAAAAATCAAATGATGGTTCCATAATTTTGTGGAAGATAATATTATTAACCATCAACAATATTGTTTCCATTAAGTGCTCGAACTTTAAATTGCGAAATAAAACAACTAAAATACAATTTTAATTGGTATATGTATTGGTCTTCAATAATATTGTGCGGTAGTCCGAGCACAATTGAATTACTCCAATATTCAGTATACGCAACAGATGTCGGATATAGATTATAGAATAAATGCTTATGTATAATTACATGAATACTTACTTTGAATTATTTTCATGAAATGATTCCGATTTAGTATTTACATCTTGATGAATATTACTGGTGTCCATTTGTTGATTATTATTATTACCACTTTCTAAATCAACCTCAGGCAATGCATTAATTGCACTTTCACTAATGCGTTCATCACTTTTTTTATGTGTTTTTAATAAATTCTCATGTTTAATATTTTTATTAACCATAGTGTTAGCAGCCGTAACTGCACGTATTGAAGCTCCTGTTGTTGTTGCTCCAGTTGTATTACTCGTCGATGCACTAACATTATTATTATTTTCTTCACTAATTTCATTTAATGGTTCAGGTACTTCATCAATGACATCATCTTTTAGACTTTTTAATGTTTTTGAACTTTCACGTTTTTCAAATGGTACAGGACTATTTCGATATTCTTCACCAGCAATTTTCATATCATTTTCAAGTGTTTTTAAATCGGTTAGATTTTCTTCGATTGTTTTTTGTATTTCTTCTGTGGCTTCATTAATTTGTTTTTGTATATTTTCTAATGTTAATTGTGATTTTTCTAAAATTGTTGCTGGTGTTGCTAAAATTGTATCTTTTAATTCATCTGACAAAGACATAGTACTAACTGCATTATTATTACCAGTAATTGATTTTATAGGAGTTTCCATTGTATTATTATTATTACTATTATTATTGTTATTATAATTATTATTATTATTATTATTATTATTATCACCATCACCAGAATTACCGGCTAATAAATTTGAACTACTACTGGCTCTTGCATTTAATTGATTTGTTACAGTTGTTGTTATGTGTACCGGTTGTGCAGCTATTGCTGCCGTTGTCATTGAAATCACATTTGATTTTGTTAATGGAATTAATTTTCCAAATTTTTTATCCGTGTCATCATCATCGTCATCATCTGGTTCCGCACCGGCCGATGAGGTTCTTCGTCTTTCTTTTCTAATACCACCTTTTTTATCGAGTTCCATTTTTTTCATTAAATTGCTATCGGAATTATTTTTTGATAATGCTGATGTTTCACGTCGTTTTATATTTGAATTTTGTCGTTTTAACGATGATTCTTTTTTATTGCTTCCAATACTTATTGATTCTTGTTTTAAATTTGAATTTTCTCGTTTCAAATTTGATGTTTCACGTTTTAAATTTGAATTTTCGCGTTTTAAAGTCGACGGTTCACGTTTTAAATTAGATGTTTCACGTTTCAAATTAGATGTTTCACGTTTCAAATTTGATGGTTCCCGTTTCAAATTTGATGGTTCTCGTTTTAAATTTGATGGTTCTCGTTTTAAATTTGATGGTTCACGTTTAATGGTACTCGTTGAATTTTTCGATAAAATCGATGAATCCCTTTTTATTGTTTTGGTTGTGGTTATTGTTGTTGATGATGATGATAATGGTTCTTTTCGCCTACTCGATGGTTCTTGTTTCGTACTCGATGAAGTTATTGGTGTATTTCGACGAAAACTTGTGCTTCTAATTGATGATATTCTATTTGTACTATTTAATGTCGAAGTTAATGATGCTGATGCATTTTTTGTTGTCGTCGTTTTATCCGTTTCCGGTTTTGATTTTATTGTTGATTTAATTGATTTGGGTATAGTTTGTGGTGGTGAAATTTTTAAGCTACCTCTTCGTTTCATTGTTGTTGATGTTGTTGGTTGGTTGAAACTTTCAGATCTATCTACAGTTTTTTTACCAGTTGTAGATGCAGATGTTGTTTTTTTATCTGGACTTGGTTCTCTTGAATTTGTTTTAGAATTAGGTTTAGATAGGTTTGTCATTTTCATTTTTGATTTAATGTTTGTTTGCCCCGATGATCGTAGTGTTGGAATTTTTGTTGAGTTCGTATTTTCTCGTTGCAATAATTCTTCGTTCATTAACATTTGTTCTGATTGTTCTTTATTTGGTGTACCGATTATCGGCGATAATGATGATGGTTTTGAAATGCGAGCTGATGTACGAGACGGTGTAGACATAACACCAAGATCAATTAGATTATTGGTTGTTAATGATTCTTTGTTGTTATGTGATTTATCAGTTGATTTATCAATGTTACTATTATTGGGTGGTGGCGGTGACAACATTGATGTCAAACTTTTTCTTCTTGGTATACGTGACGAAGAATTACTACTGGCACTGCTGACAATACGAAGTAAACCACGTTGTGAACTTTTTGGATTTATTGATGTCCTTATAATACTAGCTGAATGTGAACCGGTTGTTGGTAAATCATTTAATGATTTATTTAATTGACTACCGATGGCAGTAGGCAATGCACTATTTCTGAAACTACTGTGATGCTTTTGTTGTAATGTTGGAGATAATTGTGGTAATATAGAAAATGGTTTCGGTGGCGTTGAATCAATTGATGACGATAGTTTAGTTGGTATATGGATTAATGTTTTTAATTTTACATCAGTTTCAATTTCATAACTTTCCATTTCTCTATCTCGATAACTTAAAAAATCTGTAATTGAGTCGTGGCTATGATTTCTTCTTTGTAAAATACTACGTGGTGTTGAACTACGACTTATTGTCATTTTTTCTGGTTTTGCAGACATATTAAATTGTACTATTGGTTTTATGGCATCGATATCAGTAGCACCGCCACCACCCATTTGAATAGAATTACTGTGGGGCGGTGATGAAGTACGTGATGATGCTCTACTCGATGTGGTTCCCTTAAATCCTTTTCCAAGAAATGGTGATAAACGTCCACCGGTGGGACTTGAAGCTCTCGATGGGATCGGTGAAAGTTCTGTTATTATTGCAAATGATGTTTTTTTATGTGGTCGTGGCTGTGGCAATCTGTAATATATTATAAAATTATTCGTTAATACATATTTATGATTATATTAAATTAATTCTTATATTATATGAATTATTTATGTAAATATATTCAAGTATTAAATTTAATATGACAACAACAATAAATGCTGTAACTAATTTTAGAGATATTGAGGCACAGTACCGAGACTTTACTGATTATCCCGTTGACCCACCTTTCTCCTGGTCGGTGTATTCAAATCCGTTGTTATATACACCAAAATTCTGTGCACCCCTCGAACCATTCCCATTTGTGTCATGTAATTTGAATATCGATTTTTGTTTGCATCTCGTCAGTATCATCGTCAATACCAATTGTTTCTGGTCATCGAATAAGAAGGTGTTTATTCGAACCCATTTATTTACAAAAACTTGTAGGCGATAGTAAACGTAAACGTAACACTACGAATCCAAGAAATTATGATGAGATATGTTGTTATTGGAGAAGCATTTTTATGTCTACAGTTACCACTCTTACATTTGGACAACTTAAGCATATGTTTAAATATAAAAGTTCAATCAGACCAGATTCAGCACTATTTTCTGCATCACTTGCACTTATATATTATATATTTTATCTGTTATACATACCTATTTGCTGATCCTATTGTTACTGTGTCTTTAACTATAGCAGGTGATAAATCTCTTTTAATAATATTACTACTACTACTATTTATTTCATTATCATCACCAGTACCAACACCACCAGTTCCGCCTCCCGTTGTTGATAATGTTGATGTTTTACTAACTTTTCTCATTATAGTATTAGCTGATGCTGGTAAAGATTTGGTTACGATTGGATGTAATAGAAATTCATTATCGGAAACCATTGTTGAATCTAGTCGTCTAATCATTGCCGAAGAATGTTTTTTTGTTGAATTATCTTTTGATTTTTCTAAATTCATTAATTCAATATTTCTTTCGGTGAGGTGAGGAAAAAATTGTTGATTTTTTTCATTTGTACGATATCTTTTAGAATTTGGTGTTATTTCATTAATATCCATTTCATATGAATTATTATTATTGTTGTTATTATTTATGTAATTGTCATCATCTATTGAAATAATAGTATCTTCATGCGGTGGTCCGCGTCGTACCGAATAAGGTGATTTAAATGGGTCAGCAGTAGCATTAAACTTCACATTTTCTATTGATGGTTTTTCTTCACTACTCGTTGTTGATGTCGAATCCTGAATTATAGCTTCCACTACACTATCATGTTTAATTTTTGTTTTACGTTTTTTTGTATTATTTTTGCTACTTAATTTTGGTATTCGACTCCATTCTTTAGACGACGATGTTGATTTATAAATATTATTATTATCATTATTATTATTAATATTAATATTATTAGTACTACTTCCTAATGAATCAAATGATAAACGTTTTTGTGAGTCATTATCACTGGATTGATTTGATAAACTTCTGGAATACAATCGTTCGCTTGAAAATATTCGTTTTGGTGGTATTGGTGGTAGCATTTCATTTATATTTCTAAATAAATGTGTGAAATTACAAAAAAATTTGTCAATTGAATTTATTTTTGAAATAATTTATTTAAATAAAAAAATTTTGCTTTTGATATACCTAAAATTATTTAAATTAGAATGAAAATCATCAGAAAATGATGAACTTGATCGTCTACGATTAAAATCATTAAATGTATTATCATCTTTAAAAAAACTTATCCTATTGTTGTTCAGTCTTTCATCATTAATATTTATTGTGGATGACATTGTTCTTATATGTTGATCACTATTATTATTATTTTTATTATTATTATTATTATTATTATTATTCTGTTGATTATTATTATTATTATTATTATTAATTATATTATCATTATTATTATTATTATAAGGATTTGATGAAATTAAAAAATCATTATTATTTCGAAGACTACTTCTGCGAAAACTTCCATAAAGATGATTATCTAAATTTTCTAAAAAATCTGTTGGTGGTGGTACCGGATCACCAAATAAACTATGACTTTGATTTTCATAATAATTGGTGGCTATTGTTGATGGTGATCCAGTGGTTGCTATTGATGTTGTTGTTCTTGTGGCTGTCATCGTTGTGGTCGCCGTCGTTATAATTCCACCATTTAATGATAGCGGTGACATCGATGACGAATAATAATAATCATATCTAGATCGTATAGTTGGTGAATGCAATGATCTCATTTTATTTTATATATGTTGATATTTTATTAATATATGTTTATTTTTAAATATATAATTTTTATACACACTTTTAATAATATCATTATTGTTATAAATACATAATAATTGTAATTTTTAAAATTTTACATTTTTTTATATGAATTTTTTTTCTATATTTTTTTTTACGGTATTGGTTTTTCGTATAGAATTTAAAAATGTAAAAAACAATAAGTATATAAGCAAAAGATATTGATTTTCATGTGCATGCAAGTGTACCAATAATGTGTGAATGAAATGGTTTATACAAATATGTGTAAATAATGACCATATATACCTTATTCTAATTACATCAACAAATACTAACTATATAGTTATATGTAAATTAGTTGAAAAACGTATATTCTGTCGGTTAATTTAAAATCAAAAACATTCACTTCATATGTGGTGAAATAAAATTACAAAATTTACTCACTAACATTTAAATAATTCAAGTATTTAATATAAACTAAATAAAATATTTAATTTTCACCTCTATATATATTATCTATGAACTGTATGAAGGTTGATTATTTTTTTGGTAAAGGTAATAAGGGTTTATAATATTATTTTATATACAATACGGTTTTTTTAAATCTTGCTCGTATATAATTATAATTATGAAATTATATTAAAAGCAGCAAATCATATCACACTATATATAAATTATATACTAAGATTAATAATAATAAATATAATATATTTAAATACATACATCCTCGTAGTCCGAAAAATAATCGGAATGACTTTCTAACATATGTATTTGGTTATGCTATTTATATGATATTGGTTGCTTATTGATTTATGAATTGTGAAGCGATCTTAACAAACGATCTTATCCTGACATTTCCTTCAGTGAAAGTTATTGTCAACAGATATTCATAGAAATTGAGCAACAATTTATAAGATTTTAACTGGATATATTTACCTATGATAAATTAATTGTTTGCCATTTTCTGAATTCATTTCGGTTATTTTTCGGATATAGGGTGTGTGTAGTATGTCCTATTATTGCGCAGTATTATGATAATCTCGACTAAATTATAATTAGCATATATTTTAACATATTTCGGTTAATAGAGGACATATTCAATTATATCATTAGCATAAAGGTGAAGATGTATTGTATATAAAATAATGTAATTTTACTATTTGTATAGGGTAAAAGTGTTTTAGTTTATATATTAACTCATAATAAGCTGCGCATTTCCTCTTTACTTTTGAATGCAGGTTTTGCTGGTAACTGTGTTGAAAGAAGACTGCTTTATTTTATAGAAAAACAATTGAATGTCACCTATACTAAATTTTCTGGGAAATCGATCAATAAATCTACCAATCTGGCATATGTCCACGAATTATTACTTTTACCCTGTTTGTATATTATGTATATTAAAAATATATGAGTATATCACACTAATCACAACACACCAATGGAACAATTATTATAATTAAATACGTTAGTAGATATATACCATAATTTATAATAAGAAAATAGTAAATTTATATTCTAGTGACATTTTTATTTTTTCTAAACAATTTAAAAGTTTAATTTTCTCAGTATTATTTGTTTTTGTACATATATTCGTCGCCATATATATACAATATCCATAAATATGTTTAGTTAGACTGCGATACTTATCTTAAACATTATATACAGGTGTATTTTATATAATAGTTTCTATAAAGTTTGTAGTAAATTTAGGTATATATAATTAAAAATATGTATATGTTTTTATATAAAAGGATATAACATATTAATACTATTATATATATGTGATAAATTAATTCAAGGTGTAATATTTGTATAATCAATGTAAATGACATTATACATGAAATTTTATACATATTCCAATTTTTATATATACAATAAATATTAAGATATTCAAAAGGTCATTGGCGAACTATCAAACATGTGTATACACGATTTTTATATCAATATATGTGTATCGTATATATATATTACAAGTATACTGACTGTTTGTTGATAAATCTAACAACTATGATGGATAAAATCATTATAAAATCAATTGACACATCCTTTAAAAACAACCCTACATGAACGAAATTTACCAAATTCGAAATGAAGATCTCATCAAGCAGCTTCACTGTGCTCATCTATTAATTGTGCAACAGCAAAGGCTTGATTCACCTCTATTATCTGTCAAATTTAATGTTAAAAAATAAGTAGAATATCAAGCTACTCGATGAGATTTACAAAATTATTGTTAAAACCAACCTTGTAGATAATTTTAGAAAGATTACCGCGTATAATAAGATTTATTGAAATAGTATTATTTTTTCAAAAGTTATTACAAAATATTTCTAATTTTTCACATTTCATTTTTTTGCCAGATATACACAAAGTACTCTGCATCTTGGAGTGTATATAAATAAAATTTTAAAATATTCATGAAAATTTACCGAAACTACTATGCGCTATATAAATAGCGTTACTACTGCTCATACGAAACTTAAATTGTCTGTTAATAACAATAAAAATTTTAATTATTAATACAATTAATTTTTTTTTTCACGTATCCACGCACACACTTTTAACAATTTTTATTAATTATAAATTAAAAATAATAATTATTATTATAAGAAATTAAACATACTATATATTAATTTTTCAATGTGTTGTATCTTTTAACAAAATTAATAAACTAAAAACGTATGAAATATTTTTAAACTTATAAGTCTATATCTATTTTTTTAATAGCAAATGAACGGATATATCAGACAAACATATAACTACAATATAAAATATTGTATTATATAGTTACACGTCTTATTATAAAAGTTCAACATAGACAAGTGAGTGCAATTAATGTATATTTATTATTAAAAAACATAACATATTGTTTATGTTTATAAGCATGAATTAAATTAAATTATATATACATTTTAATATATTACTAAATATATTAAATATATATAATTTTGATTTCATATATTAAATAATTATTAATTGTTACCGTTGTATATGTTGTGCATACAGTGCACGAAATTCGTATGAACAAATTGGTTTTTGTTATCTCGTTTTTTTTTTCACAAATTTCCTGTGTATTAATCTTTTACATCATTATTGCATAATACAAAAAATATAGTTTCAACGCATTAACAATTCAAAAATGGTACATAAATTAAATTTGTGCTCGTACAATAAAATTGGTTTTCAATAACGTCCAAACTGTTTGGAAGCATTTCCCGATATAGTGAAATTATTAAAAACATCGTAAGGTATAATACGACAATATCAATAGCATCAGAAAATTAAAATTTTAAATAATACCACAAATTACATACAAATTAAACCTACCTAAATATATAGGATGCACAACATTAAATTTATCTCATCATCGCGGGTCATCGACATTAACCACCGCATTAACAAAAGCACATCGGTAAGATTCGACAATTATGTTCGCACTGAATAATATATGTCCATAGCTGCCGACCATTGAATAGAAAAATAAATTGTTCTCGCTGGTGAGAATAATTTTAATTTAGCAACACTACCGATATGTTGAATACTTAAATATATATAGGTAAAAATTCAACTCAAGCATTATTTAGATTAGTGAAATGTGACATTTGCCATATTCTATTTTTGAAAATACCTTTAATTTGTAATCAATTGTCCATACGCAAATTTCGTGCACTGTATATATAAACTAATAAGAAGATTAAACATTAAGAGGGCTTATTCATAAGAATATAAATATTTAGATGTGATAATCAATGAATATTAGTTTCCAAATTACAATATGTTAAATTTTATAAAGGAAACATTAATTATAACTCAAGGGTTATTCCACGAGGAGGTGTTACGTAGGTGACGGGGCATTTGAAGGTTGGCCGGTTTCATATGAAAAAAATAACAAAGTATAAATTTGTAATAAACAAAAATATATAAGTTATAGTATTATAATTATAAGATTGGTATTGGTATATAGTAATTTTTTCCCAAATAAATATAAATATAATATGCCGTGAACATTGTGCATGCGACAAAAACTATTTTTACTATATTATATTATTATTCATTATATTTCTGTTTTAATTTTAATAATATAATTATTATTATATATTATTTAATTGTATTTTTTAATCAATAAAAATAGAAGAATTTTTGTATGGAATGCTATATAATAATAAAATTAATGAAAACAAAAGTGTAATTGAATGTGCGCGATGGTGTTGTGTTCAAAGAAGGATTAAATTATAAATTATTATTATTTATATCAATGTTTTTGTTAACATTTTAAAAAAATATATATTCGACGTTCACATATATTTATTATTTGTGAGATTAAGGTGAAATTACAAAAAAAAAAAAAACATATAAATTAATAATAATAATTTTAGTTATAGGTGGGATCAGTTTAAGAAAATAAAAAAAAATAATGTATACAATTCATATTGCAATTATTCATTATTTAAAAAATAAAGAAAAATATCGACACATTTTTTGTGTTGATACTATTTTCTATAGAATTAAATAATTATGTGTTTACACATTTAATTTATTTAAAGAATAAGAATATTTTTCTCTTGTTTACTTTCTTTTTCCTTATCAATTTTCTTTTTAATTTATTTATTTGTGTATCTTTATTGTGTGACACGCATGATAATAATCGTATTTTCCAAAAGAATGGGGACAAAAACCGAAAACCAAATTAATAATACATTTATTTAGACATATTGCATTTTTTTAAATTTAAAATTACTTTATTTACACTAATTTTACACCCCATAATAATGTTTTAATTAATCCAATGCGATGGTATTATAAATACTAATAATAAATCAATATTCTATATATAATAATTAAAAATCCATTGATTTTAATAAAATGTTTGGCACTTTTTAATAAATTGTTTCTAATTAAAATTTATCGATGAGTTTTAACTTTACACTTATATAAATTATTAGTAGGTATATATTTTCATTTGTCAAACACCACACTCACACACACACAAATACACATAGTCTTATGCATATAAATACAAAAAGTTATGTCTTATTATATATAACGAGTATATAGAAAAATTATTATATAATAATAATTTTTTGTAATAAAATTGAAGACTTCTTATCATTTTTCACAAAATAAAAATTAATCAATTTTAAGCACTCTTAAATAATATAAAGATTTTTAAAACAACAATCTTATAATATTTATGCACATTGTTAACACTCGCATAGTAAACATATAAGAGAGTCATGGTTTATGGATTTTTAGTTTAAATACAATTATATACAATGTTATATATATATACTTCTTCTATATATATATAGTGTATAAATAATATATAAATTCGTTTGTTTTAATTTATTATATTTATATTTTTATTTATTTTTTCATAATTTATATTATTTTTAAAATTTATTTTTTTTTCTTTTTTAATTTATGTATATATTGTAAATAAATAAATTACATTTTTATGTGATTCATTATTCGCTTTATGATTATACAAATCGCTTGCCTTATGTACAATACAATATTTTATTGTATATATAGATAAAAAATAAATATTATAAATTTTAAAATTATTATTTATTAAAAATAAATATTAATAATAATAATAATATAAATTTTTAACCGCATCATCATATAGTAACACAACAATTTTCATATATATATATATATTTATAATAACTTTCACAATTTTAATATATATATATATAATATACAAATACACACATGTACATTAAATTTTCTTATATACAAACTATTTATTTATTTATATATATACATTAAAAAAAAAAAAAAAAAAAATCAATCCTTTAATTCAAACCGACCGATCGACTGAACAATTTGTACTACTATTAAAGTGTTTTAAATAAGTACAATATGGTATAAAAAGAAAATGTATATTACTCTGTGATTTATTTTTATATATATATATACGAGTATATTACAGAATATGCAAATATATATATATGAAATTTTCCACACTGGACATTCCATATATATATATATATATATATAGGGTATATATATATATATATAAAGACCATATATAGACATAGTAGTTAAAATGTAAATTTTATAAGAAAGTATACCTGTTGTATATTAATATTATAAGAAATATATATGCTGTTCTTATTTTCCTTTTCATGCACAAACACAATATACCGCGATTACAAAGTATATACAACTAAATATTAGTATATATATATATATATATTATTGATAGTATATATATGTAACTAGTGTTGTGTAAAATATTTATATTGTATGTATATTGGTGTAATTATATAGGTACAGAACATAACAAATACATATAAATATTCTATTGCATGCAAATCGAAAATTTTTTTAATGCGAATAATTTTTTACCGAATTTTTCATGCCATATATAAAGGATATAATATACAATTAAAAAAAAAAAATAAGCTCACAATACTTACTCAATTTATTTTTATGTAGTATGTGTTTTGTTTTTTTTTTACTTGAACTTAATTTTTTAATTTGTTGTTTTCTTAATTTTATTACTGTCGTCGTCGCGTAGTTCTAAAATAATCAACTTTATATTTGCAATTTTTATTTTTAACTATTATGGTACACATAGAGACTAAAAAGCTATAATGTAGGTATATTTATTATTGACTATATGTTATATATTGTATTTATTAAATTTATAAAAAAAAATTCCACAAATCATCCAGTTTTAATCATTAATTTAAAAAATGAAAATCAAATTATTATTTATTTAATTTATTTACTTGTTATTTAATATTTTATATATTTACAGGGTGTGACGACTTTCAATTATATAGTATAAATATATACAAAAGAATTGTACGATGGTAGTATGCGGTCAAATATTATATAAATGTACCATATTTAATTATGAGCCGGTGGCAAGCCTATAGATGATATAGCTGGTGCATGTCAAATACAACTTTATACCAAATGGAAATGTCGACAAGTGGAATTGTTAATTGTTTAACATTTCATTAGTATACAAATGAAAGTGTGAGGTGAGTTATTGTTTATACTTTTATTTAATATTTTAATTAAAATTAATTGAGCTAAAATGTATAAAAAAAAAAAAAAGAAAACTACAATTGAACGTGTTGGTGTCTAACAAACATTCATTACAGCCACGTTGATAAATTACTGAGCATAGGAATATATAACAATTCACCAATTGTACTGCAATTATCGAAAAATAGATATTTTCTTAATTTCATTATTTTAATATGGATGATTAGCCCATATAATAACACTTGAACATCAATATTTACTTTATACCGATACCACCTTCTATTGTTTCATAAATAAAAATTATACCATTGTATTTGTCTTCGCATCTCTATTTATATTGTATAGATTACAAATATATCTAATTATTTTTTTTCTGCTCTTAAATATTGTGATTGCAAACTATTTTTAAAAAATTGATTGTTATGCGTAAGTTAATGAATCAAATTTTTGTATTGTATCTTTTATTTATCTTGAATCTCGTGTTAACTTATTGACCCTTATTTTATTGTTGACCATTGGTTTTTGTTCGTGCAATTTCTTGTCCTATTATACGTTTGATGTCGCAACATAATAGCTATATCTTGGAATGAAAGAAATACGATTTTTTTTGTACATTCGGAATCACCCTATATTATGTATATTCATATATATAGTGAAATGAAAATTTAGGGAAATATTTTGAAAAGAAAAATAAGGTCATGACGTATAATATTTATAGTATAATCAAACAATTTAATCGTATCGCGTATATACATATAATAATATACGCGCGTATATTAAATTATTAACTTGGAATGATATCCTTTTTTTTGTTTTCTATTAGGAGGTGTACAAATTCTAATAAAAATTGTATATTTTGATTTTTCCATTCAACAATAACAATAAAGTTATATTATTATTAATAATAATTTTATCGGTTGTTATACGTGCGGCGGTGCTCACGAAATACATACAATACTATATAAAAATGAACGCTTAATATCAATTGTTATAGTACTACAATACCACTCTATATATTACCTGTACCCCCTATACATATATATATGTAACATATTTTTGTATATATAAATTATATTATTCTTGTTTACGGTGCGTATAAAAATGTAATAACATTTATTTTATGTGTGTAATATATTTATTACTCGTATCTTTTTATTTTTTTATTTCTATATGGTTATATGTAAAATAAATATAACGTTTTTTTTTAGAAATTTAAGATTCTAATTTTTGCTCGTATTTCATAACATAGTCACATTTACCGAAATGAAAAAGAAAATGTGAAGAAATCGGTACAATATAATTTATGATGAACGAAATCACACAGAGATGTATTATCTGGTGCCTTGACTGGATGCAATTTATATATGGTATCTTGATAGAAATATTAACCATAATGAAATTCATTCTCTTTTTCTATCGCTTTCGCATCTTGTTGCATGAATTTTCATTTGTATCAGGTCACCCATGAAAATGTAAATTTAAATTATTATACTTGTGAGTAATACGAAGGACGACATATTTTTTATAACAAATATATCTTAATTGATATTTCTCATAAATTGTTTTTATTGATTTTCATCACGGAAACAGAATCCTTCAAACAAAAGATATCAATATCAATTAAAAAATGTTATATTGTATATGGGTGTTTACATTGAAATTCAGTTTCTAATTTGTGTGTGTGTGTGTGTTAAAAAAATAATGAAAATCTTCGAAGGTAAAAGTTTCAGTCATTATTCGACATATTAATAATAATTGTGGAAACAATTATTATATACCACTCCTTATACTGATTCCATCTGAGATATCCATCGCAAATTTAAAAGTTTTATTGACAACAATTTCAGTGTAGATATATACAAACGAAAAAACACATAACATATTTGCCAATTTTCAAAGGAAATATCCTATACAGTATATACACAGGGATTATTATAATATTTCTTTCATGTATTTGTATATGGTATGTTGATAAGTTGATATACTTTTATTTGTATATATGTATACAACAATTTAATATTAGTATTTCAAATAATTGTTGTATAATAATATAAAGAAAAGTCTGTGTGTATATATTTCAATTTACTTTACACAGAAATACTGTAAATCAAATTGTTTTAGAAAATCTATAAAATCTTCAACCTTCGCTTAAGCTACAATAATATTTTTATATAGTAAAATGAAATACGTTTTTTTAGACTCATATTTGTACACATATAAAAACGCATTAGAATATTTTTCCTTTTACATATTGTATATTGTATATAGTTGCAGGGGTCAGTATACTTCCGCGGTTAACATATCATACACATATATTTTATTTATATATATATACAAAAACTCTCCTTGGACATGAAATGAAAATGTATTTAAAATATATGTCTTTAAAACTATATATAATAAACCTATATTTGTTGTATAGCTATAGGCCCATGTACTTGCGTACAATTACAATATATGCTATGCCTATACTAAATGATTACATACATATATAAACATTATAAATTATATATTGTTTAATAAGTTATAATATTAATACTTTTAATTTCATATATACATAGTTTTTTCAAAAATTCTATAAATTTATCATATAAAATCATATATGCTTGCAGACACACAGAAGGTGAAAAACCCTGTAGATTGAATAGTTTTAATATACACTTAATTGTTTTACACAAATTTTAATATAACTGTGACGAGGTCAATTCATAATCCCATATACATACATTAATCCTTATACTTATGTTATAACCGTACACTATCTTCTATATAGTACGCACACAATTAAACGATAAAAAAGGATTCAAGGACATTATATAATTATCAAATAATAAATTATCTTGGTATATACAAACGTCAACCGTATTTCATATTTCTCAATTGAATGTATATATTAATATGCGGTCACACGGTTGGATTATATAAATTTTGGATCTTTACAATATGACAAGAAAACATATATCTATATAGGAATAATATTGTACATTTATATATATTTCATTAATTTCATACAGGCATCCCTTGAGATTTGGGTTTGTTAGGTACCACATTTCCATTTCTTTTGCAGTTAATAATGGGATCATGTGAGCAATTTTTATGCAGCTGCTAAAAAATAATACCAAGAATAGATTTCCATAATACCTGCCTGAAACCTACTCTGGGTATAGAAATTGGTTCAGGCAAACTTAATATATGTGAAGAGATTACAAAATTACAAAAGTTGTAACTTTATTGACTGTATATTTTCTTACACACATTGCTCTATAACTTTTTATTTCTGAACTTATATAAACTTAGGTATGATTTCAATGAACTTTCCAACACCGTATATTCGATGAGTCTATTTTTTCTGATGGTAAAGATATTCATTTTAACAGTCAAAAATCGTACAGCATAATTCAAGTGCGAGTGTAGCACACATATTTATTTTCGCATATAAAAGCAAACAACTAACGCATATCTCAATGGACGCCTGTATACCTCTATAGACGCATGTTATACTTTTATTCACAATGTGTAACTCAAAATTACCATTATTTTCTTTTTTATCTTAAGATAAATCAATGGCAAAATCATATATTGTAAATGTATATAGGTTTTATGTATAGAAATGTAAATTAATATGAGCAAACGTAGACGTTTCATTCTGATTTATATTAATATATTTCACCTATACATATTTTTTTCGACTTATAGAGGTGTAAATGTACTGGAAAGTAATAATTTATTTCATTTTTGAATATGCGTATAAATGGAATATTTGTTTTTTGTGTACGATCTACAATAAATATATAATTGTATTTTGGTATTTTTTTTCGTATATATAAAAACGAAAAGGTGACCCCAAAAAAAAAATATTGGTATAGAAAATATATATAGAAAAATGTATGTCGTCCTTTTAATCAGTAATAATTTTCTCAGATAAAATTAAGGTCAAGGATATATTATTAATATTTAAAAGAGAAAAAAAAAACGCATATTTTTGTTTTATTTATAAACTTTAGGATTCTATTTGTAAAATAATAAAATATAATACATGTGATATATGTATGTACAGTACAAACAAAATACAGACACTCGTTAATTCGAATAAAAAAATTCGATAATCTGGACATAGACTTTAGTTCTCTTTCAAATAAGATGCCACAACACGCCGAAAAGTTAAATTTTCCATATAAAGTACTTGAAATGTCCTTGGTTCTTGCAAATAATCCGCGTATCGGGCAATAACTTCCATATAGATATGTTGAACTGAGAGTTATAAAATTAAAAAAAGGTTATCTTTGAATATATGATGTTGCGGATGCTAGTCAAATTATTATCAAATTATTCACTCACATCATTATGCACTTATATACTGAATTGAAGGAAAGATCTATTTTTCGATGATTGCAAACCAAATTATAAATTGTTATATCCTCCCATGCAGCGGAGTCATTTACCAACATGATTGAAATGAATGTTTAGTAGTTAGCAAATAAATGTTACACTATATGCCGACAGCCGAACTATCACTGTCCATAATAATGCAACCCATACACTATAATTATCCCTTTTAAATTAATTTAAAATAAATATGTATATGTATGTATGTGTGTGTATAAATAAGTATATACTCTTATATATGATTAAGGATTGCACACAAGGATTTTTTTAAACAAGAAAATAATGTGTAATAATAGTCAATTTTTTAAGGTTGGGCTATTTTTCCAATTTTCCAATACATGCGATTATCTGTATAATTTATCATGTTTTTTTTATACAGCCATATGTGAACATTAAAGTTTACATTACAATATTATATGAATTTATTATATGAATTATAATAACCTATATTATATCATATAATATATTATATACACGTAATGTATTGTATATGTAAATACCTTTTATATACTCCATGAAGAAGAAGTATATAAATATATAACATTACTATTATAAAATTTAATAAAAATTTTATTACATTAATTTTATTATAAATTTAGACATAATTCCGACAGAATAATGAAAAATTAAATAAAAACAAAATATTTACTTCTGATATTTTTACGAATTTGACCATATGGTTTTCCTAAATATTATTGATAGTATAAATCTATATATGTAATGTACATATATAATTCTGAAAAATGTATATTTATAGTCGTTTGAAACTAATCTAGATTACATTTGATTTTCATTTTAGCTACTAACAGTTCAGTCATCATGTTCTGTATATATATTATCATATGAAACATTAATTATCATAATAAATATCTCAACGGATGCACAACTTATTACAAGGATATTTCAATGTTTAATGTCTTCGGAATAATATACATATATAGGAATGGTCGAACTATGCTTTCAAGCGTGCATCACAGTGTCATAGATTATATAGTATTGTTTCTGTGCACATACGATCCAGCACAAAGAAAATCCGGAATACATATCTCGATTTTATTTCATTTTATATACAAATGTTACATATACTTTCAATGTCACTGCCAAAACCAAACTAATTGATCATATAAAAATTGTTTAGTTGTTTTCCACAAAAACATTATTTATCTTAAAGGCATGTCATAGGTATTGACTACCATATGATTATATTGACCACATTGGCTGTAGTGTTTTCATGCTGAGTATATGGTACATTTACCATAGTATTACTAGAATATATCTTCATATTTGGCCTGATAAGTTTATGCATTTCATTAACATCTGTTTGATTTTACTTTCCACAATAATAATAGTGGCATTACAACCATACATGTTTATAGTTTCATGTTTCTATTCTATGTCCAGTTTGTTCAGTATGACTGCCATTGCTTTGTCTTAAGCTTTTTGTGGATGTTATTATGTTAGTTTTGCTCGAATAGAGCCGAATAATTTCACTATTGGTACACAATAATGGTGTTAATATCCTTTACCCTATTAGTATCCTCGATCCTAATATTCAGTGTTTACTCCCATTAAGTGTAGGTGTGTAGGTGTATTCAAATGCTTCTATCTCCAGGAAAGATTGTAACTTGGCATCATTATCTTGGAACCTCATCCACAATCATATAATAATATAAATTTCATAGAAATCGATTTGCTTACATAGTGGGATTTCTTATTTGGTTTCTTCACATCGAAACATTTTTATTTATCATATTTTAAAATTTAAAATTATTCTTACTTTTCTAAAATGAAAATATTTTTATTGTGAACATTTTCGTTTTCGTATCTTTCTTTTTAAAATGTTATTTACAGTGTAAAAAATGTATGTAAATAAAATTCAATTGCAATCAACTTTTCGTTTATCGAGTATATATATTATTTTTCGCAACCATTTTGAACCACTTTGACACAAACGGAGGTGAATTTCTTTTTATGATTTGTTTATGGTGAATTTTATGTTTTGGTTTATTCATATATGTCAAACAAAATTATGTGTCAAACAAAAAATTTTTATTCGCAAAAAGAAAAGAGTTGTGTGCGTAACGTGTGTGTTTCTTTTTTTTTTTTTTTTGTTTTTAATATTAAAATTTATTATAATTTTAATAAATGATTTTTATGTAGTAAAAATGTTAAAATTAAAAGAAATTTGGTGGTTTTTATTTCTAATAGTATTTATTTTACAATTATTATTAAAAAATTGTAGTGCAACACATATAACTGGTTCATTTCATCCAAATGAATTTTTTAAATTTATTGTAAAATTTGGTTTTCAAAAAACTGAAAGACATTCACAGCGCGATTCATTTGGTTATATTTATGGAAATATTACATCAAAAGATAATTTTCCTGTTAATTTAACATTAGCTGTTTTGGATAAGTATAGTTTTTTAGAATTTTATGGCAACCGAAGTTTATTTAATAAAGAAACTGCGTGTCACCGTATGTTTAATCATTTGGAAATAACTGCGTATGATAATGTTTGTAATACAAAAGCTAAAGGTGATTATTTACGAAAAGTTCCATGCCCAATGGGGAAATTATGCATTGACGAAGATTCACCAACAAATGTTGTACCAGGAAATCAATTTACATATGTTATCACTGATTTAATACAACCAAGGTACATTTTTGGTATTTTTATTTTTTTTTTTTATAAAATTAACCAACCAAAACCAATTCGAAAAATCTGTACGTATTAATTATTTGTTCATACTTCATTCATTTCATAGTATATATATTATAAAAAGAGATTAAATAACATTTTGATGAGAATATAAATAAAAAAAAAATCTTGTTTATGTACTTTCACTATTAAGAGATTTCTTTCGATAATTTATTTTACATTTACTTTATAGTAATCTAGTTTTTATTAACTATTAATTATATATTTTATAATATCTCTTTTTTTTATTATATATATAAATATATAATATACCATATTCAATTTTGCTTTCTATGTTTCTTTATTTTATTGATAACAACATAAAAACAATGATAATATCAAAAAGTAGTACAGTTACAACAGACACAGACATTTAATTATTTTATATATTACTGCTGATTGTAAAATGCAAACAAACAATATAATATATTTTATTCAAATATAATAATTATAATAATAATAATAATTAATTGAATCTAATCTATTTAGTTAGAAAATTGAATAAAGTTGTAATTATTATAATCATATTTTATTATAATGATACTATACCATAAAAATAACATTTTGTTATCACTAAATTTTTTCTTTTTGTTTTCCATTTTTACTTCCTTTTGTTTTCGCCGTTTCACAACATTATTTCAATTAATATCTTTTAATGCTTATAATTTTGATAACATTTAAATCTCCACACGTACTTATATAAAATATTATCAAAAAAATTATAAAACAATAATATTTATGTGTATTAACAATTTTGATTAGATTAGATTTATAAAATTATAAATGAATGTTGTTAATAAAGAATGGGAAATATTATTTAATCGTTTTCTTCTAATAATTTATTATAATCTTTTATTTACAGATTTTGGTATGTTTCATTAGTTTCATGTTATCGTAATACAACAACATGTAAATGGCACTATTTTGATTATAAAAAATATATAAATAAATTAAATAACAACAATAGTAATTCAACAATTAGAAAACCAACATTTGAAATAAATTATGATTTTTGTTTGGTAAATGGGAATCCAAATCAATCAACATCAAATCCATTAACATTTCATTTTTCATTTGATCAACAAAATATATTAGAAATGAATTTAATATTTTTTATTGTATATTTAATATTAATACCAATGCAAATTTATGCGGTACGAATACAAAAACATCCAGTCACAAAATTATTTACATTAAGTTTAGTATTAGAATTTATAAGTTTATGGTTTATATTAAGTTATATGATACGATTTGCGATAAGTGGTGTTGGTAATGAAACATATAAAACAACTGGTGATATTTTGGATATATTTAGTCGGGTAATTTTATTTTGCTAAAATTATGAAAAATTAATTTTGTAACAATATATAATAATAATAATAATATATATGAATTTTTGTATATATTTTATACAGTCATCATTTATGTTAATACTTTTACTATTGGCAAAAGGATGGGCAGTCACAAGGCAACAAATATCTAAAACAAGTTGGTTAATTTTAATGTCAATTTGGATTCCATATTGTGCTTTTCATGTTGTACTTTATGTATGGAATAGAGTGAGTTTAACAGAAATAAAAAGAAAAAACCACCTATTCCAATTGAAATGGAAAAAATATTAATTGTCTTTTTGGTTTATTTTTTTTTTTTTGTACTGAATTATAGACAGAAGTTGATATTATTTCAGATATTGATGAATATCAAACATGGCCGGGATGGCTAGTGTTAGCATGCCGGTAAATATATATATTTTCATTTCTTCCATTATGGAAAAAAAAAACAGTTTACAATTTTTTTTATTTTTTACTTTTACAGATCGACCATAATGCTTTGGTTTCTTTGGGAATTACGGACAACAATGAAATATGAACATTCAACCAAAAAATTAGATTTTTTATTACATTTTGGTGCCTCTAGTCTTGTATGGTTTATTTATTTGCCAATTGTAGCACTTGTAGCGCTGCAAGTAAGTCCTATGTGGCGTTATAAATTATTATTAGGTATGTAATGTATATTTCGTTTAAAATGTTAAGTTTTGTAAGACAAGACTTTATTTATACTTTTTTTATTATATATACTAACTGTTTTTTAGGTATAACAAATTCAGCTGATTGTTTAGCTTATTGTGTAATGACTGGTTTACTATGGCCTAATCGTGCCGGTCAATATTTATTATTAGCTGGAACAAATTATTCAGGTGGGTTTTTTATTTTGACTATATTATTAATATTAATAGTGTCTTCAATTGTAATTTTATATCTATATATACCAAAGTTATATGAACAATATAAAAGTTAATATTTATCGCCAAAGTATGAAGAATCGAGATACAACTGAACTGTATGTCTTCGTACCTGTATTAAAAACATTTGATGTAGTTATTATGTAACTTTATAATAACAATGAATTTTGGGCACCACTTCAATATTGTAGGTGTATTATTGAAGGTGAATAATTGAAATACAGATTCAAACTGTGATGCCATGATCTGCAACAGAAGTGAGATATCATGGACTCGGTACAGTTTATATTATGGACATCTTCCATAATTAAATTTAAATTTAAATTTTTATTGAGTGAATGGTTAACACAGCAATACAAAGGAACAATATATGATCGCTATATATACACTAATAGCAATAATATTCTAATCTAATATAATGTATTATTTTTTATAATATTTTTAATATTTTTTCATAAAATTGAAAATATGTAAATCGCTAATAGTGTTAAATTATTTAATAAATTAATATACGATATTAAAATTAACAAACTTATATGTAAATACATACGTATTTTAGGTATGGATGAATTAGATGAATTTAATGAAGCACCACATATTGTTCACGGTGATACATCAACTTTAACAACAACAACAAATACAATATCACCGACAAATTGTGATACTATTATAAATAGCAGTGGTGGTGGTGAACCAACTGATTTAAATTATAGTATTAATCATATTGATAATAAAAATAAACATAATAATATTTTAATTAATGGTGACATAACAACAGATTTATTAGATGATGACGGTGATGAAGATATAATTTTAAGTACCGAAGATCTTTTAATTAATAATAATAATATTAATAGTAATAATAATAATATTAGATTTTTAAATAATAATAATAATAATAATAATATTAATAATACTATTAATAATAGTAATCAATATCGTAATAATAATCATCATCGAAATGATAATTTTATGGAAATAAATAGTGAGGCTGTAGATTTAAATATAAATAGTAATATTATAGCATGAAATTTAATATGAAAATTATTATTAACAAACATTTTTTTTTTTTTTTTGTTACATTTAATTGTTTTCTAATTGCTAATATTTTTTTTATTATACTCTTCTTACCCTCCACACACATACAAATACACACACACACACATACACATACAACTTAACAAGAGACAAAACAGAAATGAAATCAATTAATAATAATAAACATATTTTTTTGTTTACCTAAGCCTAAACAAAATATAAGTAAATAATATATAATAATAAAAAAATGAATACATAACAATTTTGTCATATTAAATATAAACAATTATATTAAGGTAAAAAAAAAAACAACAAAGCAAAGTGTAATTTTAACAATTTTTATTTTTGTATATAAGAAATTATATTATTAAAAATAAATAATAATACTAAAAAAATAAATAAATGAAAATACGAGTTGTGATTGTGTAATTAAAATAAAACAACATAATAATAATAAAAAAAAATAATGTGCCATAAAAGAAGAATATTTTTTATTAAATGGCTGCCAAAAAATAAAATATTTAATAAAAACAATTTTTAATAACTTTGCTTTGGTTGTAAGTTGTAATTGAATGACAATTTTAAAAGATTTATTTATACGTTACAAAAGAAAAAAACAATTATTATAAATATAACTTTTTTTTTCTTTTCCTACAAGAACTAAATTATAATACACAATGAATATTCGTTATACCGCAGTAATATATAAATATTACTAAAATGGACATTTAAAAAATAAGTTAATTTGAAACGAAAATTTATTTTATAACATACCATAACGAAACACCAGGCTAGATAATAATTATAAAAAAAGAATGTATATCTCTGTCGTTATTGAGAGATAGATAGATTGCTTTAATTTTAAATGTTTATTCACACGAAGATTTGAAGTTAATTTACTTTTATGTATTATATTAAAATGAAATATCCCAAGCAATCAAAATTCACAGAACTGTCATGATAAAGTAACAAAATATGGTTAATTATCGACCATATTTTTATCATATTTTCGGGAAAGAAATTGTGGGATAGAGATTAAGGCTACATATTATTATTGTTAGCGGCACGATTCTTCAAACAGACTTTAAATTGCACGTTTACATGAAAATCGTATACAAAATGATGCGTAAACGCTTCAGTACATACGAAATCTGAAGCAAAATATACACTGTAATAAATTTCAAAAGGTTTATAATAACGATGACGTTATATAAATCCTCAAATAATTGTAGTACTTTTAATTAAAATTCTTAACTATTATATTATATGGGGTTGGTTATACTCAAATACATCCGCACGGAATATAGTGCGTTTTACATTGTAATCAAGTTTGTAAATAACTTCGTATGTGCGCGAATATATAACAATTCACCATATTGATCTGCAATGTTTCAATAGATACATTTTATATTATTAATTTTATGTAGTTATTCTTATGACTGTCTTCGCCCCTATAGGTTTCGTATATGGAGACATTGTGAATTTCTGAATAGAGGACTATCACAATATATTTTCAAAGATAACCGAGATTGGACCATCACAATCTCCTGCATGAATGCCATGCACGCTAATCACTGTGCACCATTGGATCACTGTATTAAATTGTAGTATGTGATTCCCATACATACAAAATATTAATTTTGTATTTTGCAAATGTATATACTCCATTACAAAATATACGTCTCACTCACACTGACTATATGTATAACGTGTCTATAACGAATATTCACTGTTACAAGTGTATTAATTAATAATAATTATATTAAAATATCTATACTTATTGTAACAATTTATGGAAAAATGAATAATTTTAAGAAATTATATTAACAAAAAAAAAAAAAAACAAAAAATAAATATATAAATTGAAAACTAGTAATTTAAAAGACTTAAAAATGTGAATTATAAATAATAATTTTACATAAAAATAAATAATTATATTAACAAAACATTTATAACAAAAAAAAAAAAAAAAAAACGAAAAAAAATTAGATAATTTTATAGCTGAAATTGTATAGATAATTGGAATTATTGAAAATTTGTATTTTTTAATTTTTATAATATTCTTAAAAAAAAAAAAATCGAACAAACAGAAAAAAACATAAAAACAGTTAAAAAAAAATTGAATTGAAAAATTATTTGTTTTTTTTTTTTTGTCAAAATAAAATGAAAGCAAAAAATAATTATTTATAAATGATTTATGAAAATCTTATGAAAATGTATTAAATTAAAATTATACCAAATATTTTTTAGCAAAAATTATTTGTTAAACTAAACGAAAAAAAAGTTAAAGAAGTTAAAGTAAAAATTTGCATATCTTTTTAACACACAGGATTCTTAAACTTCATTTTTTTTATGTAGTGTGCGTTATTTAGAATAATTATTTATAGAAAAAAAAATTTTTAAATTTAACAATTATCTACAATATATTTTAGTTTAATTACTTAAAGCATAACTAATTAACTACACGGTCATATAAATAACACAACTTTGACAACTTTTAAGTACTGCTTTTTATGAACCGCCGGCGCCAGTAGAATGGAAATGTAAAATATAGAAGTCACAAATGCAATACAATAAAGGTGCTTTTTATAAAAAAAAAAAAAATGACGGAGACATGTCAACGGCTGTCATAGATGATATTTCTTCTATGGTCGTCGAAAAATACAGTACTTTAACAAAGAAATGTGTTTGTGGTAAATGCATACACAAAATTTACACCAAATACATAATACGAAGATAGAAACATTTCTATTTTTTTTTTTTTTTTGTATTATTTATATGTCGTTTTTTTTTGACAATTATTTAATTAATAACGCATTGCTATTATTTTTATATGGTCGTGTAGTACTCTAAATATATAAGTATCACATTTAAAATGTATATAAAAATATTTATAATTTATAATGTAACTCTATGCGGCGCAGGTTGTCTACACTAGTGCATTGCGATGTGGGTGGTGATGAGGACATATAATTCTATAAATTTAAAATATTAACGTAATAACTACCAAACCAGGCTGGAATTACATTATTAGAATTAAATTCATAGAATTCATTCGGTGAGAAACCAATAATTATTGATGATGATCGTACTGTAAATGAACAAAATAAGGAAAATGCGTTTAAATCCTAAGAAAAAAGCACATTCATGAAATTTTAAAAGAAAAAGATAAGTTTATAATTACAAAAATTAACTTAAAACTGAATTAATAGCAGAAGTAGATAATATCAATTACATTTGGTTTAGTTACAAAAGCAACAGACATAATTAACGAAACTATCTAGATATTCAATGAAAGGTAACATACCAAACGAAGAAAATAAAAAAGAGACAAAAATGTTAAGCTATGGTGTTGTAGGTGTTAATGAAACCTCATCATCAATATCATCAGTAACTGAACCAGCACCAAATCAACAAATATTTGTTACATCCGAAGATGTGCTACCGCTACTTCCACTATTCCACGTTTTGTTTCACCATTATAGTTACGTGTATTACCATATTATTCATTGTTACCATATCAATATCAATATTTTCAACTGTACTGAAATAAATTTTCAGAGCCATATGTATCTCGAAAACACCATCACCAATTTTAAACATCGTATTGCACTCGTACGGACACGCTGTATACACATTTAACGTAAAGCTATTTGGTCATACAATGAAACACATACATAGAAAATATGTATATATTACAATTTTCGTAGTTTTAATATTTCTTCAATTATAAGTCAAATTTATAAAACAAATTTAGTGGGTTAGAAAAGCAAAAACAAAATTTTAGGATAAATTTTTTTGGTGTGATAGATGGAATCAAAAATTAAAATTTATTATATATTATATATTTTCGAGGCTTAAAATAATATTGTATAGACATATATTAAAATACTATAACCGGTTGATATGTAAATACAAAAACAAAAAAATCGCTTCTCTATGCCGTGAATTACATTTTTCTGGTACAGAACTACACATTTTCAACAAGCAACAAGAACTAGTGAATGAGTATAGATTTTTGAAAGTGCTTTGGCATAAACAATTGGTTTTTATCAGCTCAATGTTGTAGCAACATAAAAATTGCGGCTAGTTTCGTATCTATTTGTAATGCTATTGTTCAATATTTATAACAAACATTCTGTTTTCATAGTCGCCTTTATTGATAAAAAAAAAATTGCTTCTAAATTATGTCCGTTCAATGATAATTCAGTGACTGTTATTAACGAAAAACTACTTCATACATCTATACAGTTTAATATTCATCATTATTTATATATAATAATATAAAATATATTTTATTTCGAAAGATATCGAATTGTTATACACCTCCATTCGGGTTCATTTTTGAAGTCCAAACCACCAATTAGGATATACGGTTTGATTGCCTTATATAGAAAAAACTAAATAAGCATTTTACGTAACATAAATTCGCCTGAATTTGTACGTGTACGTTCTAAAAGTCGTTCAAAAGATAATATATTATTGGAAAAGATGCTTGCAAATTATTATGAGGATTTTCAAAATACTTTTTTTATAATTAGAATTTATCTTAATAAATAATTATTAGTAAAAATATAAAAGAAAAGACTCAATAAGAAAATATAAAATGTACTTTTTAAATTTAACACACACATCCACATACATACGCACCCCATCCTCCACTCCTCACCCAATAATAAACTATATAAATATTAATTATTTTTAATTTGTTTAAACAATTTATTTTAATTTTTATTTTATTGTTACTTATATAAAAATATTACATGTATTTTTTGTCTATGATTTAATACATTTGTAATCAATTAATTTAGTTTATTATTATAATTTTTAATTAATTTCATATATTTAAAAATGTTTGTTTATTTCCTTTTTTTTTCTAACTAATAGACTAATCTTAATAATATTAAAATAATTAAAACAATATTTATATTTTTATTATTTTCTTATAATTTTTAAGAAAATTCTTTAATATTTATTATATATAGTATTTTTATGTAATTAATTACTCGATAACTTTTTTAAAAAAAAACCTTTAATTATTTCTTCATATATAAAACAAATTTAAAAGTATTTTATTCCTTAATAATTTGTTTTTCTTTTAATTATTTAACAATTAATATTGCAATTAAACACAGACAGCAACAACAATTAATATGTGATGATAAAATTAAATAAATATTATAAAATTATATATAAATAAATTAAATTATTAAATAAATTATATGTATAAAAAAAAATGAAATAAATACAGCAAATTATTTTTTTAAGCACATTGTGAAAAATATTTATTTGTATGTTTTTAAAGAAAATAGAAATAATATTTTTAAAAAAAAATACTCTCTTCTTTTCCGTACGAAATAATTTTAATTATATAAATAAATATGAATAAATAAATAATATTCAATATTGAAAAAAATATTACAAAATTTCGAATATATAGAAAATTATTGAAAATATTAAATTTAATGACTATTAAAAACACAAAAAAAATATAAAACAATCGCTTTTTATTTGTTATTTTCAATAATTTTACATAAGAAAATGTTTATGTTTTTTGAGCTTGCCTTATTCAGCTTCATTCAATTTTGCTCAAAAAATTTGGTTAAACAATAACAATTGAAATATATATGAAAAAAAAAAAAAAATAATAAAAATTAATAATTAAATAAATATAAAAAATATAAATATTAAATGGGCAGATTTACAATTACCCACACAGAGAGAAATAAAATATTATTAAACGTAATTGTTTTATTGTTCAAGAATAAAAAAAAACAAAAACAAAATTAATTATAAAAATAAAAGTTTAAGATTTTAATTAAGTATTTGTGTTTTTCATATATACTTACTAGATTTATCTTCCTTATGTATTTAAGTAATTAATTAATTGGATAATAAAATTAAAAATGTTGGTGTTATCGATAAGGGTTGTGTGTGTGTTAAATAAAACACAACAATTTATATAGTTATATGTATAAATAATTGTAAATTCATTATGTAAAAAATTGGCAAAATTCAATGAATCTAAACTGATTGGAAAACTTATGGATGTTTGGTTATTAATACAAAAAGGAAGGAAAAATAGTTTCATAATTTTAATCAACTTATAGAATTATTTCATTTTTTCTAAATTTATTTAAATAACAAATTACTGAATATTATAAATACTTTTTCGATCAGATTTTTTATAACAGAAAACCTGAAACTGTTGATTTTAGTACAACAGAAAATGGCCATTTATATAAATTTAAAAACGTATTTAATATTGATTATATATTTTTTTATTTAATACAACAAATATAACTTTAATATAATTTATTATTACGGCAATCATATAATCTTGCTACTATATCATTCATAAAGTTTTTCCATAATATTAATACATTGCTAATATGATAATTTCGGGAATTGTGTCTAGTACTTCACGATTGATAATAAGGAACGCTATCCACTGAATTTGTATATACTTATAATATTCCAGAATTAAATATATACTTTTTGTTGAATTTATGCCATACGCTATGAAAAAAAAAACTACTATAGATTTATAATATAAATTCTAATTATTTTAAATTATTTTTCATATCTTTTAGACACAACAAATTTACATTTACATATATTCGATGCAATTTATATTTGTGTCGATGTGTAAAAAGATACAGGAAATGATGCAGAATATATAAGAGATGAATTTTCTGCTATTGATGGTTGTGATATATTGAAAAGCGTCGTGTATGTGAATAACATGAATGCATGAAATATTAACAAAATATTGATCCAAAATATAATCAAGATTGGTATATAGATGTACTATTATGCGAACGTTTATTAAAGGGACATTGTGCTTGAGACTATGCAGTTGCAAAATATTCATGTGAAGCTGTATTTTTTTATAATCGTAAAATAATTGCTTCTGATAAGCAATTATTAAATTTAATTTGTCAAAGAAGAAGTCGTATAAAAATTATCATTAAATTTTTCTCTCCGATTAAAAATTCACACACACAGAATTTTTTTTTGTTATGATTGTTTCATCAGTTTTTGGAACCCAACTAGTAGTTGAAAAATCAAAAAATTGTAAATGTTATACAGTAAAAAAAGCAAACAATATTGATAATTACAAATACAAATGAAATAATAATATGCAAAATTATTAAATATTGACCACAAAAATATTAATAAATGTATGTATAAAATCACAAAACGACTTTTATTATTATCAAAATTTATCACGTACAAAATATATGTGTACAACAACAACAACAGTCTAATTTATTGTAGAAGAGAAAAGAAAAACTTTGTTATTATATTATCTTTCAATATGAAATGATAAAAAAATGTTTAATGTAGCAAAGACAACAACCACATATTGAGCAACACTTATATGTAAATTCATTTCGAAATTATTTAAAATAATACATTTTTAACTACTTTTTTTATAATTCGCAAATGCAATGATCAATTTAGTGAATATAGTAACAACTAAAATTTTCAAGTATTTGGTGTAAATTAACACTTTACATCCATTGTTCTGACCGTATAGGGTATGGGTCGAACTCAAAGCATAAGTAATTAAATACAAGTGTGTATATAATTGCTTATAGCTATTTTTGACTTGAGGTTGAGGAAACTATTTATATAGGAGTACTTAACTTCAAACCAACCGGGGAAGTTTGTTGCTTGTCTAGGAAATAGATTAGCTGATAGATATATCACAATTTATTTCCATTCAGGTTGACATACTTCTCTAAAGCATCCATTGCTTCGCTATGGTATGTGTGGGTAGTTGGATTCACATCATACTATGGCGCAAGCAAAAACAATTGGATGAACACACATGTGATTTGTATGTGTAGGCTTGACACAGGGAGTGCGTTGCTTGTGTAGGAAATAGATTGGTTGGCAGAGATGTATGACTATTTATTTCCTTGCAAATTTGACCCTCTCAAGAAACACATCCAATACTTGGTGATGGTGAGGTACGGGGTACTCATCATACTACGATGCCAAGTAAAATATTTGGATGAGTGTCGCCACGCACACGTGCTTACTTGAAAGTACGTGCAAAGCAAGACTGCTTTGTGCTTACTTTCAAAGTACGTGCGAAGCAAATGCTTTGTGCTTACTTTCAAAGTACGTGCGAAGCAAATGCTTTGTGCTTACTTTCAAAGTACGTGCAAGGCAAATGCTTTGTGCTGACTTTAAAGTACGTGCAAGGCAAGACTGCTTTGTGCTTACTTTCAAAGTACGTGCGAAGCAAATGCTTTGTGCTGACTTTAAAGTACGTGCAAAGCAAGACTGCTTTGTGCCTACTTTCAAAGTACGTGCAAGGCAAATGCTTTGTGCTTACTTTCAAAGTACGTGCGAAGCAAATGCTTTGTGCTTACTTTCAAAGTACGTGCAAGGCAAATGCTTTGTACCTACTTTCAAAGTACGTGCAAGGCAAGACTGCTTTGTGCTTACTGAAAGTACGTGCAAAGCAAATGCTTTGTGCCTACTTCCAAAGCACGTGCAGTCTAGTCTGGTTCAGAATCCCAAATAATTATTAGGAAAAACTATTTTTTATTTGGAAAAATTCTGGATAATATACTAGCCTGGTTCAAATCCCAAAAATTCGTATGGAAAAAAATATTTTTTCAGAAAAATTCTTGATAATTATACTATCCTGGTTCAAAACCCAAAAATTCGTATGGAAAAACATATTTTTTGACAAAAATCATGATGAGTTCTGGGTCGAAATCCAATAATTTACACGAAAAAAAATATTTTTTGGGAAAAACCATGGATACTATGCTCTTCTGGGTCGAAATCCAATAATTTACACGAAAAAAAATATTTTTTGGGAAAAACCATGGATATATATGCTCTTCTGGGTCAAAATCCAATAATTTGCACGAAAAAAAATATTTTTTGAGAAAAACCATGGATATATATGCTCTTCTGGGTCAAAATCCAAAAATTTGTAAGAAAAAAAATATTTTTTGAGATAATCATGGATATTATGCTCTTCTGTTCCAAAAAAAAATTTTTTTGAGAAAAATCCTTAATATTATACTCTTGTGTTACAAAAAATTTTTTTTTCATATTTTTTCATTAAAATTTTCGAATTTTGTAACAGAAGAGTATAATATTAAGGATTTTTCTCAAAAAATATTTTTTTCGTGTAAATTATTGGATTTCGACCCAGAAGAGCATAGTATCCATGGTTTTTCCCAAAAAATATTTGTTTTCGTGTAAATTATTGGATTTCGACCCAGAACTCATCATGATTTTTGTCAAAAAATATGTTTTTCCATACGAATTTTTGGGTTTTGAACCAGGATAGTATAATTATCAAGAATTTTTCTGAAAAAATATTTTTTTCCATACGAATTTTTAGGATTTGAACCAGGCTAGTATATTATCCAGAATTTTTCCAAATAAAAAATAGTTTTTCCTAATAATTATTTGGGATTCTGAACCAGACTAGACTGCACGTGCTTTGGAAGTAGGCACAAAGCATTTGCTTTGCACGTACTTTCAGTAAGCACAAAGCAGTCTTGCCTTGCACGTACTTTGAAAGTAGGTACAAAGCATTTGCCTTGCACGTACTTTGAAAGTAAGCACAAAGCATTTGCTTCGCACGTACTTTGAAAGTAAGCACAAAGCATTTGCCTTGCACGTACTTTGAAAGTAAGCACAAAGCATTTGCTTCGCACGTACTTTGAAAGTAGGCACAAAGCAGTCTTGCTTTGCACGTACTTTAAAGTCAGCACAAAGCATTTGCTTCGCACGTACTTTGAAAGTAAGCACAAAGCAGTCTTGCCTTGCACGTACTTTAAAGTCAGCACAAAGCATTTGCCTTGCACGTACTTTGAAAGTAAGCACAAAGCATTTGCTTCGCACGTACTTTGAAAGTAAGCACAAAGCATTTGCTTCGCACGTACTTTGAAAGTAAGCACAAAGCAGTCTTGCTTTGCACGTACTTTCAAGTAAGCACGTGTGCGTGGCGACACTCATCCAAATATTTTACTTGGCATCGTAGTATGATGAGTACCCCGTACCTCACCATCACCAAGTATTGGATGTGTTTCTTGAGAGGGTCAAATTTGCAAGGAAATAAATAGTCATACATCTCTGCCAACCAATCTATTTCCTACACAAGCAACGCACTCCCTGTGTCAAGCCTACACATACAAACCACATGTGTGTTCATCCAATTGTTTTTGCTTGCGCCATAGTATGATGTGAATACAACTACCCACACACACCATAGCGAAGCAATGGATGCTTTAGAGAAGTATGTCAACCTGAATGGAAATAAATTGTGATATATCTATCAGCTAATCTATTTCCTAGACAAGCAACAAACTTCCCCGGTTGGTTTGAAGTTAAGTACTCCTATATAAATAGTTTCCTCAACCTCAAGTCAAAAATAGCTATAAGCAATTATATACACACTTGTATTTAATTACTTATGCTTTGAGTTCGACCCATACCCTATACGGTCAGAACAATGGATGTAAAGTGTTAATTTACACCAAATACTTGAAAATTTTAGTTGTTACTATATTCACTAAATTGATCATTGCATTTGCGAATTATAAAAAAAGTAGTTAAAAATGTATTATTTTAAATAATTTCGAAATGAATTTACATATAAGTGTTGCTCAATATGTGGTTGTTGTCTTTGCTTTATTAAGCATTTTTTATCGATAATTACTTTTACGCCGAAATATATGCATCAAAATAAAATATTATTTTTCCAAATTTGAGAAATATAAATATAATATATGGATCATTTTAGATTTGTAATTAGCGAACAGAAAAAAGTCGTTTTGTTATTTTATACATGCATTTATTAATATTTTTGTTTGTGCTTTTCTTTTTAATTATAAATATATTGTAAATTAAACTGATTGTATTGTATAATTTGAAATTTACTTATTGAAATAAATGAATCGGTACATAATTAACTTTACAAAGGCCTATTTTTACAAACACTTAGTCGACTGATATTCAAGACTTATAGAATTACAAAGACAGCGATACCCAATGAGATCAGGATAGTACATCAAGGTACACAACACCAAATGAAAATAGGTTCGTACTACATATTAAAATCTATACACGGACCTGAATCTAGCAAAAAAAAAGAAAAGAGATCATTCACAGCTCAGAACGGTTTTATCGAAAACCTCAGATACTTTTATATGTGAGCCCGAACATTTAATCACATATATTTATAAAAATTAAAAATTATGCTGGAGGGAATTCCATATTTTTACAGATTATAGATATTCTCCACAAAACCCTAAATACAGATTTTGATTCAACTATATCCATGGTCATGATTACAAAAAATAATGATATATATATATATAATATATATTAAAATAGGGATTCCGTACGAACTTCATTCAGACGTGGTCCTCACATGGGACTACAACGTAACAAATAATTATCCATGTAATATAATTCGCCGGTTATGAGTACAAAATTACTGCACATGCGAAAGTAGACCAATATTCACAAAGGTTAAAATTTGTGTTTTTTACCTATTTATATAGGGCAAATTTTTCTTCCTGTGAACATGAATGTCTACAATCACATGAATAATCGTTTGGCAACCAGAACAAGGGTCGTGCGCGTGCCAGGCCTCAATTAACGCTAATTGATAAGTGCCACCACCCCGGCCATAACATGGAAAACCTATTGACGATGGAAAAAAATAGTTAGATAATGTAGCTCCCAATGATTACACTACTGTTGAAATTCAATAATTTCAGCCTGAAAATTACTATTTGTAACATTCCGCGAAGGTATTTGAAGGGTATTAAAAGCTATAGACGGACCTAAAGAACTGATATATATATATTAAAATAGGGATTCCGTACGAACTTCATTCAGACGTGGTCCTCACATGGGACTACAACGTAACATATAATTATCCATGTAATATAATTCGCCGGTTATGAGTACAAAATTACTGCACATGCGAGAGTAGACCAATATTCAATACAAAGGTTAAAATTTGTGTTTTTTACCTATTTACATAGGGCAAATTTGCCTTCCTGTGAATATGAATGTCTACAATCACATGAATAATCGTTTCGCAGCCAGAACAAGGGTCGTGCGCGTGCCAGGCCTCAATTAACGCTAATTGATAAGTGCCACGACCCCGGCCATAACATGGAAAACCTATTGACGATGGAAAAAAATAGTTAGATAATGTAGCTCCCAAAGATTACACTACTGTTGAAATTCAATAGTTTCAGCCTGAAAATTACTATTTGTAACATTCCGCGAAGGTATTTGAAGGGTATTAAAAGCTATACACTGGCCTGAATCTAACAAAAAAATACGTGATCACTCACAACTCAGAACGGTTTCATGGAAAAGTATAGATTCCTTTGTATGTGAGCCCGAACACTTAATCACTTTTCTGGGAGGAGACAATGACCGTACTATAATTCTAACATATTAAAATAATATGGCAAAGTGATTCCCGAAATTTAAATTTTAAAAATTCAAAAATATGAGAAAAAATAACATATTGACAATGTCATTTTAAAAAAATACTCATATATAATTAAAATATAAAGCTAAATTGAATTCAATCCACGAATAAATTGTAAATACGTTATCACGAATCTATTATAAACTCAATCTTTTTATTGGTTGTCCAACTACACAAATAGAGGGAAGACCAATAAAATTATTGAGGAAATAATTGGTAAATTTTATTTCAACTATCCAGAACGCTTATTATTTCAATAAAAAAAAACAAGCTTCTGGATTAGTTTGATCGAAATAAAATTTCTCACTAAATACCATATTAAATTAGTTATTTTTCTTAATTACTAATTACTTATTACATAATTTTATTACTTATATTTATAACTTATATAATAAAATCTTAAATTACACGTTATGGTAAATACTATTTTCTTTATAGCAGCAAATATGTTCGTTGTTCGTTTTTGTTTGAGTCTGTAAATTTGTTGAATTTTTATTATTTTCAACTGAATAACCATTTGCTATACGAAATCAAATAAATGTAATTATAAGTAAATAAATTTTTGAATATTACAATTTATATAAAAAATAATAACATGAAAGTGACCTGTATTTCCATAGATATTCACTTTTTGGTTGCATATACGAACATATGGTAATTCTATTGCAATTTTTAGTACGAATCACATAAGCTATTGCCTAAATCTCGTGGACCTTATCAACGTTGTAGGTTGACAACATTTTATAGATTTACAAAGAAATAATAAACATCAATAGTTGAGATAATTTTCAAATGTTAGACCTTGTAAATTAGTAGTTCATGAACAAACCGCATAGAAAATAACGAAACATCAAAACATTCCATATTCACCGCAGCAAAATGAAGTTGCAGATAGATTAAATCGAATAATAAAAAAAAATGGTGTGTGGTTCGATGACGAATGCAGGTATCCTGTATCCTATATTGATTGTGAATTGCAATTGATGTAAATATCTTTTATTATTGTTTTCTAAGTCTTCAGCAATATTCATAAACATTCATAAAGTTGTAATCTGAAATATAAATAATAATACTTAATTAAATATTATTAAATATTAAATATAAATATTAGATTAAATACAAAATTTATGGGATTTTACCTTTGGTTCAGATAAAAGTATTATCGCATCTAAATACAATCCTGACATTTAATTTGCAATCGTTTTCACTTTGTTGATGTTGTGATGAAAATATTGCAATTGAAGATGATGTGTGTGAGAATTCAATATAAATTTATTTGATTGTGTAGTTGTAAATTTTTTGAATTAATGAAAATATATCGATAGATGAAATAAAATTTCATTTGTTATATTGTTTTATTGGTGACACAACTGCTAAAGTGCGAAATAATATTTAAATTAATAAAGTTTAAATAAATCTGATTTACAGTTATTAAATATAATTATTATAAAACACACATGTCAGGTAACCAATAATGTTGCTGTTGATATCAAAAAAAATTATTTATAAGCATTCAGAATTTTGTATATAAATTAGATGACATAATTTGTTGTATTTCGGTTCTGGAATTTATTATAATTATTGTTAATAATATTGATACTATAGAAATTGATGACGTTTGATGTGAAATTTGGATCAATATTTATTAGTAGTCAATTTTCACCAGTATGGTATTTAAAGCTGATAATGATGGTCAACTTTATGTATATAACCATTATCACTAACAACATCTTTGTACCTTAAATTAAGATATAAAAATATTATTTACATATAACATTAAATATAGAATAATATTATAAATAAACAAATGGTTCAAACAGTAAGTTAACCCACTACCCCCTGTCTCACAGAATAGAATAAAGATTATCAATAGATATAGCATATATTGACGAGTTCTTATTTTATTGTGACCATATTTCAGATACCATACAAATGATTTAAAATTTTTCTATGAGCCTAAAATTCTCTAGATGAAATTCTCTCTTCTGATATGTATTATTTACAAAATCTGAATATACATTTACTGGTATTATTATTCCGCTGGATTTTCTTGAATATTAACTTGCATAATTATAATTTTGTAAATTCTCATTCAAATTTGGTATGTAGGATGCAACTGGGAATATACGATTCATTTTTATAATGTTCGTACAATGCGATACCTAATACAAGTTTCTGAAACAGATTCTGGAAATCTGAATAAATTAGTCATATCTCATCAAATTTTTATCAAATTTGGTATATCGGTTCAAATTTCTAGAATGATTTTAAAATCAAACCAAAATACTTCTGTGAATATTAAAAATTTTCACATTATCATTCATATTCTGTCAGCAAATTGATATATGCAATTCAGCAATTTAGATTCAAGTCATATGTTAAAATTCAGAATTAATAATGACACAAATATAACAATGTAAACATTGACTAAAAAATTACAACGAAAGTAAGTGAAGAAATTTTTATGAAATTTAATTGAAACAGAGGAAATGTATTTTGTAATTGGCAGAAATGAAGCATTTGGATTTAAGTATTAAATGCTTTATTATTGTAACCAAATAGAGATAAAATTCATGTTACACAAAAAAATAAAAAAGGATTTGTAATCAATATATGAACTAAAAAAACGATTTACTAATTAATTTATCAAAGTAATCGTATTTTAAAATAATTTCTGATGTAGTTGGAAATTATGATGATATTGATTAACATTCATTCGAAGTACAAGCCGAATATAAAATCAATTATACAAGTGATTAAACTAAAAAATATTTGGTTTTTGGAAAATTTTATAAATTATACTTACAATTTTATACAGCACTAAAATATTGAATTTGTTGTATTATTTGTACGTTTTAATAATTCAGTTTTTGTTTTGTGATAAATCTTTGGCAATCCATTAAACGCCATGCGGCATGTGAAAAAATATATAAAAATATCCATATTTTGTAGGCTCAAAATATATTTTCACAGAATGTATCTCTAACATTGGTATTGTATTACCAGTCTATTAAATATTATAAGAACTTATTTTTTTTACTTATTCATATAATGCTTTACAAAAATAATTTTAATAACATTTTTTCTATTAATTAAAAATTTATACTTACAACTTTGCAGATTTTCTTCCGCTTCGACTCGACCGACATGATTTTCTTTTTCTCTTTCTAGGATTGATCGATGACGAACATCTAGCTTTTCTGCAAAACTGTTGTAGCGTTGTATGTGGCTATCAGTTCATAGTTACCAACTTTAGTGCAACTTTCTTTAATTTGGAGGAGCTGCACGTCTCCTCAGCATTTGCTTATAGTAGATCTTTTATTCAATAGCTCAATTTGAAGAAAATGAATACCACTCAACCAAAATCGTCGTTATCAAAGTTTAATACTGAAAAATTTAATAAATTTAGAAACAATAGAAAATGAAAAAATTTTTATCTTACTTTACTTACATTGCTTACATGGAACATTGGAAGTGGAATCATTACCACGGTTTACAAATTCTATTAATGCAGCTGCAGATACGTTATTCCTTCATTTCAAATTTAATCGAAATTCGTGAAGAAATGATGCAGGTATTCCCTATAACAGAAATGCATTACGTATACATATCCACCCATACATACAATATACAAAATATTCGATTTTTTGATATGATAATCTCAAGGCAGAAGGCTTTTGAAAACATTTTTTCTGATTTTTAATAGTCCCGAAATCAAGATTGTAAATTCCAAAGCAATACCCTTTTATTTATTTGTTGTGTTTTAATTTTATTTTAAATTTTCAATTTAAATAATATGTTTTAGTTTACAATAGTTTTATTTATTATTTGATTATTAAGGGTTTTTTGATTCTTCTTATCTTTTTGTAATTATAATTTAACTTTTAATATTGAATCCAAAAATATTTATAGACAAATATATATCAAATTATTTTATATACCATTTTTAATTATATATAATAAAGCACTTGCGTGTGTGTGTGTGTGTGTTTGAGAGTGTTTGTATATTATTAATTTATTCTAATAGAATTGTATTTACATTTTGTTTTGAAAGTATATTTACTTAATTTTTAATTAATTAATTAATGGAAAAAGCAAATTACATTATCTATTTTTCTTCGTTTTTTTTATATATATATATATTTAATTAATCTATTTTCTTCATATAAATTTACATTTATGTTTGCAAAAAATATTTTAAGGCAATTTATATTGACTATATTATTTATCAGATCATTTGGTTTTTAATTAGTTTTTATTGATAATTTTATTAAATTAATTAAATTCATTAGAAATGCACATGTACACAAAATTATATGTTTAATGAGTTGAGAATAAAAAAAAAATGAAGATATTTTTAAATTATTTGTGTGCTTTTATTTTAATATTAATATTAATTGTTCGTTCATTTATTTATTTATTTATTTACTTTATATTTTCTAACATAATTATTATTATTTAAAAGAATTAGGTAATGACTGACAGTAAATTTATTAAGAACTAAATGAAAGAGTTATATTATAAAACAAGTATATTTACAAAAATATAATTAATTTTAGTTATTTTAAATTAAAAGTAATATTTAATTTTTTTGTTTACAATGTGCGTCATGTGTGTGTATATGTTTATGATTTGATTGTGTGCGAAGCCTATTTATTTATTTTTTTTTGATTTATTTATTTAAATTTTTTGATGTGTATGGAATTAATCCATATTTAAGTGGTTGATAATACACGGGGAAATTCGTAGTAGTATAAATTATAAATAGTTTCAAATTACATTACACATAGTAGGCACTCTGATTTCATAAAGTTTTTTATTTATTATATTTATTTTTAATGTTATTATTCCTATTTAATTTTTAAATTATTTTATAGGTTTTCTACTAGATTATATATGAAATTGAGTTGAAATGGTGCGAGATATGAAATGGTATATATGAATGATATAATTAGGGTTCAACTAAAAATAGACAATAAAAAATTCGTTTTTGAAGCGTTTTAAAATTTGCACTGAAAAACCCATTATAGGATTAAGTTCGTCACATAGAATAATATATAAATAAAATTTCATTTAAATTTGATGAGAAATGCCTATATTCTATAGAAACAACTAAATTGCGTGTTACAAGATTATCACGTTGTTAGCTGAACCGATTCCCAAACATATACTTTGAAAAACGTGCAATAACAAAAATCTTTCGCATTTTTTTATCAGTGCACACCACCCCGCGCTGCCCATCCCTCATTACATAGATTTAGCGAAAATTCAATTTCATATATAATATTTTTATTTTTGTTAAATTAAAATTAAATTAAAATAGAGAAAAAAATTGAAAATTAATATACCACGTGTATGCATATGAAACTGTAAGTTTTAAAATATTTTATTTAAAATAATTGCCATCGCTAGCTACACATTTTTGTCATATCTCTGGCAATTTGTGAATGTCACGCAAAAAAAAAAACTTTTCCGCATAAGATGAAAACCACTCAGAAACCCTATTCTATTCCAGTTTCTTCAGATGTTTTGAATGTGTTGCTACTTAAGTGCATGTCCCATCGAAGAAAACAAATGGTAATCGGAAGTCTGGTGAATATGGCGTGGGTGGTGTAACAAATCCCCATCCAAACAAATTGATTATATCCGCAATCGGGTTTGCTTTGTGTAACGGTGTGTTGTGATATGGAGCAAAATAATCTTATTGTGTCTCTTCCATCCAAATCGATTTGGATTTACAGTGGACCTGGTGTAACACATGATTATTTGCGTTTAGGATTCTCAAAATATATGCACTATTCATCACCAGTCACACAATTCGATGCAATGGAATTCTTTCATGCTTTTGAAGCAAAATGTCACTGGCCCCTGTTTTCCATTTGGGTTTCATTTAGTTCCTATGGTATGGTACCCATATTTTCCATATTTTTGGATATTTCCTTTAATTTTTAAACGTCTAGAAATCGTTACGTGATCAACATTCAAAACGGTTGCCATATGTTTTTGAGTTATTTTTATCCATCAATGTTTGCAATATCTATGTGCAAATTGCAGCTTCATATGCATTTACCTAGTAAATACATATAATCGTGCAGGCAATTCAACAAACGCAAGTTTATTTAAATTATTTTCACTCGCAAAATTCTTTGAATAAACAATAAAAATTTAAATTTATTAATTAAAAATGGTTTGTGAGCTCGGTGTGTGTGTGTGTGTGTGTAATCACTTAAATATAAAATTTATAATTAGTTGTTGCGGTAAATTTAAATTTTTTAATGTTTTTTATTTTGTAACCATTGTGTCGCCGAGTATTTTATATTGTAAATTAGAAGGTTGATTAAATAAACTTGCGTTTTAACTTATCGTCAGTGTGTGTATATTCGTTGAATTACCCTCGTTCCGATTATAATATCATAATAAAATATATATAATAATAATTAATATAATTATATGCACTGCTCGGAGCGGAATATATGATACAAAATTCAATGAATGTTGTTTTAACATTTATAAAATACATATAGTTATTATATTAAATATTCATTTTGCAAATTAATAATATTTTGATTCGCTTATAACAACCTTTTATATAGGCATTGATAACATTTTACAATTATCCTGAATAATATGTTGTACAATCTTCGGGAAAATTCATCCTACGCCAACACATATGTTCGATGGGATTCAATTGCGGCGATTGTGGCCAATGTGTTTTACATTTGCAAAATGTATTTGTATTTTATAAAATTTAAATTCTTTCTTACAGAATAAAAAGTTATTGTTAGACCTTGAAAAAGTCTTGTGTAATTTTAAAAATTAAACTTGTTTGTATCATATATTCTTCTCTCGGGGCAGTTTACAATAATAATTATAACTTTGGCCTTAAACAGAAAAAAAAAAAAAAAAAAACTATTTAATTGAATCAAAACTTAAAAAATTAATTAAAAAAAAAATATATATATATTTTATATATTAAATCTAAAAATTAAAAACTTAATACAAAAAATTTAATTTAATTTTTAAATTACTGTTTTTTTTTTTAGTATACAAAGAATTAAAAATATATCATTAATTAATTAAAAAATATCGACAAATAGAATAATAAGAAATTATAAAAAAAAAAAAAAAAAGAAATTAAAATAATTAATTTTTATAAAAACAAAATATATAAAAATTAATACTTTTAATATTATAAAATAATATTGAATTAAATAATTGTTATTTATTATGTTTTTTAGTTTTATATTAAAAATAACTTTATTAAATATATATATATTTTTTATATTATTTAATAAAAAGTTTATTAATTTAATTGTTTTTTTTTTTTTTTTTTTTAATTATACAATAAATAATAAAAATTTATTGCTGCCAAAATTTCTCTAAAACAAATATTTTTTACTTAAAAAATAATTTTCTATTTTTCTTTTATATTTAAATTGTTGTTTTTTTTTTGTTAATTTGTGCGTTTGGCTTTTCTGCAAATTTAATGAAAATGAGTGAAACACAAGGGTGAATACCTGGGGGTGGTAAGGCATTGTGAATAAAATAGCACCATTCTTTTTTTTTTAAATATACTATTTTTGTATGAACATTTTTCAAAAACAAAGGTGCCCCCCAATATTTGAAAAAAAAAATAAATAAATAAATAAAACTTAATCAGAATTATTATTTATAAAATTTTTATGGTATAGAGAAAAGCCTGACGCGTGCGCTTATAGAAAAAACACATTTATTGAAATGATTTTCAAAACAATTATTAAAATTACTGTTGATTAACAAAAAAAAATAATACATTATATAATTTACATTAAAAATACACATGATGGAACATGAAAATTTGGCAGATTTTGTTAGCAAAAAAATTAGGGGTGTATGATTATTTTCTGTAATTATTTTAAGCAAAATTATTATATTAATATATTTTTGGATGACGTTTTTACTGAAATGGCTCTTTTCTCCCAAAATATACATATGTTATTTCTGTTTTTCTATATCCGAACTATTAATTACATGTGGATTTAATTTTGTTCACACATAAAATTTTCTATTGTCTCTCAAAAAAATTTCCAGTTGTGGCGGCGGTCGCGGCGACGGTTTGTTCATTTATTTAAAATTTAAAAAAAAAAATAATTAAATTAACATAATAATAGTGAAATAATATAATTAATTTTTGTCATTTTTTCCCTATATTCTAAACAATGATAGTAATATTGATGATAAAAATATGGCACTAGTTAAATGAAAGGTGGCACTTGAATTTCCTTGTGATTTTTCTTTTTTCATTTCGGTCATATCTGAAATTGAAATTAATAAATTCTATAAATTTCATATATTTCACACGAAGCACACGAAGCACACATATATATATAGCTAACAATCAACTTAGTGGGATACCCTAAAATGGGTCCCATATTGTATATACGGCATTGTCTTTACGATATATTGTAATATCGACGTCTCAAACACATGTCTCTTATTTTATTTTCATTATTGCATTTATGAATTGTCTATATTTTTTTTTAATTTAATTTAATTTACATTTTATCTTTACATTCTTTTGATAGTTTATTTTAAATTGCTAATGTAGAGCTCAGACTCTATTCCGTCTCATTGCAATTATGATTAAATAAATATAAAATTAATCGCATATACATTTCGACAAAGGTCACAAATAAAATCAACGATATTGCATTGTATTCTTGTAAATGATATCGTTATGTAATATATTTGATAATATTTCGAAGATATATGCACTAAATATATTATATAGGTATAGATTTCGCGATGAGATTTGGCTTGTTCATTGACCAATATATAGTATTACTCACAATGTCGTATGTATTTTAGGCTTAAAAATGCGGACTGTAGAATTTGATATCGTAATTTTACAAATATACATTAACACCAAAAAATAATCAGAGTGGTTAATATATTTCTGAAATCACGTGATGTCATATTATTTTCTAGGAATTTCATGAAAATTGTTTATATAATCCCATATTATAAATGTGCATATACAAAATATTATCGAAATTGTATACTCTAAATATATAAGAAATTACCAATTTTCAAATTTTGTAGCTGATTCAGAAAACTTTGACCAGAGTATTAATTTGTTAGAATTTGATTAGGACAAATTCATATAAACCAATTGTGCCAATGCACAAATTTTCTATCAACAGTGGCTAAAGTTTCCAGCGGTTGTCATTGTGTTCAATGTACAACCGTATACAAGGAAACGTTCGAAGCAATTTTTTTCTCTTACACAATAACCCTCTCCAGATACATCGAATATTATGATTAAAATAATAAATTCAATTTAAAATAAAGATTAATTAAATAAATTATAAAAAAAATAAAAATTAAATACCTCTGGGATTGTGATATTCAAATTCATTGTCATATTCTGTGTTTTAAAAAAAAATAAATAAATAAAAAATAATAATAAATTAAATAAAAAAAAAACAAATAATAACAAAATTAATTAAATTAAAAAATATATTTCTAAATATTATAGCAAAAAATTAGATTAAAAAAAAAATAGCAAAAAACTTACTGGATGGAACATTAAATGAATGTTCATCGGAATACTCTGACCAACCCACTGTGTTACTTGCTTTAACACGTGTATGCCAAATACCAGGTCCTACTGTTAATAAATGTTTAATTCTATATAGAACAAAAAACCACAAAAATAATTAGTCATAAAAATTCACCACTCTAATCAAATTGTTTAGTAAAATTTTGTATAACAACACTTACTCCCACAATCCTGTATGTTCTTTGGAATTTTTCGGAATGGTTGGTGCTTCTTTAATCCAATGAGTTGACTATATATACATAAAATATATAGAAAATACAAAATTTAAATATTGATATATGTTTTACAATGAAACAGTAGAGTGCAAAGTCGTGTTCCATATCAGCAACAGACTGATGTAAATAGATTTCGTGACCATAACAATCACTCAGTTAGTGGGTCTGATTGATCAGATTGCTGACATGGAACACGACACAATAAAATTTGTGATTATAAATAAATGTATATATATACCCCATTTTCTTGATAGTTAAGTATAATTTCGGTTAATGGTAACATACTTCTTATGTGCCAATAACTAGTAACTTTATTTTCATTAATTTCGACCGTTACAAATTTTGGTGGTTCAGGTTCATATAATAATTTAATTTTTAAATGATTTTTACCAATTGAATTTTGTACCACACATTCATAATTGCCTAAATCTTGTTTTACAATTTGTTTAACAATTAAAATTGTTGTATTATGATCTTTTTTCACTTCATTATAAAATTCATATTTCGTGCTATTTGTTAAATCAATTGGTGTTTTTCCCTTCACCCATGACACTTGAGCCGTCGTTGTACTTTTATAATTACAATGTAATTCAGCATCAACACCATCTTTGGTATTTACAAAACGATTATGTGTTGTAATTTTTGGTGAATCTATAACGAAGAAAAAAAAAAACAAACAAATATATAATGTTTTACCAACCAAAAAATAACATTTTCAATTTTTTAACTTACGTTTAATATTAATTGTAACTGTTACATGAAAAAGACCAACACCATTGTCAGCCAAACATTGATACACATGTACATGATGATAGTCGGCACGATTTATAATTAATGAATTGTTTTCAACATGAACGCCAGGTACTTTTTCAACAACAAGACCATCGGTAAACCATTTTATTGTCGGCGTTGGATTACCAACACCAACACATTGTACCGAAATTGTATCACCTTGACTAAATGTTAACGAAATATCAGATACATCTTCTTTACCATTATAAATACGTGCAATTGGTTTTGTTAATACAATTAATTTTGTTTTTAATTCAATATTTTCTGGTACTACATGACATCGGTATACACCTGCATCGGTTGCCTGAACATTATTTATGACCAACGAATGTTTATGGTCCGAAAGATTTGTACGTAGATGGGCCCCCACACGGTTTTGGTTTTGAAATAAGAATGTCGTTTGATTATACCAAAATATTATATTTATTGCTGAAATAGAAAAATCGAAACAATTAATTTTTATTATCATAATAAAATAATAACGATTTATAGTTAAACAACAGTTATATGATCCCTATAATGGGTTGAGATATGGTCTCAATGTAAGGATTGAAGAAGGTCATTCAATTGTTAAATGGTTAATTAGCATCAAGCTCTTTTCCCAATTTATTTTTTAACTAGTTGATAACGAATATGCCCTTGAAAATAAGGTCAATATAATATAATTTTAAATATATATTAATTATAAAATATAAGAATTAATTTACATTATAATATGCGAAGAAAAAGACATTATCAAAATTATAATATACGCTATAAAAACACCTTGAAAATGGGTGTAGTATTGCATGACATAAAATGTATGGTCATTTGTCCAAAGAGTCTAGACCATTTTATATATACAAACGACCTATTCATAACAATAACATCATACGTTTGAATTTTATAAAATACATATGATAAAAACATAAAAAAATATAAATTCGCATTGTGTAAAACACCTTGTGAAAACATGATTGAATATGAATCGTAGGTATTCATGTACACAAATGCGGAAGTGTATATATATATATTTTACGCTGCGTACGCACAATCAATCCAAAGGCAAATCAAAAGACGTTTGGATGTTGAACATTATCAGTTCAAGCACTAATTGCATTGAATTTGAAAGACTAATGTACACATTTAAAAAAATGCGATAACTTTAAATAAAAATGCGCCTTGTTCCATTTATGAGTGTTGAGGTGGGTGGTGTGCCTCACATTCCGTGTCCTTATTACATATAAAATGTTTGAATATTTGTATATATATATATATTTAAAGATCAAAAATACATACCAGATACATTTTTAACATCACATTCTAATGTTGCTGTTTGACCAACTATAACCGTTTGTTCAGTATCTTTTACATCAAAATATGCCTTTGAATTAACAACAGCAATATTATTAACACTATTACTTTCTACATTTTTAGATGTATTTTCATCATCATACTCAGCATAATCACTTTCATCATCTAACGCTGCATTAGAATCATCTGCAACAAGATTGCCAAAACCTAATAAAAAATAAAAAAAAAATAAAGAAATTCAAAATTAGAACTAAATTCTATTAACTTTATACGAAATTTGTTAGAATTTCTTTTATTGATATGAAAACACCAATTAAAAGGAGAATTAATGTTTTAAGGACCTTATAATAAGGATAATTTTTATAACGAGATGTACTTACGAAATGAAAGAGAATTAATCAAGTCAAATTGTTATTATACCTAATTTTGTTTTATGGGTCAAGAAAATTTCAAGGATTTCTTTCTCGGATCTAAGGATCATGTTCACATTTTCTATTTAGCTGTATACATCATAATATGAAAGTAATTTAATAAGGGAATTGTAATAGTGCTTTTTTTTTTAAGAATCACAGATATTTCAAGGACCTGCAAAATGGATAAAGTTTACATTTTATATAATTCTATGTATATCTCATATGAAATAGAATTAAATATAGGCATTTGATTAGTAACTTATGTTTAAAGGATCAAGGACATTTCAAGGATCTTGTAACGTTAGTTTTTACAGTGAAGGTGTATCTACCAAACATTCATTACTATGTCCAATTGGTGAATTACTCAGCAAGGTAGAATATATACGGTCACATAATTATCGAAAGCGTTAGATGTGTACTTAATGGCAATATTTAAGTAATTGGCTTATACTATAGATACGTTCATATATTGTAAATGAATGATGAAATGTAAATATTTTACTTGATAGGTGTATTAATTATTGTGTGTTGTTAATGTATGCGTTTCAATTTTATTGTGTTTATAATGTTAATGTATTGAATATATGAAAAGAATAAATTACGTGAGAGAATTTTATAGATTTTCATATGTATAAAAAAAAATATGTATATATTTGAATCGATGTGACAAAGTTAAGTATATACCAAGTATACCAATATTTAATTGTATTTATTTTTTATTTATACGAGTTAATGTTAATGTTTTTATAATAAATATATTGTTAAAGTGAATATTTTATAATATAAAATGCATACGATTAAAAGTTTTAGAGATAAATAATACATGCGACATTGAAAAACAACAATATCCAATATAGCGAGAAATTCTTTTCATAATAAAAATTTGTATAATAAATTTTAAAATAAGTATTAACAATTAACCACTTTTGTTTGTATACATTCCAAAAATAAAAAGATAACTGGTCATATGCAGATTTTGTAAATAAGTCATACAAAAAAATATTCGAACTTGGCCATGAACGTCTCTTTTTCTACATATATATATTTAATTTTATTATTATAAGTATATTGTAAAAGCAGGCAGTTGATCAATTGATTTTTTATGATAAATACGAGTATATCTTAATTTAAAAATACATTCTTTTATTATAATGATTTATTTATAATGTTATTCGAATAATATTGTAATATTATAATGTGTGGAAATGAGAATAAGATTAATTACAATGAATATATTAACAAACAAAATCATTGTTTTTTAAAATTCTTAAAATAATATAAAAAATTTTAAAAAGTACATATAATTTGTTTGATTGTCATGTTAATAATGGTTTAAGCAGTATATGTGTATTGATGATATATGACAATAATCGCAACAAAGATGCCAACCACGAGTCGCATCACATATATATTTGTTATATATTAACATTATTACATTAATTTGTTGAAGACCATATAGCCACTGACGCAGACAAATCATCCAGCAAATTTCCACCAATGTCAGTGCAGAAGAGCTTTTGGTATGAGGATTTTGCACGTACTACATTCACGATGGCATTGGACTATCTTTCGAAAATTATGTCCTTGAACCTATATTTGCTAGAAACAATATGCGGTGAACACTGCATCTCTTGAGTTTCGATCAAATGCTCCAAATGATTATATATAAACATTTCGAAGATCAAATAAATAATCGTTATGATTACATATGAACTAAATAAAGTATAACTGAACAACCAGATGATTGTGACATTGGTGTGGGAAATTAACGGGCTTGATATGCAGCTCGTATGAGACTACCGGTTTCCATATATTTTTCAAAAATCACAATTACACTTCTGTGGTCTTAGTATTTGGCATTCCTTTTTCCTTTCATTTTAAAAAAAAATCAAATCAACACATTTCATATTGACTAAGCACCAGAGTCATTTTTAGTTGAATTCGATACATAAATTAGATTTAGAAAGACTTAACATAAAATTGAAATTGAATCATCAAAATTTAAGGCAAAGTGGAATGCTGCCCATTATGCATGGACATTAGATTGACCACTCACAGAAGGTGGCGGAAGTTAATAGTATAATTTCTAATAATTCCTCTGCATTATTTAAAATCCCTTAACATTTAGCATATTTTGTTTGTTTTTTATACGGTATCCATACAAAAAAATTAAAATTTCTTCAGGCAATTACACCCATTCACATTTAACGTTCACAATTTTTTTTCGAATAGATATATTAATACAACAATTTAAATTGTATATAATTTTTAAATAAATTAATATAAAAATATAAAAATAAAGATTTTAAATAAATTAATTGTTATTGAAATAATATAATACAAAAAAACATTTGTTAAGTGTTTATTTTATGTTCATTTTTTCTTTTTCCAATTTTTTTCTTTCCCATCCATACTTAAATAAAATTACATTTTATCGAGTACATGTACCGTAGCAGCGTATACAGCAATGTACTCATATGCACATATGCACAAAGCCACAAATTAATAATAACTTATAATAAGTATATTATAAAAATAAATGAAGGACCATCAAATCATCATTAAAATGTAGTAAATTTTTTTATTATAATATTTTTTCATTATTATTATTATTATTATATACTATTCTTTATTAACATTAACATTTTGTGTAAGTGCTGCGTCTTTACATTTAAGATCTTTTCTTTAATATAAATATGGTCCTTCTGTCGGAAAAAATAACATGAATTATTCGAAATATATTCTACACCAAGTAATATATAGGAATTTGCATACGATAAAAAGTTGCATCGAATGGTTTTTTTATGTTGGAATGTTATTGATTGTTCAATGTCTTCAATTGATGCCAATCGGTGTTCTTTTATTGTCATATATCATCAATTTCAAGTACTTTTTAATTGTTCCTATCTTTGATAACCGTTGTGTTCATCATCATCCAGCAAATTTATATATATATGGTAAGTAAAATGACATATTCCGGTTATTTTTCGAACCGAGGATGTATATACTATTTCCAATTATTTAAGTACAAATTCATTCATTCACTCACATATATTCAGTCACTTATAAATACGAGTATACATAAAAGATGCATTTAAATTTAAATAGTAATTAATTGGAAATATTGTTATAATAATAATAATAGTTTGGTATATGGATGCTATAAATACGGAAAATAAAATATAATTAAAATTTAATCGATTCGCATATATACCCTCGTATATATGAATATTTTATATTTATAATTTGATGGATATATAGTGTTTGGGTATATGTGTGTATAGATAGGGTTAACATGAAAATTATTGTAAATATATATAGGATCAAACTATCGTATGGTATTTATAAAAGTCAATGTCGCCAAAAATGAATGTGCAGTTGTTATATATATATATTTATTTTATGATAAAACCAATCTTCCTCCTTTGACCTATAATAATGAATTTATGAATCCATATTTTTTGTTGTTTTCAATAATGATGATGGTGATGATGATGATGATGAAGCTGAGATATTATATGATTATATAATTAGATAACAGAGAAATTAAATGCGGGTGCGGCAATATTTCAAATCGTTTATAATAATAACAACATACATTTTTGATATGCATTTTTGTACACATATTATTATTTTTTCAATATATATACACATACTCTGCTGATGCATCAAAACAATCCCGACGACGAACAATGTATGTTTCAAGTCTAATTTTATTTTTTTCTGTACAATCATTTTAATAACTATTTAAAATTAATATTTTTAAATATTTTTACTACACACACACACACACAGTATTATAATTTTTTCTTTGAATGAATTCATATATTATATGATTCAATTCAAACTTATGCGGTATCATATTTACATATAGAATAAAAAAAAATACTCTGTTTGAATGAAATAAAATTTAAATTTATTATGAATAATAATTGTGTGTTTGTGTAATAATAATAATAATAATAATAATAATAATAATAAAAATACGATGAAATGTTTAACATATGTCACTGTACTATATTTTTTTATATTATATTAAAGTTCATTTTTTTATTTTAATCATACTCGGCATTATTATTTATACTTATTTGTGTCATTATTGCAGTGTTTGTGTGAGTCTATGGAGTAAATAATAAAATAAATATATAACTGCAATGACATATTATTATACAACAAAAAATGTTAAATATAGTTAACATATTGTAAATGCTATAATAAGGTGTTCGCCTATTAATAACATCAAAGGAGCAAAGAACTCTTAAATAAAATCTAAGGTTTACCACAATCACACAGCTAGATATACCAATGGGTCAACTAAAATAATGATAGAAGAAAGGTATAGGCATTAGGATCAGATATTGTGTATATAGCGTTCAATCAATCGTGAAATATATACTGGGTTCAATTGCTGCTATTTCCGCATGGAAAATTTTTTGTATTTATTTTAATATTTATAATCTTAGAAAATTATGCTAGCTAATCACTCATATACAAATAATGGAATTAAGGAAACATCATCGATCAATTGCAGTACAACTGGTAAATTGTTATATATTCCCATGCAGAGTAATTTACCAACTTGGTTGTAATGAATGTTATATATTTTAATAAATTTGGCATTAAATTCTATCGATTTATAAACGATTTTTTGTATAAATGACAATGTAATGTTAAATGACAAATGCATATTAAGCAGAATTCTATTCTATTTTTACAACCATTTAGAAAATCATTAATTATTTATGATTTTTAATATGAAAAATGAATTCAATATTTAGTAAATTATAAATATATTTAATATTAAATAATATGATGTCACATATGGAATACGTGATATGAAAATATTTATTTAATTAAATTTATGATAATTTATATTATTACAAAATTGTTTGTACATACATTCTGTATATAACTTGTAAGTGAAAAAACTAAAAATTCATAATAGACAATTTGTCGACGAGGCAGGTATTTTTCAAAGAATAACATACAATACAAAGAAAAAATTTCTGCTTTTCTTTCTCAGTTTAATTTAAATAGAATTGAAATAAATATTCTAATTTTGTAAATATTTAAAAAATTATTTATAATACAATACAATAACAATATGTTTGTGGGTCTCAGGTGTCAATAAACTGATCGTATATATCCAAAAAAGAGGAGACGTGTATTAAATGGTTTTGTTTTTTTAGTATTCTGTTCGATAACATTTAGTATATCAATTAATATAAAAAAAAATCAGCTATTGCTTTATATCCGGAACTAGAATAAGTACTCGTAATTTTTTTTTTGCATTAAAATGAATGCTATATCTATTTAAAATTAGCCATTGATGGTATTGTCCATCGTTAGCGACCACCTTCGCCCATTTCTCCGGCAGCATACAAATACCATGTCAAAGAAATAACTTGTTGTTTGAGATTTTATCCACAAATCGAGTCATTTTTTTGGTATCTTCATAAGAATGGAAGTTCATCTCATATGAGTCATCGATCGAAACAATTAGTAATGGAAAGACACAATGTTCAGTGATTGTGACGGCTGGAGTAGGACTTCTGGTTTAAGCGATTCCAATTATAGGCTTTGACCGGATTTGCAACATGTGGTAGAGCGTTATGATACTGCAAAATTACTTTGTTTCGTGTCTATCCTCGTGTTGTGGCAGATTTTCCTTCAATACTCAGCTCAAACGTATAAATTGTAGTCAATAGCAATCTCCCGTATGAGTTTCGTTGGTTTTGAGGAGCTCATGATACATTACACCTAGGTGATCTCAACATATATTTAACTTTTTGCCGTCAATTTTCTAGCAAATATATTTTCTATGCTATGGTTTATCAGTATCCACTTGTCACAATTCATGTAGAAAATCTTTTAATCTTTCTGCCATTGAAGCTGTTGTTCATACGCGTGAAAAAATACCTATTCAAGTTCCCAATATAAATTTAAAAGGCACTACACACATAGCTACACACTATATCCACATGTGGAAATTTAATAAATAAATAGAATACAATACAATAGTTTTATTGCATTTTTGTTCAAGAACCAGAAAAATTGTTATAATTTAATTTTCTATATAATTAAAAAAAATTAAACAAATATTATTATATGATAAATAATTACAATGGAAAAGTATTATTATACACACACGGCGGAGTAGCTTATTAGAAGATATATAGACAAATACTCCTATGGTATGGTATAAATACAAAATTAACGTATTTTATTTTTTTATTAAATAAATGTTATAATGAATAAAATGTGAAAAAAAAAATACATTTATAAAACATCTGTAATATAATTGTATAATGTATAAAAATGCATGTTTATAATATGTGTTGTAAGTATATGTTTTAACTATAAGCGAGTAAAGTTGAATAAGACACTATTTTAATGGTTTTATAAGTTATATAATTATATAGATACATTTTTTGTATTTTTATTCTGAATGGGTGATGATTATATAATTTTTACGCTGCAATTAACACATTTAAAATTATGTATTTTAATTAAAAAAGATAATTAAAATGACTGAATGAATGAGTTTTACGCATAAATAGGAAATATATGAATGGATCGTATATAATGTGTGTTTGTTGTTGTTGTGTTAAGTTTAACATAGAGGATAAATATTAAAAATACTAAACTCTATATATAGTTTAGTATATATATTTTAAATGATGTCTACACAAATATTAATAATAATCATTTAGAAATGATTGATGATTTTTAATTTATATTTGTATTTTAGTTATAGCATATTTAATATCCCATTGAACATAATATAATTGATTTTTTTTTTTATTATATTGTACACTCTGTTATTACATTGATAATAAAAATTTTGTTAACTTGTTGACTATATATATACGAAAAAAAAACAAACTAAATAGAAAATTTTAATACATAATTATATCAGTTATCTGCGTGTTATAAGAATTGACTTTTCAAATTTATCATGAATTTGTCAATAATTAAAAAAATAACATAAAATACTAATAATATAAATTTCAAAAGATAGTTGTTCTTATAAATACCATATTATAAGATAAAAACTATTTTGAAAATATATAACAATAATCTCATTTCCCGTTAAAAATATTACAAAAACTATTCCATTTAATCTTTAATCTCTGAATGAGGTAGAGAATGTAAAAAAGTATAATATTTTTAATTATTACAAAACTATCATTATTGTATTTCTTTTCTAAAAAATATCCACATTCAATAACTTTAATAAGAAAACAAGTTCATTGGATAATGTGGCAATTTAAAAGATACATATTTTTATAAAAAAAACAGGTTACATTAAAGGGTACCGACCATAACCTATTCCCATCAGTGTCGTAGCAGTAGAAAAATGTAGCTGATGAATAAAAAAAAAATCGGAATATCCAGTGTTACGAAATTTTTGCGGAAAATCGACTTTTAAGAATTATCATCTTTTTGAAATACGGACGATATATAGTTTAAACGAATTTCCAGTTTTGTTATGCAAATTATAAACAATTTCCAATTTTTCATTCTAGAAAAGATTTCTAAAATCGATTCACACTTTTAAACTATACAACCGAATTTCCAATCGATGGTAAATTTATGATCACTTCACATATCACTCGGTCGGGTTTTTTTTAATAAACCCTGTGTGTACTTCAATTATAAAATAACAAAAGCTATAGCTCAATAAATATAAAAATATATCAGACAAAAAAATCTTGATAATATAATAATTATATATTATATAATAGTGTTTTTATATATGGAACAAAAGACCTATGGTGAGTCGTACCAACTGAATGTAAACGTTCATTATAAAATTTATATTAGTTTTAAAATTGCTTTTTTTTTTTAAATTGTTAGTGTATCGATCATCGCGGTCTGTTGAAATGTATCACTATTTATTATAAGAATTAATTAAAACTTTAAAGTAATAGAAATTTTAGCATGGCAAATACGATAATTTGTAAGGATTATATATTGCATGCAATAAAAACAAAGTGAATAATTTTATAGGTTATTTCGATAATGAGCTATCCTAAAGCTATTAAATATGAACATTTAAAAAGGCTATATCGGACCAGAATCAGTTTTGACAATTTATTAAACTATATGATTGAGTGATGTATATATTAATTTAGCTGTTTCCACTTCAAAAAAACCAATCTATTTATATATACGATACAATATCAAAATAGAAAAATACATTTACAAACGATATATACAACTAAAATAACATGTAGAATTAAGCCTAGTGTTTATAGTGCAATAACATCTGTATTGAATTGAATTAGTAACATTGACATTGTCAATAACAGATCTTAAAACATCTTTATCATCAATTGTTTTATATACATAAGAAATATTTGTTTGCATTCTTATTCTCACACTGATGCGATATGCGATGATATAGAGTAGGTATAAGAGTTTTACTAAACACTATTGGTTATGTTGCTTATTCATTAAAAAAAAATAACAATGACCATAATATCTTTCAGAACACAGTGACAAACGCATATATTCATATATTCACGTATTTAATGATACAGGAAGTACAAAAGAGTCAAGTTTTTACCTATATTCTATTGTTTGATTGATATAATTATATACAGTGAATGAACATGATGTCATAAAATAAAAAAATACTTATATGGAAAGACGTTTGACTGCATTTCGTTTGTATATTACATCAGTTTTATTATAGATAGCAATAACGTACGTATATAAAATAATCATAATAATAATAATATTCCACATATATATATTTATAATCGATAAAAACCAAAACATATGGGACAAGACAATGCGTGCATCAACCTTTGTTGTGTCCTTATATGAAAAAATAATTATATAATTGTAAAAACAAGTTTTCAATTGATAAAACATTTTTATTTTTGGCAATGTCGTGTCATTGACAGCACCACGACGACTACTAAATAAACACACACAGCATTGTTTAAAAAAAAAATACAATAGATAGTATTAAAATAATAAAAAATTATATAAAAGTCGGAAGTCTTTTTTATATTGTTTTTAAAAAAATTAATCTATATTGTAAATAAAACATGTAGGAACACTATATACTACACACTGTCAAAAAATATCGGGTCCCACCTCTATGGCCATTTAAATTTTATATTACAATGCTAATTATATCTATCAATTGAAATGTTATCGTTATCAAAGTAATCCTCATTTCTAATGGAATGCACTCGAAATCATTTTTATATATACTTAAGAAATTGTTGAATTATCAATGCATTATAAGATGGTGTGAAAAATAATTATGTCAAATCAACAATCGATTTATAATAACATCAAGATATAATTTTTTGTTAACCATTTTATCTTACGATGGAATAAAAATTTAAAGCTTATAGATTTTGTCGATGTTTTTTCATCCATTCAAGTATATAGATCTCGCAGAAACATCTTTTACTGAATTACGACACCACTTCCAAAACGCCAATAGTAATCATTTGTAGAGGTTTTGTTTTCGATCCATTTTTTTAACATTTTAAATACGGTAATGAGGAGCAATCAAGTGGGAAATTTAGAAATAATTTCCCAAACATGTGATAAATAATAAAATTACATATATATGTTTTACGTATCAAGTAAATGATGGTTGTTACTGTGTATTTTTTAACAGTTGTAGTATATATCAAAAACTTAAAAATATTTATATGTAATAAATTTTTAATTAAATTGTTATACGATGACAGTATAAATTAAATATTATAATATAAATATATTGCAAGATATAGTAAAACGGAAATGTTATCTGCGTCTAAAAATAAATATTTATATCTATCTATTGACCAAAATTATTAATCAACATATTCAACCGTAACACATTGTACAATATATTTGAAGGGTATATATAAAATGCACCTGCTCTTTCCTTTCTATATTTCTTATTATAATATTTTTTTTCATATAAATTTATGTAAATATTTACACGATTCTCTATTACACAGATACCTCTATACTCTCTATAAATAATCTTGTTACAATATATATGAAAACATATTTAGCATAAATACGGATTCAATTAAAAGGATACTATATAAATATTTGATAATAATCGCCTACATAATATACAAAATAAAAGTGTTAAGTGAAAAAGGATAATTAAAACATTAATTATAAATGCACGAATTTGCTTAACAAAATTGAACAAAAAAATGTAATTTTTCATTTTTACAAATCAAATCAATTATATAGATATTGATTTTTATTATTCTTACAAAACTATTGTTTATTGATATTATATTTTATTAGATACAATATATATGTAAGGTGTGTCAATTACTAGCTAAGACTGGAGCTATATAGATGAACGGCTAAAAAACTGTGACACTCAATATCATATTATAATCGTGAATGCATGATAAAACTCCACCATTATTTATAACACTCACTTTTTGTTCGTAGATTTTTGTGTATTTAATATTATCCACCGCATTCACTATTTATTTAACACCCCCTGGGGTTGCCCTTTATTATAGCAAAATGTAAGATGAAGTTATAATATGTTTCGCCCAATACAAACAGCGTGTTGGAAGCAATTCTTAATATAAAAAGTGAAATTAAACAGGCATTCAAAGTATTATTAAATCGCGCTGCATTTAACAAGTGCATGTGAATTAAAAAAAAACCTAAACAAATAATTGTAACTTGTGTATTATTTCATTTTACATAGATCTTGTCTTAAAAATACTTTGACACACTGTCTACATATAAATGTTTTGCACATCATTATATGTTATAAAAGGTTTGGTTAGCCATATTTTTTGATTCCTTTTAAAATTTTACCTTTCCTTATTAAACTACTACATAATTCTTATATATATTTATATACTTTGTATTGCTATTTGTATATTCTTATATATACAGAAGAACCATAAAAAATAGGAACCGAAAAAATTATCACTATCAATGTAGAAGTTATCAGATGAATGGAGATGGAGTACATTTTATATTATACTTGCAATTTTTATGGAATTTTGTATCAGTTCTATATTAGAAAATGCATAACCAAAATGGTTTTCTGGACTCTCTTATATGCGCAGACAATTTGGTAATATATAGTACCCAGAGCACTTGAATAATTTGGATATATTTTTGATGCAATTTTTGAATGTATAGGTTTATAATGGGATTATCAGAAGAATTCTTATGAAATCATTAAAAATAATATAGTCTTACGATAGTTACGTAACATTTTGTGATTTCTTACCCAAAGATTTTCGAAGTTATTGTTTGTGTATTTAAAATAGGGATTATATATTATCACTAAAAGTGTATATAGATGTTTTCCTGTATACAAGATGTCAATTAAATCGCACTAATAAGGTGTGGTCAAACATTTTGTATATACATTTAATATACCTATAGTAATAAAATTATATGGTTTGCGTGACTTATAAATAAATCGACTATATATTTTTACGGTGAAGACTGTATATATATACACAAAACTCATATAAAGTTTGAATGTTTGAACCTAAATGTGGATATAGAATAGAATATAAAAAATTATTATATAAAGAATTAACTATTTAACATATATTGTATTACACCGAAAAATCTATTTCAAGATTAAAGATATATTGCACTATAAATATGTGTACACATATTCTATATTCTATAACTATAAAATTCTAAACCGCATATACTATAATACCATTGTGAGTCATTTGGCTTATATATGAAATTGTATGTGCGATTCATTCTATATAATGAATTTTATAATAATTCATTGTAAAAAACTATATAAGTATGCCAAGAGGAGCGCGGTAATGATTTATGGAGTTACATTATATAATTGCAATTTAAAAAAAAAATGAATTGTTTATCACGAATATGCATTTTTCATATTGTTGTGGTATATGTTATACATATTGAGTTCGGTGTACAAAATAAATAAAGAAATGTATCATATTATTTATGAATGGCATTTTTTATTTCTTTTGTGTGCCTATATAAATAGCAAAATGAATCAAAAGTATAATTACAATTAATTTTTATGGTATATATATAGGATTTGAAACAGTTCTCTGATAGTTAACCTATTTTAAATTATATCAAAACGCTTTATGTTATGTATTACATGATCAAGCAACATATAAAGGATACAATATATGTATATTGGTTCTGTGTATAAATTACAATAGAATGAAACAATAGTTATATGCATCTATATCATCTGCATATAGTGTATCAAATTGTATATATATTTTATTGTTAATGCGCTGTTGTCTCACAACCACTCGATTGCTATTTATAAATAATAGTATCCATAGTAGTAAAACAATATTTCAGATTTCATCAGATTTCGAGTTTGGACTGAAAAATATAGTAATATGGTCATCAATTTTCCATAGAACTGTAAAAAAATGTAATATTTTACATAATATTAAAGAAAAATTTAAATAAATAAATTCTAATATTTCTTATATATATTTAATCTATATTGCTAATATTCTAATCGAAATTCACACGATATACGCGAACTTACATTTCACATATACGATGTAATTTGGATAACTTGACTGTACAATGTATGTTAAATGTTCTTAAAACCGTATAACGTGACTGGCGAAGCATGCCATAAATATCAATCCAGTTTAAATACATATATAATATTTCTTATAAACTATATATAGGTAATGGGGGGTAAGTAAATTATGAAAAGTTAATTTGGGAACTAGATTATACAACTATGGGTACCACGTGTAATTATAACAAATTGCGATGTGTCTCGCACACCGCAACTATCATCCACATAATAAAAGAAATATTTCAACATGATATGTAACATAATTTTGAGGTGCAGCTATACGTCGCCTCGTCGATTACAATTGCATGAAACTTATTGTTATATATCCACACACATATAATATCTCGTGTTTGGCCCAACATATTTATTGAATGATAAAAAGTTTTCCTTTTTTGCTTTATCTACAATATGTATAATAAAGAATATAATGACAATACGCATTAATTTTAATAAAATAAAATATGTGCTTTATAATAGTTTCTTATGTTAAATTCATCAATTAAGAATAAGTATAGTCATACATAAAAATAAGCATAAGGCATACGAAATACTATGTGTAAATGAAATTAAAAATGTATCCACGCGTTCAGCCATAGTAAATTGAAACATTCAATATAGTTTTTTTTTGAAAAGATATAAATTTCACTTATAATATTGTATATAAAATAATAATATAAAACATATGTAAATCTATGGTATATATAAATAAGGAATACATGATATAAACTATATATTTTATACCTAATTGTAAATTGTTATAGTTGCGTTCGCGTGACATGTCAAAATAAATGAAAATAATATGTAAATGTATCAAACTAATATACATTTCCTAAATACAGACGAGTAGATACAATAATATATGCAAATCCTACTTCAAATTTATATATATTTATTCATTTAGTATATTTCATTTCCATTCATATATTCATATTTAAATGCAATTATTTTGTCACTCACATTGTAATCGAATTATATTATTATATAATTTTATATTATTAAATAATTTTTTTTTTTGATAATCATATAATCGTAAAAATATAATGTAGAGATAGTGTAGGTGTTGTAATACTATAATTTTATATGTTTGAAATTTAATTTGTCATGAAATACAAAAAAATTTCCTTGAACATATTCAATCATTAATATTAAAATTTTAAATATCATTCATTGCCAAGTTTAAGTTCAACTTGTGTTCAAATATTAATACACATATACATATAATTTTATATTTTATATCGTATAATAAATATAGTAACAACATGTTCAAAAAGTATATAGGAAAAATATTAAGTAATTTAGTTGATTTTTTTCAATTAATTAATTATATAATAGCCTAATTAATATTCTTTAATTTAATCTAATTTTATCTCAACTAAAACCTTCACGATAATATATGGATAAATAAATGCAATAAATTTAATTGAAAATTTATTGATAACGACGTTCGATTCATGTCAATCATTTGAAATAATGGCAATATGTTTATTATCGTTATATTTTATATACTATACGCCTCGAACTCGTAACATAAATATATTAAATGAAAATTATTAAAATGATTTTCTTAATTTTAATCATCAAACAAACAAAATATTAATTAATTCTCAATTTATGATGAGAATTTCTAATGTTATATATTATTATCTAATAATAATAATAATAATAATAATAATAATAATAATAATAATAATAATAATAATACAATAATAATAATAAATAAAATAAAAATTCTTGTGATGATTTTATTTTTAGTATTTTTAAAGCGTACGCATAATAATAATAATACAATAATAATAAGAAATGTAGGTCAACTATATTTTATTATGATCTAATATAATAAATTAATGATATATGATTTATATTGATATGCTAAAATATATTGTATTATAATAGTTATGTAGGAAATGACGTGTGCGAAATCAATATTATAACGCATATTAAAAAATTTAAATATAAATTTTTGGCAATTTGACAGAAATATATACAACATAAAAACCATTATTATAGTGTAATAAAATTATAGTTATATAAAAGAGAGGTATAAGTAAATTTTGATAGGTTTTTTATTTTTCTTTAAATTATACACATTAATAATCTGTTTGTAAAGTCTAATTCTATATAACACACAGGAATGATTTGCGATAATCATAACAAAACATTTATAAAAAGTTAACGAATGTTAACAAAAACGATAGCCATAGGCTAAACTACAAGCGAAATTAATCGATATATGTGAAAAAAAATAGGAAGAAAAAGACTCAACGCACTTATTGTGACAACGAAACTCATGTTAAAGAGCTAATTTGTATATATAGGTTTAGTTATCCTTCACGTCCAAACTACTCTTGAGAAAATTTTTTTTAGTATATATTTGTTGTTTATAATATAATTATCTCACATTTTCAAATAAAATACTCATATATATTAGTTCCACATTTCAAGATAATCAGATAAATTATACACAATTAAACACAGTACTTCTTTAACGGGTATTTTATAAATTCTATGCGGTAGCAGCCAGCAGAAGTGAGAGTAATGTCTTCTACCACCGTCATACCTTAGAAATTATCACTATATGCCATTAATGATATTGACGCAAATGCCATTTATGCGGAACACTAGTTGAAATACTATGAGTTGGATTAACACTGCGGGATTATGATCTGTGCAGTAAAATCCTGTTCCTATATGTCAACCACGGGACAGCCGTAACAGGATGACTTCAGGATGACAGCTTATTATTGTGAAAAAAACGATATTCACCTTAATAGATAGAATTTAGATAACAGAAAATAAAAGATAAATAAATAGATTATCTATTGAATTCACGAAATTGCGTTTCAAACCAAACAAAAGTTTTAAGATTTCCTATAATAAATTCCTTCGGAGTGCTAAAATATAATGTTATCATCATTTGAATTTGAATAAAAGGGTACTGAAAGAGCGTTTATAATATATAATATAATATTATATAGTAGGAGATTTTTCAGTTAAAACAAAATTTTATATTTTGGTGCAAAAATTTAGAAAACATACAAGATTATAAATTCTTTAAAAATATTTTAAAATCTTTCATAACAGATAACATACAATTTAATATAAATAATGGACAAATATAAAGAGATGTACAAACAATAGTCGTATATTGACTATGGGAATTGTTCAAATGACAAGTTCATACATCTGATTTTAATAATATTACTTTATTTATACAATTTATATACGAAAAAAAAAAATTGAATGAAAAATAAATTTTATAATCTTATCATTTAATCTAGATTCTATATAAAATATAGAAAATAGAAGAGAAAAACATAAAAAAACAATAGTCACACACCCATTCCTATTCCATAGTACGCATAAAATTCGATCTATTAGACGATTATATATGTAATTTATAAAAACTAAAAAATTATACAATTGTTTTAATACTTTACAATATAGATTTATTTTCTCATCCAAACCAATTACAAGAATTATACAAATTAGAATGAGAACATGCACACACACACACACACCCATTTCAATCATTTTAAAAATAATTTATTATTTATATTTTATTTTTACAAAATATTATAATAGTCTGCAAGTTAATAAACTCCATCAAAATTTGATTTGAACAAAAAAAAAACCCCGCATATAATAATTCATTATTTTTTTCAAAGAAAAACAAATAACCTGAGTATTATTATTTTTTAAAAAATATATAATATAAATTTTAATTTAATATATCAATTTTATTTTTAGTCTATATAATAGATTTAGTTAGAATTAGAATAGTCGGAAAAGGGCGGCCATTAATTATATAAGTTATAGTATAATATAATAATAATAATATAGAATAATTTATTTAAAAATTACAATTATTAATATATTGTGTGCGCGCGAGCATCGTCCTAATAATAATAGTATAAAAAGATATATAAGAGATTAAATATATATTAGAATTTATTGAACCAAACAAATTTTTGAGTCCAGCCCGCACACAAAGTTTTCTTATAATATGTACGTTTGTGTGAGAAATGATCATACAATAAAATTTTCTATAACATTATTATTATTATTATTATTATAAGAATTGACCAAAAAATAAAAATGAAGAATCAATTTTAATGAATTAACAGAAAATATCTTCTTATTTTTTTTTTTTTTTTGTATAAGAAGAGAGGAGATAAACAATTTTTAAGCCAAAAAAAAAAAAAAAAAAGCAGAAAGAAAGAACGATGAATTATGAAGAAAGCATTTTTTGAATTACATTGCATTTATTTTTACTGTGTAGATATTTAATTTTATCAATTCTTTTAAGATGCGCTATAATTTATTTTTAGTATAATATAATATTTCTTATACTCGTAAGAATAATAAAAATAAACCAAATGGGAAAATTAAAAGAATAAATAATAATATTTTAATAGAATAAAAAGATGGCAATTAATCACAATTAAAATATAGTAAAACATATATTTAGTATTCGTCTTTTATTTTTAATTTTTCTTAAATTAATTGATAAATTCACATTACATAATATATTTTCTTTATACACACACACAACACTCTACAGCTATTTATAATAGGTGTATGCATATGAAATGTCGATTATCCTAGCATATCACGACGCGAAAATATTTGCATTTGCGACTACAAGGTGCGTAGTAAGTTTTCTTGCGAAAATTAGTTGGTTTGATTGTTTAAAATAAGTGTTCATTTCGATCAAAACAATATAAGATACCGTGCAAAGCCACCGAACAAATTTAAAGATACAAAATTTCAAGCTTAATGCAGATTGGATGAATATTCCTTCTCTGACTATCACGCAATTATTTCAATTGATGCACAACGAACGAACTTCTCGAACTTCCAAAATTCAATTCAGCTGCAAAGAAGCGTAAAATTGAACCGATATTTCTGTAAAAAGTAAAATTAAAACTAACAAATTTTCTAAAAGATATTAAAAAAAAAGTCTTATAACTATAACGACGGTCAGCCAATATATTATTAAATTCAATTCATTTTCTTATTCAATATGGCTGCGAGTTTAATACCGATACTATATGAGATATAGAAGAAATATTTTCCATACCGAAAATTACGACACCATTGAATTACTATTTATTGTGTTTCGTTATTATTGGAAATCAATAAGCAAATATCTTTGAAAATATGGTGGTGTTGGGCGCCGCCAACACAATCAGAGAATAGCCAGAATGCCAACTACTCAACGGTTTCATTTCAATTAATTTATGTCAATAACTCAAATTAGACTCTTTGCTGCTAGTCGATGGTGATCATTTATAATAGTCAGTATAAATTAATCTGGTCAGACATACAGCTGAAAAAATAATGTATTTATTATTGGATGTATATATAGAATTTTAAATGTATAATAAACAATAATCTTTTTTGCTATTTTATAAGGGCGATGATTGCGCCGATGAGTCCGATGACACATTTTTTTAATTTATATTATAGATAATAATAAATATTCCCAAATGGGTTTAAAAATATTTATGCAAAATAAAGTAAAAATAATGAAATTACAATTTTATTTAATTATTTATAAAATTTTCCCATGATAATTTTATTTATTTTATATTTTTACTTAATTAACTATACTATTATTATTATTATTATTATTATTATTATTCGCATATAGTACATAGATTTTATGATTAATACATATACTATAATTAGTATAAACATATAATTTATGTATATAAAATATGTGGTATAGTGGTTATTAGATTGTAATTATATGATAAAAATCATAAATATATTGTAACATCAACAATTATATTATAAAATAATAATAATTTTCTTTCATATTACGTAAAAATTAAAGATTTTTATTACGACAATAAATTGTCCTTCAAATGAAAAATATTTATTTACACATTTACGTCATCCATTCCGTATATATACGTAATATACATTCTTCATATAAATAAATAGTAAACATCCTTATTGTGCTAATATTGACAATTCACTTATTCTATTATTTTATGAAACTGTATATCAGTAATTTGTAATATAATTAAATGAATATATTGTGAAGATGTGAAAGAAGAATTAAATATAATATATAAACACTTGTCCGCACTTCAAGGATGTTATAGGATGTATATAATTTCAATCAAATGTATATATAAATAACCCTCAAAATGCTATTATCTATTTCGTATCCTTCTTTTTTGTATATTTATATACTCTTACATTATTTTTCTTTTGGATTTGCTACCATAGTCGTGTCGACAAAGCATCGGTCGTATGATGATGATATTATTTTAATAATTCTTAATATAAATTCATTAATTTTTATTCTAATATAATTATATGGAAATGATGTAAATGTATCGTACTAAATTATAACCATTTTCTTTAGTTATATTTTAAGGATATTCCATAACACACAACAAACAACATATTTATAGAGTTAAAGAAAGTAACAATCAAATTTCCTGTTCACCTACACTTTTTTGTTTTGTTTAATGTATACAGGATAAAATTTCAATATCTAACCAACCACCATCACACGCGGTTTGACGACGAACCCCTTTCAAACACTTAAATTATACATAGAATTTCAGTTTATTTTTTGTTTAACTTTGTTTTTTGTATATAAATACGTAAATATTGAATGCGGTCGAATAAACTATAATATTATTGTATATAATTTAAAAAAGATGACCTATATATTATTTATAATTAAATAGCAATAAATTTTGCAAAAAGAATAAAAATAAAATAAAAAAAAATTTGGTATAATATAAAGAAGAAGCTTTTAAATCCGCACCCAGTTTAATATTTATTCTATTTATTTATAGTTTATATAAATAAATGTGTTGTGTTTCTTTTAAATAATATCCATCTATAGCACAACTGAGGTTTATAAATCATATGTGTGTGTGTGTATGTGATTATTAGTATGATTATGACTAATACTAATAAAAAAAATACAACATATAATTAAACAAAATTAATTTTCAATGTTTAAATATTGTGTATGTGCATAAATATACAATTATTAGAGAGGAAAAGGATATGGAAATATAGAAATATTGTTACAACGCATAGCACAAATTGAACTATAGTTTTAAATATATATATATACAATATTTCTATGTAGAAATCTAATCGTATATCCTTCGACCTCTATATCTATATATATATCTTAAAATTGTACTTTTCCATTCGTTATAATTACAATTTTTTGTTGACCATATATGAATAATAAAACTGTGTATATACAAAATTATATAATCAATGCAAATTTGTAAAAATTGACTATAAATTCAACCCATAGAAAAATAGGTGTGTTATTATAAATATATAATTTAATAATATACTAATATACAAAATAATAATAATGGCAATACTTTTATTAAAAAAAATGATTAAAAAATTCGATTGTTTGTTGTTCTTTTTTATTTTATTGCAAAAAATAAAATAGTTCAGATTGTTATCTACACCTACGTTACGTATGTTTATTATAAATGTATATTTGAACAAAAATTATTGAGGTTAATTGAATTGAAAACTATATACACAAATATAAAGTCTATATGTTGTTTTCAAACATAAAAACTACACCTTTTTTTGACGTTACATTTTATTTTATTTATTTTTTGTATATATAGAGAGTTTTCAAAATGAGTTGTAACTATACCTGAAAATTATATACACATAGAAAATATGGAATGTCCATCTACTAAATTGTCCGGCAAATCGACTTTTAAGTATTATCATCTTTTTGAATTATGGGCCATAGTTCTAACGGATTGTCAGTTTTGTGTACAAAATTGCAAATTATAATCAATTTCCAATCATTCATAGATTAGATTTTTAAAATCGATACATGTGTTCAAAAGATATGGCGAATTTTCCATTTCATGATAGTGAAATTTTGTATGAAATAATGATGCTGTATAAATTTTTTGTAACATTTAAGTGTTCACTTTTTATAGTACCACAAATTTCTCTTAATTTTCTCGGTCATATCTTGAATGAATGAGTGAATCGATTATAAAAATCGCTTCCATGGAAGATTGTAAATTGATTATATTTTGAAATTCTATATACAAACATTGAAATCCATTAAAACTATGGTCCGTAATTTAAAAAGATGATAATTCGTAAAAACTAATTTTCCGGAATATTAAGATTTGCCATGAACACCCAAATTTTTTTTTTCATAATTTAGTTAAATTATACCCAGGTTATATGAGAAAAAAAATAGTGGTATTAAAAACTGAAGCCCATTTCTCTGACTTCGCTACTGAATTATACTACTATTTCGGTTCCTTTTCGTCCTGCTATTTATATACGGAGTGAAGTTAAAGGGAAGCTTATTCGTTAATTCTATACAACATCTTTATAGAATAAATTTTGATAACAACTTTAGTTTTAAATAAAATAAATGTCGAATTCAACTGCTGATGCTGATGAGGTACAACGTATACGATAAATTAATACTGTCTTCCAATTTATGTAAACTAAATTGCATATACTGGTAGAATGATATTTATATAAAGTACAAATGGTTAATTTATATATTATATTTTTTCAAAATTTAATTTTTTATACACACATTTGAAGGCTACATATATTTCAAGCGAAATGAAATCATCTATATATATATATAAAATTACATCATTTTAAAGTTATATATATTGATTTAAATAGAAATTATAACATGTACAAACATATACTTGTATCGGCATTTTCCCATTAATAATAAATAAATTAAATTAACAACTATATACTGTCATTGATTGTTATATGTATATTTACCACCCATTCTAATTTTTCGCCTTCTTTGATGAACTAATAATATATATCCTTTTACATACGAATTATCTATTTATAATATTTAATTTATAAATTATAAAATTTATACATATGTAAGCGTATAATAATATATGCGGTAATGCGACACCACACCATCGTCATCGTCGTTCTCATTAAAAATATTTATTTAAATATATATTTAAAAAATTTAAAATAATATATGCGCACACGTCGTGTGTGTAATGACTTTGTAAGTAAGTAAAAAAATAAAATATATGTAACATTTGATGATTGCAAAATAAATACACCAACTTAATTGTAACAATTTAAAAATTATTCTATACTCATATATTATATATTTTGGTTTATAATGAATTATTTATAATATGGAATTAAATTAAAAAAAAACATTTACATTATTGTACATTTACTAAAATTAGAAAATTATAATAATTTAAATTTTATTTTGATGTAAGACCGCACGCCAGTAAATATATGCGTATATGGAAATTTTACAAGTTTGTAAGTATAACAATCAAAAAACCTATATAAATACAATTATTATTACAATGTATATTAAATTCCTATAATGTGTAAAATTGGTAATATTTACCTACAACTAAATATATTACATTATTAAATAAATATACTACTTTAACCAGAATGAATAAGTTATATTTAAATTTAAATATTATAATTACATAATATGTTGAAATCGCAAATAAAATTTTCAATTACATACGCATACACTCTAAATACATATATTTATAAATATAAATTGTAAATAAATTTAATATGTAAATTAAATAATATATTTATTACAAAAAATACACGAATACCTAACGCATGTAATAATAATAATAATAATAATATTATTATAATAATGATTTAAGTTCACATGGTGGTAATATTAAATAAATTGATTGGTAATCAAATATTCATATTTTTGTAAATATTCAATATATATGCAATGTGAGAAGAGTTAAAGGTCGAGCATATATGAATTGTAAAATCAAGTAATCAGAATTATTTCTATATACACTTCTTATTTATATATATATTTTACCTCAAACATCGAAATATATTATATTAGAAGAGGCTTTTTCAATATACACAGATGTATCTGTGTGAACATGTTAAACAATTAGCATCACAAAATATGCAATATTTATTTTATATATAAACACACAGATGACAAGATAGACACACACACAAAATCATATTTTTGATGTGAGATAATCACAATATCTAATATAATATTTGAATAGTAATAAGTAACAATAATATATAATATCGCATGTACATACACGTACTATAGTACAATATACTTAAAAGTACTTTAAGTTTTTGGTAATGATGTGTGAAAAAGAATTAGTATATATATTTATTTTTAATATAAATATGTATATAAAATTTAAATAATAAAGTTAAATAAATAATAAAATAAAAAAACCTTGACGTTTGCTTTTTTTTTTGTTATTTCAGCCATCTGATATTAAGTGAGTGAATATAAATATTATAATATACTCATCGTATACGTTTACATTTCGTTGTCCAATTCCACACACACACTTAAAACATACTATACAATAATTTACTTAGTTAATTAGCAATTGTTTGCATAATCATTATCATCTATATATTATATATATTGTATATGTATATTGGATACGTAGGTAATATGAATAGTTCTGGGCCTGATACATATATATGCATGTAGAGAGATGCGATGTAAAGAAACAGTTAAACCCACATATTGTAATGATATACATCATTTATATATAAACCAATTTATGTAAAATTTTTAATTTGATCTATCAATTCCACGTACAGCAAGTGTTTTGTGGATAACAAAATTTAATAAATTAAAATAGGAATTGCTTGAACACGAAGGAAATTCATATAAGATTTAACTCCATTTGACAATTAAAACCGGAAAATAAAGACTCCCTACAACATGTTTTACATATCAAATGACAGAAACGATATATTGCAGGTAATATTTTGCAGGTATTCCGCCATCACGTACTTTAATGATGCGACTGCATTGAATTGGATTGGAATAAATGTATTATTAAATTTTCAAAAGATTGTATTTATAAAATTATAAAACATAATTCACTTCAACATTTTAATTGCCATTCATTTATGTAAATATTTTTATGATAATAATTGAACTTTTATATAAATGGTATATGTACTTATGCGCGTTATATTTCAATTAACCATATATATTTTATAGAATATATTTATTCAAAATAATGGTTGCGTGTCTCATATTATTTTCTGCAGTGATTTGATATAAAAATTAAAAAAATTTAAATTTAAATGAAACGAGTAGCAAATACTTATTTTTATTTTACGACAAGTATACAAACAAACATGTCTAATAACTTTACAAATATAATAATTGTGCAAAAAGAGGTAATAACTTATCATAAATTTTTGTAATAATAAATGTTTTATGATCATCTTATATCATCATATAGTATTTATCTACTAATCTTGGGATCGAGTACGAACGACTATATATACATATAAATGTTGTGTGTAATATTATAGTAATTCAATTAATTTCTATTTCTTTATTATTTAATTTATCTAAAAATTATTAAAATTGTATATATAAGTTACGTAATATGTAATCCTATGAAACTGCATACTATTTATATTTTTTTTAAATGAAAAAATTATACATGATATTTTAAATGTGTGATTGTATAATGTATAATTTTTAAATTGCTTCAATCTATACAATGATCAATGTCCATATAATATAATAGAATATATATAGACGACAGGTGGGATATGAATTCACAATCCAATTTTCTATTATTTCTAAGCTAATCTTATGCTTAACATTGTTAAAATAACTATAATTATTATTGGTACAGTTGCACGATAAGCACAGTAACTGTTAGATAAAAAAAAAACCATGACATTTAATTTTCAAAATAAATCCATTTCCCATATGATGGTCAATAGCACAAAGATTTATTTTAAATAATTGAAACGGCATTGACATTGCAATTTTCACTATATGATTTCATTTTTAAAACCAGAGATGCTGCACACAATGATTAACTAGAACAGAGAGCATAATAATGAATCTTTTATATGGTCTAAGTGCCTGTAATATATCCACCTCATCATCAACATCATCATCATATTACAGCAATTATGGGAATATTTTGCTTTGTGATTGATAATCGCGGTAAACAGTGATTCCTCAACTGCATGCCGATTAAATGCGGTCCACATAGTTACAAGACCGCACGAAAAAAGCATGGTTTATTTAATGGTTTATATACATATATAGGGTGAGGTTCTATAATAAAAAAAAAAACTATTCATTATAATAAAATCATCTGCATGACAATTATTACAAAAATACACATATCATACATTATTTTATTAAATATATAACATGTTATTAATATACATAGAATTATGTTAATAAATCTAATTAGATTATTTCATCAATTTAATTAATAATTTTACTTTTATTTTTTCTAATTTTATATAATAAAAAAGTATTCCTCATATGTTGTAAAAACATACCTCTCTAATAACTTCTACAAATATATATATATATATATATATTTATAGGTAAATAGCAACACACACACACATGCACGTGCATACGTCTTTCATATAAATCATAAGATTATGTTAATTTTATGATTTCGGTAAAAATTATCCTAATGTTAACAATACTATTATTTTTGGTTAAGTATGAATATATTAATAACATATATATTTCAATTGTTATATATATTATATAGTACTATCTACCATATATATATATTTTAGGATAGCTTATACAGAACAGTCACTTCACTACACACAGTATAATTTATTAGAAATATTTGAATGTATAATTAATTAATGTGTGTGGGCGCGAATGAGTGTTCTTTGTTATATATCCACACATAGCAAATGTATTTTAATATTATATATAATTGTGTATAGTTTGTGAATATGATTATTATCTTTTTAATATCAAAATTATTGTTTGATATTCATAAATTTTAAGGTATATATACAATAATTTTGCATATCATATATATAATAATGATGTAAATGTTACTAATTATAATACCTATAAATATATATAATTTAGTCTATTATTAACAGATTAATATTTATATATAAATAAATTAACATTTATTATAAGCGAAGCATTTCGATTTGCCGCATGCCAATGTTTTAATTTAAAATTAATTTGATCAAGTATAAAACCGCAAAATAAACACTAAATTTTAATAATCTACGCGCACAATTTTATATAAATATATATAAATACAGCGCCGCTTCTGCCATTACGAAAAAGTACCATCATAAAGATAAAAAAATGGTCGGTTCCTTATATTTTTCATACATAAAATTTACTGAAAATATCTTTGATGAATTAATCGTCAATTTGGTTAAATTTCATGTTTAATTCCTTTTCATATAAGTAACATATAACACCGCTTATTTTGGAAAATCTTTAAATCCAAAATCGTTTAATATTGCATGGTATTTTGGGGGGCATATCCTTAGCAAAAGTCCTTTAAAGCTATGATTCTTTATAACAATTTTTCGCATGCTAATGCTCTTCAATGTGTGCGGTACACAAATTTTATATTAAAAAAAAGGTGATAAAGTGAGAAATTCTATGTCACACAGTAAGTTTAGCTTATTCCTCATTAAAATGTTTTACACCAAACATTATCTGTCATGATTTAATAATTAATTATATTATTATATACTTTGTAAGAACTTTTATCGTACCCATGCGATTACGTTTACGTCAATTTGATAGAGGTTATAGTGCTGTATAAACCACGTTCATTTGAAATACGTTAATAAATTAATTTAATTGTGTACCTAGTATTTATATGCAATTTCTATATTAGTTTGCATAACATTTTTGAAATAGGCGCAGGTGACCAGGTGTAAATGTATATAAAAAATACATTAAATTGATTTAATTAATAATATATTGTATGTATGCAATAAATATATTGTAAAAAGAAAGGAAAATAAATAATTTCTTTTATTTAAATTTTTTATTAATAAATTTCCAAATAAATATTATTTATTTATTTATTTTTTTTTTTTCTTCCTATAAAACATTAACTGAATATTAATAACAAAATAGAATAATAATTAATTGTTAATGTACAATATAAAATTCTGGTTAAATTATGGAGTAGCTTCAATGCATTTTATTATTGTATTGATGAACGCGTCGAGTATTTTATGGTTAAAAAAATTAAAAAATAATAAAAACCAACAACATATAAATACAAATATGTTCATCGTATATACAATAGTTAACTACCGCTATCAATCAATGAATCAATATTATAATACTGTGTAAACTACTATAACCATAACATATAATTAATCTATCTCGTCGTATTAACGTTGAATACATACGATACGCACAACATTTATATTCCGATATAAAATATACGGCATTTTCATTTATGTTATACGCATCGCATATGTTTGTGTGTTATTAAACAATAAAAGAATATTAATTAATTGAATAATAAACAATTATGTTAAATAGTATACGAATAAATAAATACCAAATAAAAAAATTAAATTAATTTTTATCTTTTTTTATTCTACAAGTAAATATCTATATTAATAAAAAATTTTATTGTTTCTTTTTTTTTTTGCTATGGTTCAATAAACTTCAATTACATAATTCTTCTATTTATTATATACATTTTATTATATCTATATATAAGCCATAGTTATATATAATAACACATGTATTATAATATGTGAATCATTTCGCTTTACATAATAATAATAATAATAATAATAATAATAATAATAATAATAGTATAGAGATAGACATATAATAATCTCCTTATATACATTACATTTTACATAAATGTAGTAATAAAATGTTCAAAAAAAGGTTATCATATTATGTCATCCGGGCATCACTTTTTTTATATATAAATATATATTGGCCACGAAAGTACATACATATGTTTTATAAAAATAGTTGCTATTAATACTACGTATATATATATTACAATGATAATGATACCATTAAAAATATATGTCCTCTTATGTACTCTTGCATTTTGTTGATCTCATTCAAATTATATATAGCCATCACGCATACACATTCAATATAACATATAACACAATTACAATTATAAATATCATCATTATTTATATTTAAATAAGTGGAAATTATAGCCTCTGGTTTTTTTTGTTATACATAGCATTAATTTCTGTATTATTATTATTATTATACTGGAACAAAAATAAAAATAATAAATATAACATCACTCACTTTATATTCTTTAACTGGTTTTATGTTTTTGCAAAACATTAAACCAGAACCAGCTCCACTATCCACTATTTATAATATTTGTAAGTATTCAACGTAATTATATTATATACAATTATATATTATTAAACACACAGTTTTTAAGAATGAATTGATTGAAAATAGCTTATATATTTAAATTAAAATTATATAAATACCGATTAAAATATAGTTAGGATAAACTTATATAGGAAACATTAACGTTTTCTAATATAATAATAATATTATAAATTGTTTATTTATTATGATATGCTTAGTGATGCACATATAATCAATAAATTGTATTAAATACGATTAAATTGATTTATTAATTCTTTTAATAGATTTGAATTAACACACATAGCACTGTCGTGGTGTATTAGCAAAATTCTAAGTAACAAGAATTACATATGTTCCCATAATGTTGTGTGGGGGCGGGCGGGTGTAGCTAAAGGTTAAATTAAATTACAATTTACTATTTATAATAACATTCTATATACTCATATTATATAGATATTTAAACATAAAAAAAAAAGTATATATAGGCGGAAATGTATATTTAACAACAATATTTACCGACACAATACAATTTATAAAATAGTCAATTAAAATATTTTAAAAATTATTTTTTAAAGGTTAACTGGTTAACTATGTACGAAAAATAATGGATTAAGAACTAAGCATTTTTTTTTGGTAACTTTTCGTAACTCAATTATCGCACACCAAATCCACATAGTACATCGTTAAGAAAATTCTGTACAAAGACCGGTGAACATCTGATGATTTTACAGGATGAATTAAAGTTTTTCAGTCAAACTACTGTAATTTATGCAGAGTCGTATAAAGTAAAGTTTTCTATTATGGTGTTATCATATGAAGAAGGAATACAATTCCTTTCCTCTCGAATCAATTACAACCGTTTTATGTCAATTGATCAATTCAATCTGATTAATTTTTGCCAATAAACTTCAGAAACAATTGTTTTTCTCGAGCAGCTCTTTTTCGTATATTTATATTGTTGTCATATGTATATATTTAATCTATTTACCATCACCAGTTTCATATAAATGGATCGATTTGGTGTGAATAAGGGATACACGTATAATAGAATATGCTATACAACATTTAGGGATCGTCTATGAAGTAACTTGTATAATCTGAAAGATGTCTTATTATACACATATGCAAAATTTGAAGCGTTTACTAATGTGCGATCACATCTCATCCTACAAAATTTTTATATAAATAAATTCCTTCGAAAAATGAATGTCAAATAACATATTGTATTTCCCGTGAAAAATCCATGTAAAGACTAGATACTTATTAGACCATCTCTATCTATATATAATTTAATAAAATATATGAAAATATATATAATGGATATTGATTTCGTATAAAATTTCTATTAGTATTGTATACCATAATTGATTATAATTATATATACAAAATGTGATGAAAATGGCATATTGTAAATATCATCAAATTTACTCATAATATATAGGTTATATAATATATAAAATAAACATATGTGTTGATATATCGATTAAATTATGTGATAAACAACATATAGTTTTGATGAAGTTCAAATAAGGCGACCATATATGTTAAGTTATGGTATAATTTATAGGCTTTGACGATTTAGATGCTGGTTGTGCGGTCAATCAAAAAATATTTATGATACAGAAGAATTAAAGGTCACTATACGAAATGTCTGATAACAGAATCGTTTCATAATATGCATGTTTTTATTCTTAAATGGTAAATATAGTAATATTGCAAAATCAGTTATTGATTGATACATTGAAAGAATGAAAAAAATAATGCGATAAATGAATTCCATCAACTAAATTATTGGTGAAAAAATTGGTAAAACAATTGTTGTATAAACAATTCTGTTAAATATAATATAAAAATGTTAATCCTTAAAAAAAAGGCAATACATACAGAAAAACTAAGTTTAGAACCACAAAATTTTATATATAAAACCACCACAATAAAATCGAAAACATTCCTATATCTATCAAAAGAATGTTATATCCACGCTCTGTCCTAAAAATAAACGGAATGGATTAAGAAAAAAGCATAAATACACATATTACAATGCGTTACATTGTTCAGCATTTTTACAAATTTTATAATTGTTATTTGTACTTCATACATATGATCGACCAAGGTACAAAAACTACAATTGTATTAATTAATTTGAACAATTTGTTAAGGTCAATTCCCAATACATAAATCAATCAGGAGCTAATAAATGACTCTATACCAAATTCCATATATTAGCGAGTCATTCCGGTTATTTTTCAAACAGAAGATGTACATTTAGAACAATGACGTAATCATGAATATTTAATAAAAATTAATTATATTAATCTATGTCACGTATATCTATTCACAGTTTTTATCACACCATTGTATCTTCCTATCTACGGCATATCATTCTAATTTATATATTAATATATTGACACTTCTAATAAAATATAATGTGTACATTAAAAGATATATTGTCAAGTTTGCCAATGGACTTTTTTTTTCTATAGATAGCAACAAATACAAAGTGTAATTAATTGGTTCGGAATTGTTTTGAAGAGATGACGAAAATATTCTAATACAATATATCAACTTCTCGGTATTTTTCACAGAACACAAAGTATATTTACCAATTCTTAATAAATAAAATGTTATTAAAATCGATTAATTTAATAGCTGAAACACAATAAAAAAAATATAATATAATGGGTGCCTAAAATTTTGATATTTTTTGAAAATCATCAATATAAATACCTTATTTTTTTGTTCAAATATAGAGTATGTGCGTATATTATAAATCGCAATATTTACATGTCAATTTAATGAAATGGAGGAATTGTGTTGAAAAAAATCTATATTTATATAATATTAAATTATTATTGGGTTTATAAATGAGATCTTATTTCAGTTATTTGTGTGCGCACCCATTATTGCCATATGAGACAGACGAAATTGATTTGAAGATATAAAAATATGTATGTCGTTTTTGGGTTGTTGATGGGTTTAATTTTATATTAACAAAATTATTAAACAAATGATAATACTTCCTTGCTTGAATACTGAATATTGTTATATATTATATATTTTTAATTTATATATTATTTAATTATTATTGTCATATAGCATTCCTAGCGGGTATATAGTAAATCATCTATATTTAGTATAGCACTTTCTCGGTACGCCTATACTGCTTAGATTTGCTTGCCTTAAGTTTAGTTCAATTATGCGTAAATTTCTAGAGATTTGATCATCTGCCTGTATATCAATTTGATAACTGTTTCGCTATATTATATCGTCTATAATTATTTACTAAACCTGGATAAGAAAAGATTTATGATGTTCTTCACAACATTTTCGATGTTAGAATACATTGTCAGTTTTTGTCAGATATATTTCCTATATACTTCATCTCGTGTTCTTCGATTATCTGAAATATTTAAATTCTGTTTTCTTGTTGTTTCCATTTACTAGAACTAACTAACAACAATTCGTTTCGATAGCTTCTTAAGATAAGGCAATTCGAACTTGTGCTGCGGTTATCCAGATACTTATAGAAATTTTGACAAATCATTAAACACAATTTTTTTACTGATAAATTTACATTTTGTCACACACGACGACACAATAAGATACACACATTATAATTGAAATAACAAAACAAGAAACATATTAATATTTTAATTAAATTACGTATTATATTGCATAATAATTTATATAAAGAAATGCAGATTATAAATATAAATAAGATATGATAAAGATTTAATCTTTTTATCTTATAATATATTCACACTCTGTCCCAAAAATAACGGGAATGGTTTAAGAGAAAAAAAACCAAAAACAACTAATTAATGTATTTTTTACAACAGAATAGAAATTTCATTGTGGTAATTTTTCGAATTAATAAATTAATATTTCGGTAACATTTTTACTATAATTTTAAAATGGTTCTTTATACATTTTTCGACACAAGCACGCAAAAAACTACGCTCATTTAATGCATGGGATTTTTACAATTACATCTGACTGATTAACAATACATAAATCAATCGGTAAAGCCAATATATACATTAGAAAGTTATTCTATAGTTATTTTTTGGACAGAGGTTGATTGCGGTATGTGACGCTATATTCCAGTCGGTATTCAATAACTTTATATATGAAAAAAATATCTTCGGTATATATAAAGGCATGGCACAATAAACCGGTAAATAGTTTTTATCTTATACAATAATAATTATCAAAGTAAGAAATTTTATAACTATATTTAGTTTCTGACAAAAATATTATCGATAATAAAATACGCGCAAGACAAGAAATTTATAGCTAACTTTATTATTGTTATTATAGAGATATTATAAAAAAAAAAAAAAATTATCTATATATAAACGGACTTTTCAATGAACTTGTCGACGCATAAATAACTTAATATACTTTAGTTTAAAATCTATAACTGGGTCATTGGTGTGTTCTGTGTTCATGCTTATAATTATATGATATATACATTTTTAATGTATTTTTCTTATCCGCATATATATATATATTGTATTAGTGTTAGTTAGTATATAGATTAACTTGCGTAGCGGTCACATTACGAGAAGGAGTATAATTTATAATATATCCATTATTTAATCGAACATTGAACTTTTATACCGCTCATAATATAAAATATAATACATGTGAATGTGATGTGTTTTTATAATGTACGATGCGATGATGCGATAATAAATAAATACATTTACAAATATAAAAATATTATTTATTAATAAATAAATAAAATAACGTGCAATGGTAATTTTTCGTTTTTCTTCTATAAATTTTAATATTGTATATATTTTCTTTCTATATACAATACATTCGGTACAAACGAAATGCATTTATTCAATATTATTTTTATATAAATATAACACAGAGCATTAATATCGAGGAGCGTATACAATTGTAATATAACATATGCATATATAATATTTGTTGTACAACAATGGAATGCAACAATAATGAAAACATACCAAATAAAGGAATCATTTGAAATCATGTTTAGTTTATTTAATATTTCATATAGTAATAATATTTTAAAACAATATAATAAATATATTATATGAACTCGATGTGGTGGTTATTTCATAATTTTATATAAATGTATTTGTTGTAAATAGTATATCTATATAACATCGCCGAGTATATCATATATTGTTGACGTATGCGATTCATATAATAATATTTCTATTTTCTGTTATATGCAATTATACATATGTTATAAGTTAATTCCATATATATCTCATCATCATAAAATATTATAACGAAAAAAAAAAAACCAAAAAAAAAAAAACTACAGAAGATAAACGAACCCACAAATAAAACGAAAGTATTTTTATTGTTTTAATTTCATAATATAATATTGACATGAAAACCATCTATTATATACAATACATAAAATAATGTTAACACTCACTTCTTCTGTTCATGCGAATTTTACACTTCATCAGTCAATACCATATCTTGCATGTCTGAATCTGAACTTGTTCAAATATTTATTATCTCAGAAACCAGACGAGATAGAAACATGAACTCCCCCAACAGTGGCTGAAAGGTTGAAACCTCTAGTTCATATTCTGATATAGAATGTTTCTATACTATCAATATGGATATTTGAGAAGTTCTGGGATTATAAGTAACGAAGGTACCATATTTTTTGCCGAATAGGAAAACTGCTCTGTGTGACCATGACCAAGAATTTCATCAATAACTGTTTATATAATCATCATAATCATTTTCTAGATACATACAAAATTTCACACAAGAAATACCATATTGATTGCTTAAAACTTCCAATATTTATAGCTAAACGTTTTTTAAATTTGAAAAATGAAAACTTACACATATAGCTCCGCATTGACAGAAGGGTTAAACCACTACTTCAAATATTACATGTAATGTATACTCGTGTGTCTATATACATATACATATAATAATGATAAATAATACATCATATATATGTTATATACCATATATGCAAGAAATCGATTATCACATGTCGAATAATGTTTCCTCTTCCTCGTGCGGCATATACCCAATTTTATCCATAAACACACACGCATACATTTTTTTTTACATTTTTGAACTAAAAGATTTATTGTGACTATATGTGTCGAACTATTTTTTATGTGTCTTCTCTATATATATATTGAAAAATATATGTTATATGAAGAGAATTCAACTATATAATAAATTATAAATATTTTAAATAATTTTAACACATCAAAAAGAATTTATTATATAAAGATTTATTACATCTTAAATTTACACATTGAAAAAATATTTTCTGAATTAGATTTTTTTTTTAGTATATCATAAGATGAAGAAGAAGAAAAAAAATTGGAAAGAAAACAATGAAATGAATTTATTTTTAAACTTTTTGTTATACATATATTCCCGCATTATTTAAATTTTAAATAATGATTTAATTATTATTTTTAAAAATTGCTACTCAATTTCGATATACCATACCGTTTTATTATGCGTGCGGTGTGTGTGTATATATATAATCTAACACTTTATACGCAAACGATATCAATATATTTTGTAATATAAATTATATAAGAAATTTTTACAATAACTATTTTTAAAATATGCATCATATACTGTTTAGATACATTTTAAAATTTTTTGTATCGCGGCAACGCAACGCAACGCAACAACACAACAACACCAATATACAAAATATGTATATATTGTAGTATAAAATTTTGTTTTCATTTTAAAATTTATACTTTGAACAGCTCCCCCATCATCTTCGTCTCTGCGTGTATTAAATTTATCAAGAATTAAATCGAAAATTTAAAATACTTTTCATGTCATATCATCATCATTCATATATTGTATGTGATATATATATAGCTATCTAATGTATTTACGTTGTATGCATATATATGTTATATATAAAAATTGGTATATAAATAATACACAGTATGAGAATATGAATATGTATATATATAGTGACGGTGTATCTATACTATACCTATATATATATATATATATATATATTACTATTTAGCTTACATGGAATGAGATCATAAGGTCATCAAAATATATAAACGTATATAAAAAGAATAATACAATTTAAGCAGCAACGAAACATTGTTATGTTTATAATATTATAGTTTATATATAGTGATTTTCTGATTATGAATTCCGTGCAGTTAATGTACAATATCATTTATTTCATATTATGTAAGATATAGTAAAACTATGAATCCAACAAAAGAACAGATTCTAATTGGTAAAATGTTTACCGTAAACATATACTCTATAAAAGCTCATTGTGGTATGAGGGGGGCATCTCTTCTTCTCTATATATGAAATTGACCTCACCTGCTGTGTTTTATAACATAACGAATACTGAAAATTTTTTGTATTTTTATGGTTAGATTAAATTTGTGCCCTAAAAGATCTATTCAAACCACGAACGCCCTTACTTTTTGTAATTGTGTGATTCTTTTCCACAGACCTTCTATCACCGTTGTGTTTATTACATTCATCTACATATATATATAGATCGATGTTTTCATATATGCTTTCTCAATTTGCAGCGACAACGCATAACTTATAATTCTTTAAGCCAGTTTCTGTTACCGTTTTGTTTGCAGATTACATTGATCCTTTTCGAAAGTGCCTACCAAAAGTTCTGTGGATTATCTTAAGCCATCAACATATTGTTCGTACGATAGTTTTCGTTTTATGATACGATCACACAAAAGAATATACACTCGATTTTAGTGCTTAAAAGATACAATATTTTAAAAATCAATATATTTTTTTACAATTCAGAAATAAAAGTGAAATGATCGCACTTCAACTATTCACTTTACGATATTTTTTGTGACAGAATCATATTGGTATAAAATTTTTGTTCAGCACAAAAAACGGATGTATATTATTATGACTAATATGGAAGCCATAATAATTTGTGTATTCGCAGACTTTCTCGGATTTTATAACAGTCACCTAGCCCACAGAAAATTTTCGGTCCTTTTTTGTGATATTGGTTTTCCACTTTTTTATTATCGCACAGTTGGGCACACATGAATAGTAAACAATATACGATGTTGTTTAAACAAAACGCATTCTTGTACGCAGGTAAACGCGGCGGTCGAGAATTTCATTTTAAATATCTTTTAACCTTTATTTATACACATTAAGTTTTGTTAAACTCATGAAAATAAAGTTAAAAAATAAATCAATATAATTTCAAATAACTAAAGAGAAATGAAAAATTATTTTTAAAGATCATTTTTTTGTTTTGTTTTCTTTGCTATCAAATGTTATATTATAAAAAAAAAAAAAAAATTATTTAATAAATTTTTCGATTTTTATTTCTTTTTTTACGTAAATGATTAATAGATTCATCATTTTGATTATTTTGTGTGTGTGTGTGTGTGATGAGATCAGTACATATAGTGCGAGTACGTGTTATATATTTATCTTCTAATCGAAACGTTTTTTATTATTATATATAAAGCGTGATCAAAAAAAATCATTTAACATTTTTTTAATGATCTTTTAACAAATATAATACATTTTGATTTTGTGTGTATTTTAGATAAATATGTGTATATGTTTATAATTATTTAGATAGTAGAAAACAGGTTGTATTAAAAGGTGCCAGTCAACGACCTATGCGTATAGTAGTAACAGTTCTACAATATATATATATATATAGAATTTTTGTTTTTAGTTTTAGCGTCTGAAAACTAAGGATTCCTGAGTATTTCGTATGATCGTAGGAAGAAGTCGAAATTACAAAATGTCTTTTATACATATATCATGGAATAATTACCATCAAGTATATAATATAATCGCCACTATATTACCATATTACATAAGTCGTTCTACCGCACATGGTAACTCTGTTGTTCATATACACTCTTTAAAAATACATTCAAAAACATGTACATTGAAAAAAAAAAGAAAAATAATTAACTAAATATTTAAACTATTTTAAACATTGTTTACTAAATAACAGCTGTATATAAATATATATATTATTATTATTATTATTATTATTATTATTATTAAGAGACATCGAGCACACATATAAATTTTAGATTTAATATTATTATAATTTAATGTTTTGGTGTGAATATCAATTAATAGCAAAGAAATAGTTATTTTTTTTTCCTATATTTATTTTTATAGGGTGTTGAATAAAATGTTTAAACTATAATTTTAATTTATGATGAGTATATGCATACAACATTTATGTATTCGAGTATATATTAAATATAGTACAACGAAAGCTTTATACATAATCGTGTGAATAAATATTAATTAATTACTTTAAATTATATATCATTTTTAAATAGACTCTATCTATACGTTTGTTTGTGCGGTTACGAAGAGTTACTCTGAAAGTTTTGGATAAATAAAAAATAAAGCTGCTGTGGGTTTTAATGAATTTTCATACACTAATTTTTTTGCAGATTTTTTCTCGCTTTTTTGGGCAAAAAAATCAATCGGCCCTTGTATTAATTTTTTACTTGATCATTATATAATATACTATTATACTACTATTGGATCAATTTCCGGGCCATTAGCATACATCCAGGCACAAAGCATCTTTTAAAATATGGAATTTACCGAATCTTTTGAAATTCCAACAGTACATATCAGTAAGGTCTCTATACTGTCTTAAAATGATTTGTATTACTTGTAAACATTTTTTTTTACATATAGCTTGTTTGCCAATGTTCTTCTGCAACATCTTTAAATTTAAATTCTGCAAACCAAATTATATGATACAAATTCTTTGCTTAACAAAATCTGACATTATATAGAAATTGAAAAATGGCATTGTTCAATACCAAGCGTATATCAACAACTAATTAATAGTATGAAGTGACATTCAACAAAGTAGTCAAGAGCAGTATAATAAGGTTCCCGAAAATTTTCAGAGTAACCTATGGATTATTTGTATACGCAATATATTTACATGTTATATTTTTGCCAATATTTATAATTAAATTTATATTAACTTGAAATATTTATAATTATAGTAATATACGCGTATATGCAACAATAAAACATATAATTTATATTTTAAATATAATTTGTGAAGGTGGAAAAAAAAAAAACACTTTCTTAAAAGCGCACATATTTTTAAAATAAATAAATAGACTTTATATGTTCAATGAATAAAAAATTACGTAATCATAAAATCATAAAAATTAAATAAAAATATATAATATTTTTGTCTGCGATAATATATTAAACGAATGTAATAATGTTTTAAAAATCATACATTACAGCTGATAGACTCTTTTTTGCAAAAAATTTTATAGTAAATCTATTTATTTTATTAAACTTTATAAATTAATTATCTCTTTGTAAATAATATTACATGTTTTGTAAATAAAAACTTAATGTAAAATAAACACGCATCTATTTTTAATGGATGTAAATAAATAGTAAAATTAAATAAAGTAATTTAAAAAAAAGTTACGCAACATATTTATTTTAAACTACAAATACCAACATTTTAATTTTTTTATATTGCAAACATTATTTTATTACAATATATAGAAATCATGATTAACAATAACAAATACACTTTACAATAATGAAATAGTTATTTGAAATTTGGTTTTTTTTCAATTAGTTGCAGCAGTAAATAATTTGTATGTATGGTATTTCTATTATTTACAGACGCCGTGTCATTATTACATGCCAATTTAACTTTAACTTTAACACATTACACATATTTTTGCATAATTTTTCGTATGCTATGTTTTTTGTAAACATAGAACAAAGTTTTAGAACTTTTCCTATATAGAGAGTTTTCGTTTTTGGATTATACTGGATTTAGTATCACGGAATTATAATCTAACTATAATAAAACCCATTGGAAATATAAAATAATCATATAATTTAATGATATCAAAATTGATACGAATAATAATGTGATAGCAAAGATTAATTATTTGTTAGGCATCATTATTCAGCATTCAATACATTCGGAATTCTTTCTAGTTTCGATATATCGTAATTTAAGTTATTTTACTTAATTATTCGTTAGATGCGAACTCTTCTACTCAATAAAATGTATAGATGATAGCAGATAATAAATAGTTTTTAATAATTCATTCTTTCAGTCTACATACGAAACAATAAATAAACTCTATATATAGCCACATAGCGAACCATTACTGAAACATATAGATGTAATTATATGTCACACAAACGTTATCCTTCAATTTGAATCAGAAATAATTTGTGAATATTAATATTAATGCTGATATTTTTCCGCTGAGTTACCATTTGTTCGTTTTATGAAATAAGATAATAATAAAATGTCTTTGGAAATATGTGTTGTATAGCTAATATTGTATAATAATAATGGAATTAATAAAATGACTGTATCTTTCGATCATTGCAATACATAGAAGAATTGTTATATATTTTTGACTCCAGGGATCTATTTAAATTATACAGAAAATATATTCTAATGAAAAATTGTAACAAATTATATATTTTATAAGTAGACAATAATTTTATATTTAGTACAACTACACACGAGAGAATTATTTTTAAAAATTTATTAAATAAAAGATAAGTATAAATTACAACAGTCAATTTCAAATTTCATGGTTAATTTAATGTAATTTATATTAAGTACCACATCTTGCAAATGCATATCCATTCCGTGAACATAGTGATGTACCTATTAATATACATATTTCATCATTTCATCAAGAGAGTATAGACATAAACAAATAAATAATGTCAAGTTTGTTTCATAACAAATCATAAAAGAAAAAAAATAAAAAATAATAATAAATAAATAAATATTTGTATAATATTCAACTCTTAACAATTTTGAAGTGTTTTACTTTTTATTTAAAGGTAAATTTAATGGTTTTTTTTGAACATTACCTTCTTCTACTTACATTGGATAAATACAACACTTACATTAAATATTGTTGTATACAGAAAATAGAAAAAATTGTTTGATTTGTTTAGTTTGTTTTTTTTTTTAATTCTTTCATACTTTTCACTTTTTTTTTTTTATGAGATAACAATTTTTGTAAATATAAGAAGAAAAAAAAAAATGTTATCATTAAGGAAAAGTATATATAAAGAAAGAAAAAAAAACTCCGAAAACAATGTAATCTAAGAATTTAGGTGAGTTTTTTCAAAAATTATATTATCAAATATTTATGGAAATAGTTTAGTCATTTAGTGTATGTTTTTTTTTTTTGTATTTTTTTTTTCATCTATTTATTTGTAACACCTTTTACAAATGAATATACAAAGTATTTTGTTTGTTTGTGTACCGAACCGATGTATAGAGAAGCGTTGCTCTAATTAAATTTTAATGAAACTGCACCCGTCTGCACCGCGTATATAAAAAATTAAATATATTTTGTATATTTAAACAACGTATTTTGAGAGATCTTCATAAATATTCTTTTGTATATATGGAAATGTACATTTATTACCGCCCGCATCGCTCAATAATATTATATAATCTATTAATAACTTAAATAAATGTAATTGTAATCGGTTTCACAAAAATATTTCTATATAAGAATAAAATGCAGTACAATTCAGCACATGTATCAAAAAAAAAAACAGAAAACAAACAAAAACCATATAAAAATGTTGTAGTCATAAATTTTAAAATTTTTATATTCCTTTGAAAAAATGTTGTCATCAATACTTTTTTTTTTTCTTCTTCAAATTTTACATATGCACGATGTCAAAATAACATTGCGTGCACATATTTTTGTTTTTATATAGTAAATCACTTTTCACTTGTTGAATTTATTAACAACAAAATTAAAAGTGTAATAAAATTAAACCAAAAATATAAAATCAGACATGTGTACCCTCGTTTATTTTTTTACATAAATCCAACCAGTGGCTGTGTTACATTATTTGTACACACGGTTCATATTTAATTTACATGTTTACAATTTTCAATTTTTTGTCATGAGTGTTTTTTTTCCAACAGCTAGATCTTTGAAATTCTGCAGTGGCAACAGTAAAAATCTATCGTCAAAAATTAATTTTGCGAATATATACCCACAATTGAACAATGCGTGCAATCTATTAAAATAAAAATGAATCTGCGTGCGAGACACGTTTTGGCAACAACAAAAAAAAATATCAACTTCAATGTGACGATACATATTTCTGGTTGCATGACTTTTTAGTTAACAAACAAAATTGCAGAATTTATATGGTGAAAGCGTAAACCATAACAAAATCAACAATTGTCAATGGATCTATAGAAAAATTTACTATTTTGTATGGTTTATTGTTTGGTGGCACCATTGCTACATTTTCTTCAAAAACGATGCACGGTGCCAACGCAGAGCAATTCTCAATTAAAAACCCCAGAAATTGATGATATTCATATATACACTTTTAGAGACTTATATAATTTAAAATTATAACGTCACTGCAGAATATATATGTCTGCTTGAAAATCAATAAATTATATTTACATCATATATATGGTATATAATATATAGTAAAAGTAATATAGCGCAACAAACCGTAAAATATTTATTTATTTATTTATATTATTTAAAAAGAAAACATTAAAATCTTAAGAAACTATAAAATGTAAAGAAAAAAATTACGACATTTTTATTTTATTGAAATCTATTTAAAATATATTCCATCATCTTTTATACATATCAATCTCATCTCCATCCATATATATATATACACACACCTATAACAACCGTCACTCCAACTATACCATAATATATTAATACCCTATCCGTATGTGTAATAATATAGTATTTCAATAAATGTCATTTTGTCGGTAACATTAAAAAATCAGAATATTATGTAAAATAAATAAATAAATCTACACATCACCCTCACCGAATTAATTCATATATTATAAGTGCATACACGCACTCTGTCGAATACACCACCATACGCTTATATAAGTACGCTGCATAAAACTGTATGCTGTAGTATAACTAACCAAGGATCATTTCCATCTAATTTTCTTTTATGTTTATATAGAATATATGTATAATTTTTATTACTATTCAAATAAAAAAAAATCCAACATAAATCAATTTGTGAAAGAGATGATGGAATAGATGAAAGTATAATAATATATAAAATATACCAGCTATTACTTTACCAGAAAAGTACACCATACTGACAATATATTTTGTGTACCGCATCACATCGTATATATATGTCTAGTACAAAAATACTTACATATATTTGAATTCCCCAAAAAAAAAAAAATCCATAAATAAAATTTTTTTCAAAATATATACAACAATTTATCTAATGAACACAGATTCATTTTTTTTTTTCGAAAATCTATATGATAAATATTTTTTAAAAGATTTATTTTTACTTTCACTTACAGAAACATTAATTTATTTCGTTTTTTTTTCCTGATTCTCGATTGCCTTTTGCTCTCTCTCAACAGATATTATTTATACATTATTATGTTCTATATATGCATTGTATTCTAATTATTTCTAATATATAAAATGGGTATATTTTATTTTATTTTTTCCATATATTGTATACAAGATGAATTCATTCTTTCTTCTCTGTATCATATATACGAGTATTTATAAAAATAACAAATATTTATAGGGAGTAACCCGTAACGATTAAACACATTACACGATATAACATATTCAATTTATCAAAACAAAAGAAACCATATAATTATTTATATTTAGATAAAATTAAATATATGGAGAGAGAGGAAAAACAAGTAGTATTTTATTTACAATTTTACAAAATGATAAATAATAATTAATTAATTTTTTTTGTGTTTGTTTAGTCCTATTTTTCATTTTATTTTATTATATTTATAAAGTTTAAACTATAAATAAATAAACATATGGATTGTCTTTAAATGCGCATGTTAGGTATATGTGGTATCATAATAATCTTAAGAGCCTCTGATATGCTGTACCGCAATTTATATGAATAGTTGGAATATCTAAAAAAAAAAAAGATTGCTTCCTAAAGCAAATTTCTTGAAAACTCTCGTTACAATCCAAATTGGAGTATCAATTGTGAGAGAAATTATTTTGAATCATACTTTTATAATCCCATATTTTTTAAGGCGAATTTCATTTAAATATGTGTGGAATAACATTGGATTATAAATTTTGAAAGAATTTGTTATATAATTTTATTTAAAATTATCGTATCTAATTTCATCCAAATTGATAAGTAATATCAGTTACTATTACAATGCAGAACTATACATTTTGAATATAAATTTCGAAGGATTTTGTATTTCATTCTAATCCTATACATATACACATATAATTTAGTTAAATTTGATCAAAAAACATTTATGAAATATTTAGAATAATAGTAATAAAGAATATACTCAACTGCCAATGCAAATATTTCTGAAATTTACTTATTGCAAATTCATAAAAAAAATTAGTATTCAAATCACATTTTTATAAATAATTATCACATTATTTGAAAAATTATTATTAAAACCATAAAAAATACCAAAAACTGAATTCTTGGTTGTCTTGTGAACCGCATATCGTCCGGGAAATGTTTTTGATTCTTCAATTTTTATAGTCGTATTTAATTTTCCAGTTAATTTCCTTGCATAATAGTATAGTTACAATATGTTAATTTTTAACATAATTTGAAGGTCCTGGAAATGTCCTTGATTTCTTTAATCATCAGTGCCATTCAATTCCACAATGTTTATTTTATTTATTATTTATTATTATTAAATTTTCCCGCCTGATCGTTCGGAAATTGATTCTTCCATTTTTAGTTCTATATTTAATTTGTATATTGTTTAATTTCCTGTCAGTAAGAGAACGATTCGTAGGAGGTCCCTTAAATTGGTTTATTTTTAAGAATTATTCTTATTCTTATAATAATAAATGGGCGCGATAGAAATGGTATAAATTAAAAATTTTAATTTTTTGTAAAAAAAATACTACATTCTCAGTATTTGGTTTGGTCTGAAAAAGGATTTTAAAAAAAAAAATTAAATAAAGTGAAAATTTTTAAGATAGCGTAAGATAGTGACGACGATGTTCTCTGTATATGTTTTCTGAACATATTCTAAATGATACCATGTTATAGAATTTCTTTTAATTGTTTATCTGTTTGTTTCGATATTATATAATAGGATTAAACGCCTTCCCCACATATTCATTATTTTATATATAAAATTGTGCAGACACACACTTGTCACGATATTTTTTCATTAAATTTTATACTCTCCATTTATATAAACTTTTTTTTATATATAAATAATATTTTTAAATTTATCTTGTCACATCTAACATATTATATTGTATTTATAATAGATACATGTGTTATATAAATACTGAGTGTATTCACCACCGCGTGCGCGTTTCTATTAAATATTATATACCAACAGAAATTTAAAATTATTTTAGAATTATTTCCAATATATCCGTATCCATCTACATTCATTCATTCATTCATTCATTAATTTCATTAAATGTATATAATTGTTTAATATTTTATTTATTAAATTATTATAAAATAACTATATTATTTATATATATATTTTATCGCATGTACCAACAATCTAAATTTATATATGTATATGTAATATTAATGAAATAATAATAAAAATAACAACATACATTAATTTAAAAACAGATAAGCATTAAGTATTTTTAACTAAATGTAAGTAACAATTCATATATATGGTATATATAGTATTACGTACACTGACTCTGACTGATTCTCTGGAGTGAGTAAGAAATAATTATAATTTATTTTAGTATTTAACAACATGGAAAAAAAAGATGAATTAAAAAATAATATATAGTATAATAACTATTATAATACTACTCTCGTTTATATCCATCCATAAACATACAAATTGTGTATATGAACACTGTACAGAATATAGTACAACATACACAATTATATATAGGATAGAGATTATGGTAATAATCTATATATATATATTTATAGAAATGAAGGAATTTGAAGAAAGATGATATGTTGTTTTTTGTGGTACATATTATTATATAAAATAAATAAAACACACACATATTATAATTTAAATTTAGAATTATTTGTATACAAAGTTCATATATAACAAACAAGGGTATTGTGTTGTATTGTATTGTACAAAAGAGTAGCTATAGTATAGTGCACTGGTTCAATATATATACCATACTATTTTTTTCCATTCCTTTCAGGAAGTTAAAATATGATTAATGTCGGTAGTTTTTATTTGTATTTATATTTTAATTTTTTAAATCTATATTTATATTTTATATGTTTATTATATTATAGGAAATGCAGCTATAAATTGAACTCATTTTGTATTTCTATATAGTGTTTTTTTTACCTATATGCTTGTAAATATAAAGTTATATACCAGTAAAATCACCCAAAAAACATATTATTAGCAATACAAAATTAATTTTACCATGAAATTAAATGTGAAATTGGAGGTATAATATGAATGTAAATACAAAAATACGGAATATTTATTAATCGTTGCGTTAATTCTGTGATGCAATAACTATATACATTCGCCGGCTTTTAATCAGATTTGAATACCCAAAACCTAATATATTTCCCGCACTCAATGATGGTAAACCGTATCGTAGTAAGGTATATCCAGATCATATTAAGATATCAATTAATGAACAAACCTTATATATAAGATCGAAAGACATTGCAGCAAAACGGAGCCGTACATGACTAACATCACTTTTAATGCTCGCTATATATGCGCGAATCGAATTTCCGAAAAAAATTCATATAATCCCATTATCGCAATTTCAACAAAATTTCAAGAATATTGGATTGTTATCATTTTACAATAAAAATTTTGTATGAGAGGTATTATTATTATGATTTTTCAGTCACTTATCTTAAATAAATAATTATTAAATATAAAATAAAATAAATTTTGTACCTGTTACGTATTTCAATATATTCAAATTAATAAATTAAAGTTTTATTGATATGTCATAAATTATTTACCTGAAATGAGAAAAAAAAAGAGAAAAAAAATGTTTAATTAATTTTATCAATAATTTACAAATAGGTATAAATTATAGATATAGATATTTCAATATACCTAATTTTATTGGCCATATAATACATTCAATTTTCTATATAATAATATATAAAAGTTACAATTTATTACATATATACAATTTGCATATATAAATATTATTATATCATTATCATAAATAGCTACCGCTAAACACACATAACATATAAAAATAATGGAATTAAGGAAATATCTATATGACGGTTTCCTATAACAACTTAACTGCGTACAATAAATGATTTAGAGCAGATGCCCCGTATAAGACGCTCAACCACTTGAAATACCATAAATATAAATGGCTTAATGATGATATAAAAATATTCTTTTCAACATTATATTATATAGCATAAAAACTGTTTGTTCAATAAAAGATATTTTTAAAATCGCTTTTTATGCGACAAACTTTAATATTAAAATAATATTAATTTAATGTTTTTGCATGTGAACGGATATAATATGTTTGGTATCCGTATATTGTTCCGAACATACATAAAATAAACCAAATTTTAATATATTGTATATAGTTCGATTTATTTGATCTTATACAAAAATAAATAGCATATTGGACTGTGTGGATGTTATAATATAGTACTTAGAAGTTATACTATATATTATATATATGGTATAAAAAAAAATTAATATTGTTTATTTGTTTCGTCGGTGTGAAACATAAATATTGATAAAATGAAAAAACAAAAGTATATATGTAACATGCAGAGCATAGCGCAGATCTTCTTATAAAATTATCACACAATACCAAATTAAATTATAATAATTTATTTATCACATAACCAATATAATATATAACAATCATCATCATCATCACCAACATCATTATAATAAATGCAAAGTAAATACAAATACAACAAAAGTATAAGTTAAAAAAATTTCGTTTTATTAATAATATTATTATAATGAGAATTATAGTACCAAAAAGTAAAGAAAAATAAAAGAAATATTTATTATCTTATGGCACATAATAAATATATTATTATTATTATTATTTTTATAACTTATAAACACTTTAGTTAGAGTATACACACGCACAAATACCAAAAAAAAAAACCAACTATATTTCAATATATGATTGGCCTATGGATTTACAAAAAAAAACACATATATATATATATCAATTCCAATATTATATATTTATATTTCTTACGTATATTTAAGTAAATATCTTATAAAAAATCATAATAATAATATGCGGTGTAAGGAAAAAAAAAAACGATATGTAAATTGAAAATTTAATATTATATTTAGACTATGTGCTGCTAGCAACAATAGTTGTTATTGGTTTATTTTTACAAATAAAGTTCAAGTACGCGCTAACAATAAAATAAATATTTATTTTTTTTTTTACACTAATCAATTTTGAAATACAAAACAAAAAGTATAAAAGTTAAAATTATCTCATTAATTTTTATATATAATTTTATGATTTTTCGGTTTTTTTTAAATTTTAAAACTCTTGATTTTATTCTCGGTTTTATTGCATAATGTATAACTAATCCAAAATAATATAATATAATCTATATGGAAGAGTTCAATAAACTTATAAATATATGAGTATACATTGAATTTCAACATATATAATGGACGTAATGATTTAAATGATTGAGGGCTGCAATAGCAAAATTTATGCCATAGCATTAAGTTTTCACTAGTATATATTTTTCTAATAACTTGCAAACTAAATTACGGGAATTAAATTTTCCGGAAAATCATCTTTTATATATTAAGTTATTCACTTTTATAATAATTACATATTATTTAATTTTACGGATTTTCATATTTATTCACAAAATTAACAAATTAATCTCATTTCAATTTTAATCTTTTATATAGAAAATATTTTTCCCCATCGATTTTAAAGATTTTCCATTCGATGGCAGTGAAAATTCAAAGAAATTAATTTATTTATACATCTCTTAATATTTATAATAAACAGAAAATCGTTCTGTTGTTGTGGAACAAGTGAGCAATTTAAAATTACAAACAATTTATTTTATATGATAGATTTCCAATTCCTCATACAAAAAATAGAGATATCCATTAAAATTATATAAAATAAAATGATATTTTCTTGAAAATCGATTTTCCACAAAATTTATATAGTGATGATATTTTAATATGACAACATTTGATCGCACTGCAGCACAAAGCCCACCATCTAAACACAACAATATATATATTATTATATACAAAAACAAAGACAAAAATCAACTTATTCAGTAGAATAATCCATTTGTTTGTGAATAATTTCGTATGTTCAATTTTAAATATAAGTTTATTATTATTACATACTACGTTTTGCTACGTTTCTATATCAATATATATTGGAAAAAGTCAATTATTCTGACGGAAATCACCTTTGCCATTTTAATTTCAATTTACTTTAAATATAGTCTGATTACTGAATATGATAGCAGAAGGAGGCGGCATCGGGTCTAGGTCTTAAAGTGAATGCAGACAAAACAAAATAATATGGTGCGGCAACGAATACATCAGGAATTAATCGAAATCAAATTGTTAATATTGAAGATTACAATAGTCAATAGTTTTGTATACTTGATAAATGTGGAAAATGATATTGAAGCGGAAATTCGCAGCATGGTAGCAACAGATGTTATTACGGACTATAAAAAAAACATTACAACGAGTTCATACGTTCAATATTAACATATCAGATCAGAGGCTTTGTGCATGACACAGAACCGTGAACAATTACTTTGGAACGTTTGAACGAAAGATACTCCGAGTGGCATATTTGGCGCCGTCAAAGAACATAATGGTTGGAGGCGAAGATACAATTTTGAATATGACAAGTTGTACGGTCATCCAAATATAGTCAAAACAATCAAAATCAATAGATTAAGATGACTTGGACACTTATTACGAATGGATGAGGAAAAAACTGTTGAATGGTAATCCAGAAGGTAGAAGGAGAGCCGGAAGACCTAATGGCTGGATGCAGTAAATTGTGATATAAATATCCTTAAAATTCAGCATTAGAAGACAATGACTGCTGGCACGGTAAGGTTGGAGAAGGCAAAAAACGCACCTGCGTTATAATGTCATGCATAAGTAAGTAAGTATAGTCTGATTACAATTTATATTTTTTGTGGGATTGGTTTGAGAGTTCCATTTTAAATGTGTCTCACACAGTGAATTTAATTATTTATTAATGTAAATCAATTGCATATACATATACAGATTGCGATCATCTCTATATATACTTCAATATTGTTGTAATTAACTAACAAAAAAATGATCTATTTATAGTGTTTATAATATGCGAACGGACGGACGTGCTTGCGTCAATATAATTTTTAACTATTTAATATTAAAAGTAAAAAAAAAAATTATCCATTATACAAAAATATTAATATCGATGCCAAGACAGTGCAAACATTATATGAATTTAAATTAAATATATAAATAATTATATATATGAATTTAGTGCATGGTAACTTAAAGCATATAAATATAATATAACTCTGTGCATTAGGACCTTAACTTAGTTTCCGTTCATTTTGTATTTTCCTTTATTCCAAACCATTTTCTCCGATCTGAGTGTGGTCAATGTGGTACTAGTGTGTGTGGATAAACCGATGGCGACCTATTCATTTTAACACTGTATCAACATTTTGAAAACGTTTCATGTAATATAGTATGACATTACGCTTATTAGTCACTATTGGTGGTCTTTTTCGCAACCATTAGACATTAGCAATACCATAAGAGTTCATGATATAGTATAAAAAATGAAATTTAATGTATGTGAGATGCGTGTCTAATCAACAAGAAAAAAAATAACATTACATAAATAATATACCACTTCGCTTCATAAAAAATACACATGTTGTGCGCGTATATATAGAAATGGAAAAATGTTTTAAAAAACATACACATTATTTATATTATTATTATTATTATTATAATTATAATTTTTACGCTTTTTTTTTCTTGATATAATTAAATTTTATAAAAATATGAATAAATGTTAACATGGAAAAAAAACAAGCAATTTTCATTTTCTTTTTATTGATATTTTTTCGATCATAAATTATATTTTATTTTACATATTATTCATATATTGTAGAATATATGCGGCTATGCACTAGATATACACACAAACAATTCTACAAGCATTGTATGTTATATATGTTTAGGTCTGTACCAAGGCATCATCCAAGCCATATATATACCATATGAATGGAATTTGTTGTTAACAATTTTATTTCTTTAATATACGATATTTAAACTTCATTATTATTTATGTATACACACACTCTCGCATAAAAATAAATGGAAAAAAAAACAATTCTGCGAATTGCTCTATAATTAATGTTATATGGTTTTTATATTTTGTTATAATAGTTTTTATGTTATATGCATCGGACGAAGGCGACGGCAACGACGGCAACGGCGACGGTGGATGGTGATATGTTGTTTTAATAAATAAATTATACCATATCTTACACAATTGTTATTCGTTTTAAAAAATAAACCATTCATAAAATATATAAGAAATTAAAAGAAGGAAAAACAACATAAAAACATAAAAAGGATATCACACATAAGTTAAATAATAAAAACAACTTAACCGCATCACTAAAATCATAATTTTATATACCCAAAATTTATTTGTTTATCACTCAAAAGAACTTCCGCTTTTTTTTTTTAAATTTTTCTCCTTACCTCGTATACTGATCGCATACATGACGCATCCAATACCATATATAAAACGCATATATAAACTGTGTGTAAATATAATTACGTATTATATAAATAAATGGTAATATAATAATAATATTAAGTGTTTGGAAAAAAAACCAAAAATAAAAAAATATTAAATAAATTTCGTTGTTGACACAAAAATTTTAAAATTGTTTGATGAAAACATGTATTTTTTTACATATATATATATACGAATACTTTATTTATATCTATAGCTAAACATATACGATAGCTTAGATAGATATAGATTATGAGTTCACTGTATACACACATTGCGACAATACCAAAAAAAAAATACAGATATTTTTAAACAAATATAAAAGTCCTTGCTCTCTCGATCGTTGTTCTTTTCTATTTTATCCTATCCTATATATTAACGAATATATTGTAAATCAGTGGCAGCTTATCGCATATATTATGTATATTGAGTGCTTCGCTTGTAAAATCCAAACTTTATATTGGTTACACAACAATGGAATTTCATATATTACGACCCATAATACTTTGAGTTTATATACGTTAGAAAAGAAATATATAAAAAAAATAGTTGTCATCTGACTATGGAATATGGTTACGTTAACAACGCTTTCAATGGAAAAGCAGCTATATTGTATATACCATATATTAAAAGCTATGAAGAGTAGATTCAAAATTTTGGTGGCAAGATGACCGGTAATAGAACACTTTTTGTTATACATCCTCAAAGATCATCGAATTGAGGTCATATATGCAATATGTGATTCCGTCACTGATAACATATATGCAATATATGTACGTATATAATAGAATAAACTCAAATCATCACGCAGGAAGCACATTTTCTCTATATATACGTATATGCAACACAATATATGGTAATTATATAATATTATAAAAAAATATATATATAAATGATGAAATTAAAGATAAAAAAAAAATAACATCAACATCCACCACAACCAATTTTTTGTAATGTATTTTCTTCTTTATTTTTTTTTTCTCGTATAAAACGTATATATGGACGCCGATTGATGTGATGCTGATGATGTATATTTTATATATACAAAATGCGGTCTTTTTGATGCAACAAAACCAAATATTATTTATAATAAATGATTATTTATTCATCATAATAACATATATAATAATTTAGTATATATATTACGTCGAGTGAGTGAGTGAGTCGTGATCATTGAAATTTATATTTCAATATGCAAAAATGATTTTCTTTAATTTATTTTGTATCCCTTTTTCTTTTTAATTATGATAGATATGAGGGACAAAGGAAATTAGTAGAAAATTATTCAATTGTAATGTATGGAACACATACCACTTACCCGATCAGATCAGTGAATATTTTAAAATGTTTACGGTTGAGTGTGTGTGTTATTTTGTGTTTGTCACAGCTAAATATAAATATATTATAAGGAAATGTAACTGCGATACAACTGTTTTTTAATTATTAAGATTAAGTGCATAAGTATCATATAAAAAGTCAATTAACAATAAAAAAAATGCATTTCATAGTTAGTGTTAAAAACATAAAAAAATTTGCGACACATTATCACAGATCGATATTAAATAACATTGACTGAATTTACGTAATTTATAAGCATTAAAATTGAATCTATAATTTGAGTTATCATTGTAGTTTGCAAACGGTGAAAGATTGCGTATATACATGCGTGTGATTATTTCGACAACAAACGATATACAAGTTACCACATAATTTAAATAAAATGCACAATCACTAATCTATTATAATTTATTTTTCACTGATTTTAAGTGTAATCCTTCCATTTTACAATTAGTTTTTCATTCTTATAAAGTGTATATGGGAGGTGAAATGGCAAACAACAATAAACTAACAATTAGTAGAATATATATATATACATGACGTATCAGTACATTTAATTGCAGTATTATATTAATTATATGTTGACATTTTAAAATTGTCATTGTTTACTTTCATCATCGATCCATTCCGCAGACGCATATTTCTGTATACACGACTTGTTTGTAATATAAATAAACTTAAAATTTATGTTATTATATTTTATCCTTTATTATTTCAATTATTTCTAAAGTCATGCATTTATTATCGGAATTTTTATTATACCAAAACAAAACATAAATTAATGATATACTAAACAATAATCCATTTTCATATATATATATATTTATGATAGACAACCTTCTTGCAATAATTAATTATATGAGTGTATGGATGGATGTGTGGATATTATGTGCAGAGGATGATCCAATTTGAGATGTATGTGTTACTATATATGAATCATAAATGCAAAAGAATATAGATGTTTGAGATTAAATTGTGCAAAATCATAAGTCTGTATTAAAAGTTCACTGTATCTGCGTATATAATTTTAATTTATAAATACGCAAATATATATACTTAACAAAACAAATCTTATAATATTATAAATATAATTATTCTATATTATTTATTATAATAAACAAAAGCCACAACAAAAATAACAACAAGTTTTACGTTATATGTTTATAGACAGAGAGCAATGGAAAAAAACAATCTTTTTAGTAATTATTTTTTTTTAATTTTTTAATTATATTATAATGAAAACAGAAACATATTACATACAATATTTAAATTAATGGCATCATATTGTTTTATGGTTCTGTCCGAAAAATAACCTGAACGAATTTTTAATCTATGCGTGTATCGCTGATTGAAACCATCGAATGGTTGAGGAAGAAATTTTCTTAATACGTTTCGGTTATATTTCGAACAGAGTGTGTTATACATTACCAATATATATATATATATTATTGTTGTCAGACAGACTTTTCCAGAGTAGAATATATGTATGCGGTAAATAAATATGCGGTATATATATGGTACATTCACGAGAAGGGATAGAATTAATAAATTATATTAATATATGTGATGTACTTTTTGAACTATTATATATGTAAACAAAGTGAACGTTCAATTAAATATAAATTGTATAGACACAGCCGAGTGCATGTGATAAATAAAAGAATAAAATTGCATATAACTGTGTAAGTAAACAAATATTAAAATAAATTCTAATTATTCTCTATAGCAAACAAATATTTGAATGTTCGTTTGCCTGACTGACACAGTCTTGGGATTATGCGGACTATCGGGTGAGGCCAAAAACCTTTTTGTTGTGTTGTGTTATTTTTCAAGATATTCACATTTTTTTCTAGAGTTTTTTCATGTAAAATATACAGGCGCTCTATTTAATTAGTCTTCTCGTCTTCGTTTGTCCATCAAACAAACTGTAAACCATATGATTGCAATTGAGATGGCAAATCTCTTTTAACTTTTGTTGAATATAATTCGATAATCCATATAGTCCTTGATAATCCTTAAAAACCCCTTACATATATAACAAAATTTTGTTAAAAAGGCGTAAGTATTACTAGCATTACAATTTTGGTGACCACATCACAGAAAATCTTTCCTGTTATATATGAACTTATCTCATTTAATTTTGATGAATTTTTGTATGAAATGTTTGTTTGTTTATATTTTATAGTATGTAATTTTTTCATGTTAACAAAAAAGGATATACAAATAAATTAAGGAAGGAGCAAGGATTAAATCAAATACATTTCTAGTATGTATGTGTAAGGATATTTTTTTTTTGGTTTACTTGTGCAACGCTTCTTATGAAAAATAACTAAAATGGGAGATTGAAAGGGATAAATGTTTCAAGGATCAAGGATCTTACCAGGATCATTATCACATTTAATATTGTTTTACCGAAAATATCAAAGAAATGAATTGATTTAATTAGATTTAATGTGTCAAAGATCAAGGGCATTTCTAGTCTATAATAAGAATCATTTTCACATTTACTCGTACTCTGCTTCATATGAAATCGTTGTGGAAATCAAACAACTGGTGCTACTACTAATATTTTAAAGGCTTTGCAATAGTTAAACAAAAGAGAACCATTATGTTTGATGGGTTATTTAAAAAAAAAAAATGTTTTTCGTTCTAAATGTACATATTTTGACTAGAATATAGAATATATATAATCAATATACTTGAGATTGTGTGTTTCTGTGAATCATAAAATATATGTTTATATGAATTATTATTTACTAAATAATAATATGTACTTAATTTCCAACAGTGCGATCCATAAAGCATTTTTTTATATTTATTATATTGTAATGTGTATATGAAATTGAAAAAAATACAACGTGACCAACTGTGAATGTAAATAAATTTTTTAATAACAAATAATATATGTTTCAACATTTTGACAGGTGTAAAAAGAATAAATTGAATAAAAATACTTTTGGTATTTTTTTTTTTTTTTTATGAAAAATAAGTGAATTGACAACCAACCAACCAACCAACCAACGACCTGCAGTTTTGTTATATTATAGTGTGTTATATATATTGTGTTTTCTATTAAATATCACATCACATACTCCTTCTTCATCATTTACATATAGCAAATAAATGAATTTTGATTAATAACATATGTTTTGTATTTTCTTTTTCTATTATACATAAAAATTCTTTCGGATGCATATTTTAATGTATCCATATATATTTCTTATAATTATAAAAGTATGTTTTTTATATATATATTGTTATATAGATTTGTAAAACTATATGCATTTCAATCTATAAAAAATGTATATAGATTTTAATTTTATTTTCGTATATTAGGTGTTATTTTATTTTAGTGTAAATATATTGTAATAATATAGCGCAGAGCAGCTGACCCATCAATCGATCAAATTGAATTATATTTTTGATGATTGTTACTATTTATATATATACAAGATATAGATGTATTCGACTATATAGAGTTAATTAACTTTGACAGCATCTCAGTAGCATATTTTAACGTATTTATTTATATTTACTCACGTATAATTGATTAGTCTACATATAATATGGTATATATTTTGTATACGCATAAATAATATGTGATTATTAGTGTGTATATATACAAAATTAAATTTAATTACTCCGAAATCAGTGTTTATATGTAGATTCATTAAAGTTTATATCTTATCGAATGCGTCACTTTATTTTTGTTCCGCGTGTAATTTTATGTATAGTATAAATTGCGTAAAAATTACAGAGAGTACAGATGTACTATAATTTAAAAGTGGAATAAAAAAAGTTAAATTTTGTCTGGAATCGGAAAATAATTATAATTTATGTTGAAAGAAAAAAGTAACTAGTATAAAAATCGAAATTCATTAATTTTAATATGCACACAACATAATTCAAGATGCTGTGCACGCGTAATACTGTATTCTGTATAGCGAATTAATTTAAGGACGAACCCACAATTCAGAATAATATAAGTGTTTTGGGTACACACATTTTATAGCATATAATTCCATTATTTAAAAAAATTTTTGCTCATAGGAAATTCTTGTTGTTTGGTTCATGCAAGAAACTATATATAGTTTAAGTCGCAGTTTTTTTTCACTAAACTATATCATAAATAAAAAGAATTTGTTTGTTATTTTTTATCTATTAAATTTAAACAGGATATCCTCTTTAATTAATATTACTATAATCAATGCCATTTTGATAAAAAAAAAAAAAATTTATATTTATAATAAAAAGGTATTTATATATTTGTGCCAACATTTATTTATGTTTTATAAATTTTTCTAAATTTATCGTATTGTCACACATTTTTTTTTTTTATAAATAATTAATTATTTTTTGCATTATTTATTATTTAATGTTTACATATAAATTGATATTCTCTCTCAATATATATGGGCATTGTTTGCCATCAATTTCGTATTCATAATTAATTAAACATTATTACACATTCAATTTAAATATAATAAAAAAGTGTAATAGACTCTCTATATATTTTTTTTATATATAGGTTAATATTCATATATTGTATATAGAACAATTGAAATACAAGTACAATATATCAATATTTATATAGACGAAGTTTGTTAAAGTAATGCAATTTTCCATTATATAAATTCTCAACACATAACTTTTATAATAGGTTTATATGACGAGAGTATATAAAATAAATTTTATTATTGTCCTCAATTTATACTTAATAAAAATTTTCTATATTATAATAAACATAAATATATAGAACAAAGTAAAATGTATACGTGTAAGTATTTCATTTTCATATATCCCCACTCAACCGTACACTTTACAATTTTTATATAAATCCATACATAATATCCATTAAGCGATGAAAATGCATTTTATAAAATTACAATGAAATATACAGAGTTTTATTGTATTATTATATGTACCACCATAAAGTTAATGATGATTTAACATAATAAAAAATATCGACTGAAAAATAAAATATAACTTAAAGGAGTATGTAGGAGGAGTAGTAGGATTATAATGACATGTCCTCTTTATTCTTTTGTATAAATTTTCATAATTTAAAAAAATCACTTGACTTATTTCAATATACGAACGAATGAATATATGTATAACAAAACAACATGAACATTATTGTGAAACAACAGGCATTTGCAATTTATATATAAATATATATTTATAAACATTACTCGTATATATATACAATATATGTTATAATACAAATAATGTAATGGGATACGACAACAATATGAGATGGGTTTGGGTGACACAATAACTTATATACGGTACATGTACGTGGTATATATATATTTAGTTAAAATGGATTGCACAAACACTTAAACTCAAGTTTATTATTTGTATAATATTATAACAAATATATATATATATAGTGTTTGTATGAGATGTTGTCTTCTTGCTTCGTTTTTCTACTCTACATGCATATATTTTTATATGTTTCCATTTAAATAAATTTTCTTATATACATATAGTTAAGTCATTTGTTTATCAAATATATATATATCCATAAAAAAAAGGATATATAGTTATGTAGGACAAACATAAAACATATATACTATACAAACACCCAAACACACACATAAACAGTATATGAAAATGAATGAGGTAATTGTTTGTTTTTCCTTTACGTATACTTTTATTTATATAAACGAGGTTAATATGAATTTACTTTTTTATACTCGTCGTATATCGATAAGAAAATAGGTGAACATCTTTATTTTATTTATATGATGCAATTTATGTACAATATTTTATATAGACAATTATTTTGAAAAATCTACTTTGCACGTATTGTTGAAAATTGAAAATCGTCTGGAATCTTTGATCATAGCCTCCCTATATACGGTATGATCGGCTCATAACAAAATGTTGTGCAAATGCATATATTTGATATGCAGTATAAATGAAGAAGAATGAACTGGATAATAATTTTTAGTTTAGGTTGATGATGGATTTTGATTTTTCTGATTGATATGGTGTTACGAGTGCAGTTTATACAAAAATACAACATCAAGCATATAGGCATCAAATAAGCAATTAAAAAAATTCGGTCATATAATTGAATATGTGCTCATACGGATGCACATCGTTAACAGATTGTATGCAACAAAACGTTCAGTCTGTTCCGGAGTTAACATATTTTAATCTCAGGGAAACTATCAGCATCCTAAAAACCGTAACAACTTGTATATAAGAAAATATTAACCGTTTGAGTGCGAATCGTCGCTATAGCGACGAATAGGTAATGCGCCAAAATTGCGGTTCGTCGATTTAGCGACAATTGCTAAAAAGGGGTGCATGGCACATGTATTGGAAAACATAAATGTGTCTAAATAAAGAAAAAACTGGTATTTTCTTCTAAAATATAAAATTTATGATAAAGAAAAGGCAGCAAATATGTGATTTTCATTTGTAACTCATAATTTTATCTACAAAAATCAAAAAGAATTATTGAAATATGTCACTTTTTTTAGTTTTTATGCTATAAAAGAATATTTTTTCTCAATTTCTCATAGCAATTTTCAATTAATTTACCAAAACCCCATAGCACTCAAACGGTTAAATATAGGTTTACAAGATGTACGCAGAGCTAATATATATCATATTAAATCTTTGAAATTTTTAAAATGAATGATGATTGCATATTTTAATATATTGTAGTATACTATTTCATATAAATAATTTTAAATTAATCTTAAAAGAGGTTATAATATTTCACATCTCATCTCATATATATATGTATATTATTTTTAGTATAAATGTGAAGTTATGACGAATTAATTTTATATTTCCGATATATGAGTCATCGTTATCGTTGAATAATATCATATATATTGTTATTTTTTGTATCATATCATATTAGAAAAATCCAATAAATTTATTTACTATTTGCAGATATTGTATAGAAATATAGTCAAGATAAATCAATAAAATGTATCTTATATTTATTATATTATGTTTTTGTTTTAAATACGCGGTAAATCAAAAACTATTACATTTCCAATTGCATATTGTAGACTTTTCTTTTAATAGCCAATAAATACACAATTTTATGTTTCAGTAATTTTGATTTGAATTATTTATATGACAACTTAAATATGATTGAATTTCTTGATGGAACACATTGAACTATAATTAATATATCAATATTCATTATGGCCTATCATCACGGCACCAGAAAATTTACAAACTTGTGCAGTATAAAGGTTAAGTTTCACCGTAGTAAATATGGGTTTTCTGGTAGTTTTTTATTCACCCACCGGTTGTAATGCACATAAAGTTTGCATGAAAATAATATTCAAAATTATCCCTTATATATATGTTTTTCTTTGCAAATTTATCAACCCTCTTCGAAAAGAATATTCATATACACAACATTAAATTTAATCAATATATGGAAAAATATTGTTGTTATAAAAATAATAATTTCTATATAATAATGACATTTGAAATGATTGTATGTAAAATGTATCGGCGGTCGTTTGTGAAAGACAATATTTTTTTTTCATTTTTAATAATATAGTAATGGATTTGTCCTTCACGAATTTTTATATGCATTACAATTAATTAGTTAAAAAAAAAAAAGACTGGATTATATACTTTTTATTTTTTAATGAAAATGTGTATATGTGCATTGAAAACAATTTATAACAAATTGCAATAAATTTATTTAGATGATACATTTTTATATCAGAATGGGATACATACAAAAATGTATATAAATATACAAAAAAATTAAAATTGATTTAATGAATTATTTTTTGTTAAAATATTTGCAATTTAAATTTAAAAATATATGTTTTTAAATGTTTTAATTCGTATATGTATTTTCTGTTGCATTTTATACTTTTTTTGAATTACTTTGAGTTATTTTATAAATTAATAAATTATTATTTATATTTTTAATATATTTAACATTGAATTTGAAAAATTGATGCAAATGCAACATAAACGCCTGTTTTTAAATTTGTCCACAATCAATTACAGACAGATGATTAATGCACGCATTTGTGAAATGGTTGTCCTTCAAAATATGGAAACCTGATAAAAATGTGTAGAAAATCTAATCAATGAAGAGCTGACAATTTGTCGATGTACACAATACAAAAATCAATCAGCTGTCAATAGAGGTGGCGGCGTTACCATAGATCCGTATATATTAGATAAAGTAATTCTGGTTATTTTTCGAACAAAGGATGTTGTATGGACATGATTTGTTTTTAATAAATATATATTATATATATATAGTAATTTTGAAGACAATGACTATTAAAATAAATAGTAATAATAACTATACTTAATTTTTTAAACTCGCACATATTCAAAAATCTTTTATGCGATACTTGTACATATACTTATATTTATTGATATGAGATCACGCGATGATTAATAAAAATTGTGCGAATATAATCAATTTCATGATAATCCAATTATAATGGCATTAATATGGGAAATATAATATTTTCTCATTATAAATATATTATAACTAACTAACTATTCCATATATATGTAGTGTAATGGAATTTCATTTCGTACACCAATGAATGAATTATATATATATAGCAAATAGTATAATAATAATAATTGTAGTAGCCGTAATTTATTGTATACAAAATGCATAAACATTTTCATATATATGTTCGGATGATGTGCTCAATTAGTCTGAATTTAAACTATTAAATTTCTCTAGAACAAGACGAACTTACTAACTTGATTTAAGAATGGTTTTGCTGTGGAAGGGTTATTCTATGTAAAACAAAAAAATTAATGTATACACATTTCGTAATTTTTTAAAAGTAAATCATATCAAAAAGGAGGTATGACGAAAATTTTGTTGAATTGGTTATATCGATTTTGTATAGATTTGCATTCGGAATTGTTCACATATAAATATATTCTTACACTATACGTACAAATAAAATACCATCAGATAAATCATGAGAAATGAAAAAATTTACAGTATTACTATAGGAATTTTAATATTTCGGGTAATATTGAATCAGTATTTTAGTCTTTTTTCGTCCACTTACCGAGTGGACTATATCAATTCATTACTACGACATATGCCAAGTTATACACCTCCCTAAATATAGGCTATGTCCGAAATATAGTTATACTACTCTATATATACATATTTTTCTTCATATATTTATAAGATAATCATATTTTAATGGAATACCCGAAAAAAATCTATGTGAGTATATGATAAATTAAAATAACATTATTTATTATTATTTCTAATTATATACGAATATTTCAGTATATCTATATCAGTGACGGTTGTTGAGTTTTTTAGATTTTTTTATTTTACTTTATAAGGCTCACATATGTATACATATAACCAATATTGGTCGATCTTTGACGGTGCAACAAAATTCTCTATTATACTATGCCGTAAAATTCTGGTTTACTCTTTTTGTCTTTCAATTGTTACAGTTCCATTAAATAATAAAATTTCTTCTAGCAAATATTTTGTTATTATTTCCTCTGTTACAATATATTTTGTTTTTTCGCCTAATCATTTTATATTTCGTGTCAGCAGTTTTATTTCTCCGCAAGGGTTACACACTGCAAAAAACTTAATATAAGTATAGAGACGCGCCACTGATCTGTGCATAGGTTCGGAACGCTTATATTTATATTATTAAATTTAATGGGAATATATTTATTGAATTAAATCATTATTTATATTAACAGTTTTTACACGTTCACCATCATCGTTATATTATAATAATGTATAGTTGATTATTATTATAATATATTGTATTTATAGTTACTTTGTATATATAATAGGATTTATTTTTATGAGGGTTTCTGACGTCATTATATATATATTTATATTTTTTATTAAATATACATACATCATCATATCTCATAAAAATTCCAAATAATAATAACAAATTTTTATAATAATATTTAATTTATGAATAAATAACTTTTTATATATCGAGGAAAGATGAATTGTGTATGGTGTGTGTGTATGCGTGTGTGTGAAAGAAAGAAAGGTACGAAACGCAATACACTTATTTGTGACAATTAAAATTCCATATTAAATATTTTATGATTTTATGTATTCAAAAGTCCTTTCTTAAATTTATGTATAAACACTTCGTCAAATCAACTAATAAATTTCTCATTTATAATTATATAAATATTTTCAAATCATATAGAAATATATTGTAAATATATATTCGTTAATATTATTAACATCCAACGAATATTTAACTCATATAAATACTCTTTTTTTTTTCTTACACTGAATGTGAGCATTCTAATTTAATAACATTTTGTAGTTTAATTAGTTTTCAATATAATAATATTTTATATATAATAAAAAAACAAAAAATAAACCAAAACTATTTTAGTATAATTTAGCAGCAGTAAAAATAAAAATTAAATATATGTATATTTTTTTAAAACCCTTTTATGATCCTATACACTTTTTTTTGATTCATTTGCCTCTATGCGTGTGCGTGTGTATACGTTACAAGTTTACCATATATAGCTAATATATAATTTAAAATATATATTGTTATATCACTTTTTTATACTCTTATGGTATACGCAAGGAATACAGACACGTAAGTAAATAAAATAAATAATATTTATAATGTATTTTTTTAATGAAATAACCGAAAAATTAGGCATTTTAAGTGAACATATGCGTGATTTGTCTGATGTCAAAACAAAACTGACATGTTACAAGTTAGTTGATGATGAGATTTTTCTTTCCTATATACCATATATATATAAATTATACACACGTCCTTTTATTGTATGTCTATCTTATGTCTACATATGTGTCGTTGTTTGTCTGCCTGTCGTCGTACATTAGTTTTTGTGGTTTAAAATTGGTGTCAATTTGTTAAGGAGGGGTTCCTTTTTCTTTCACTTATTTTTTTTTTTTTTTTTTTCCATAAACGTACTTGTCACTGGATTGAACCCAAAAGAATGAAAAATGTGTTTATTAACAAAAGCAATTAATTTCTGCGTATAATAAATTATTTAGAAAATATTAACATATGGAAATTATTACTTTCGTTTGGTGCTAGTTTATACACATTTGCTTAATTATTTGGTTGGAAAGAAAATAATTACCATTTTCTTTAAATTTTATTATATGGGTTTTCCGATTAACATAACAGGTAAATAATAAGAGCAATTTTTTTAATCTTAAGGATGTCAACAAGATGGTAAAAACAAGAACAGTTGTTCAACAACTAAACTATACATTTTGTCACGTATTTTATCAACTCTCGAATTTCAAGGTATTTTTATATACTGAAATTAATAAAGAGCTTGGTACTCCACCATAATGGAAATGCTATTTAATAATATATCGAATAATAAAGATTTTATTTGATAAAAGCTTATTTGATTATTAATATGTAATAAACGGCAATTATTTTTCCTCCAACCATATTGTGCAATATATTTTTGGTGTTTTATACGAGAGTGTATTAATAATGTGCTGAAATTACTATACATATATTATATATGCGGTAATATTTAATATTATTACAAAATTATTGTGCTTATAATTAAAATCAAGGAGTGTTTCCTTTTAAAAATGTTATGTGTTCTATAAAATATATATTTGTTGCCATACATATACTCATCGCAACACACATACAGGTTGTTAACGAATGCAATGCGATCCATTAAGGGAAAGATTACATGAGGGCATAATTTTCAATGTTGAAAATACAAAATTAATTGACACATTTTGATTTGGACTTATAGTGTAGCGATACGAGCGATACAAATTCATAGAGTCGTTGAGTTGGAAGACGAAGCCGTAAATAAAAATGTGTCAGTTAACATTTTTGAATTAGAAATTTGTCACATCCAATCCCATCACCACCTTAGCGTATTGCGCACTGCACTCGCGTGGACACCCTTTTAATATAGAGAGAAACTTTTATTGTAGCAAATAACTAATTATATAAATGTATATAAAAATTATTTATTTCTATCATTAACAATTCGTACGATATTTAACACTTTTTTTTTCTAAATTACATCAAATTTGAATATTGATTTTGTGATAGTTATATAGATTAGAATTAAGTATAGATATGAAAAATATAAAGAATAATTATATTATTATTTGTATTGTACCTATATTAACTGAACATTGTTAATATATAAAAAATGTTTCCATTGGTAAAGTTTGACCACAAATTTTTATATTATTTATAAATACAGCACACGCCAGAAAACATTGAATATTTTCTAAAAGAAAAAACCTTCTTCAACACATTCTGTTAAGATACATGGGACATCAATAATAAAATATGCATTGTTATTCTATATTATTATACTTATTTCTATACAAATATGGACACTTATTTGTTCTTTTGTATCTTTATTTTATATACACTTTTTTCACTCAATGTATCAGATACACAGAAAAGACAAAACAAGAAAAAAAAACATAATAAATAAATATTAAAAACAATTGGATTTAAAAAACGCATATTTATATAAAATAAAGTAAATATATCATTAGTAAAATTATGCTATTGTATACATAAACATAAAACAAGCATAAATATATAATACATATATTAACATATACATATTAATTATTATTACAATATAAAAATAAATGACATAATTTCTTTTTTTTATATAGTCATTGATATTGTTTGTGGACATGTTGTCGTTGTTAAATTATTGATGATAATATACATTTCAATTATAAATATAATTCGTTTGCGTATTATATATTACATAAATTTTCATAATATGAAATTATAATAAATTAAATTAACTAAACATAAAATAATATGTAATATCCTGTTTTGTTTTAAGAATATTATAAATATAAGAAATAATTAAGTAATTGTATATTTTATGTTGTGTTAAACTTAATGTTTATATTCCACTTATGGTGATGGTGATGGTGGGTATATGAAGAACCAACTACAAAATACTCTATTCAAATATTTAATATTATTACACCACTAAATATAATCGTTTCAGTTGACGAAAATCAATTTTACCCATATAAAATCTTTCTCATCCTTCCTTTTAATTAGAACCACAAAAAAGTATTATTTGACACATAAACAATCAATTTTTCACAATTTAAAAAAAAAAATGTATGGACAAAACGGGTTAATAATAAAATTTGAATTAAAATTTGCACATATATTAATAAATTATAAAGTGATAGTTTTCTATATATAACGTGAATGTTTTGTTTTAACCAAATTATTGTTATTTATTGAATAACACTTAATTTGGACATTATTTATATAGAATTTTATTTCATATATAGCAAATTTTTTAAAATGTATCCATATTCGTAATTGTATGTATATGGTGGTGGTGGTGGTCACCTGTGCAAATATATTTATATTTATGACTTAAAACTATAGAATAATTATTTTTAAAGTGGCTCAATTGATTGGAAATTTAATTAAGACTATACGAAAATCATATACTTAAAAAAAGGGATTAATATTCTTTGATTTGGTGAATCGACTACAAAAAGATACACTCAATTAATACACATATTTATTTGATTAAAATTCTCAATTAATTAATTATAGATTAATTGAAAAATATAATATTTTCGATATTTCGAAAAGGTAAACACTTTTCATTCGATACTCTATTTGTCCAGATAATACAAAAAAATTGCTACTCTGTTATAATTCGGATATTTTCTAATATATTAATGCAAACATATAGAAGAAATATCTCTATACATAACAAAAAGGATCGTTGTCATTTTTAATGTTGTTAATCTTCGTTTATATTACATGGCTACTGGACCACACACACACAGCAACATTTTTCAAAATTTCATAGTAAAAGTAAGAATAAAATGAGTGAAATTTTCAGAAAATTAATATTTGCAGGTTACTTCATAAAAAACGGAGAAATACCAATACAAAAGATTACATTTCACAATTTCTTTTTAATTGTTTAAATTATTGAACCGATACTCTATTATTTCTTTAAAATTTAAAACAACCCCTTGATGATTCATTCCAGATATGTTGTATTATTTTATTTTACGAAAAACTGAATCATCGTCATTACATCATAATAACAACTAAAGCATATATTGATAAAAAAAAAACTAATCAATTAATGTTCATTCTTTTTTATTTTCTTAATACATTTTTTTATGTGGTATAAATTTAATATTTAATTATTTTGTTTCTTATTAGATCTATATATATTTATTTATATGTCAATGTCAATTTAAAAAAAAAAAAAAACCCGATTAAAATTCCAATACAATTCTTATTATAGATAAATATAAATATATAATTACATATTGTTTAACTTTTTGGTAACGCAACCACGCGTTTAAGAAGACAGCTCATATATACAATATATATATGTATAGCCAGTCAGTCAGCCGAACAAATGCTATAGAGATAATCATTTGTTTTTTGTAAATCAAAAATCAACCCATTAACCTTTTTAAATTTTATTTACATATATATACCATAAAACGATAATATACATTAAAAATATTTATATAAGCATTTTTAAGAAGATGATGTTATACGGTGTACCCACTGTCCGAAAATTAATCGAAATGGATTAAAAGTATAAAATGGAAACAATTAATTTAGTTTTTCAATAAATTTATTATGTTCTAAAACAGATTCATTCTTCGTCTATTGAATTGTCGATGTCACGTAAAAATTTTGGATAATGATTGTATGTTTTTTAGCTTACACCAAAGTAAATAACATATGAAACAGTTGACAATTTCAAACAAATCGATTCACAATACATATTTCATTCAGTAACTAATAGATAATGCATTGCACCAGTTCCATTATAATTATAAAGTCATTCCGGGGTTATTTTTCGGACAGCAGCTATATGCATATATATGGTTTAACAATGGATGGATGAGTCATGTTTCTAAAATAATATAAACAATATAATAATTAACAAAAAATATCGTATAACATAAGGATACATTTTTATAATATTTCAATCATAATACAATAAATGTATGGTTTTATTTTAGCTTTAATAGACCACATCGCATTTATTGTATATGCGGATGAATTTGTCTGCATTTAAATTATGTTAAAATAAATAATGACACACATAATAATTTTTCTCATAAATGGATTTTATATATTTATTAATAATGTATAGGGGAATAAATTCTATTACGGACCAGTTAACAAAACAATATGGGTCATGTGTTATATAATTAGCTATTCTAAGAAGGAAGATTTTAAGAATAGATATATATATATGTATATAGGCGCACGCATACAGAAAATATTAGGATCTTGTTAAGGTGAAGTCAATCGATATAGTAGTATTATTATAAGGATAATTATTCCGAAGATTTTTTTGATATTTTGTATAAATTGTGAATTATTATCTCACATAGTTCGAATGATAAATTCATTAAGTCTATATACAATATCTATAATGTGATTAGTATATAGCTCTGACGGATAAAAGAATATTTGTCTGAACCGTTTACACGGCAAACATTGTAATAACTATAAAGTTCAAAAATAACAATTTAATAAATGTAACAAACCCTAATCTGAGTGCATATAAATATGAAACATGGTGAACTTCGCCATTGTTTATTAAAACAGCAAATAAATGGCAACTAAATAGCAGAAGAATTGAACAAATTGAAAAAATAATGCAAAAGACTTGAAAAAACTAATAGAAAAACAAGAAATTGTCTGCACAAAATAACATTGATTTTATAATATAGAATTTATTTTAAATCAATTTCGAAATAATATGCGTTAAGCTCTATAATATATAAAGCTCTAAATTTGGATGCAACAAATTATACTAAATATTAGTCCATTATTAGATATTTGACCCCTTATAAATCCCAGTCAATATTAATTTCTTATATTTTCAAACAAAAAAGAACTCTTACGAAAAATCAAATATATTCAAGATAAAGAAGGGTTTATAAATTACATGTTCAACTCAAAACTTCATACTTTATATTTATTTTTTAACACAGAGAAAAACAAATAGAATATTTTATATAGATATAGATATAGAACTTATGTTATATACTTTGAATTTTTTTTTATATATTGTATATACAAGAATTTATTATATATACACACAATATTATATAAATATTGTAATATATAATCTTTATGCGGTGAACACAGAATTGTGGCGCCGTCGCCAAAAAGTCTATATATATATGCGATTTCCTTTCGAATTAAAATCTGAAAATGAACTGTCTTTTTAGTTGTTTTATTGTATAGCCAGCAACATATACATGAAATGTTTGGGTGTCTCAATATGTTACATATTATTTAGTAGATTGACGACAATCATCAAAAACGATGACTTAATATATATTATATTAACTCTATGGTAATATATTTATAATGTAAATAATATATTATAATTGTTTAAAATACAAAAAAATATATATTATTATCTTTTTTGTATATTTGTTTGTACACGAACACACACACACAATATGAAAAGAAGACAAATAATATCACGTTATCATCATATTATTAGTGTTATTATACATTTATTTATTTATTTAGTTATATGTGCATCTTTATAATATTAGTCAAGTCATATTATAACTTTTATAATATAGTAACATGATTTTATTGTTGTTTGTCATCAAAGTTATATTAAGAGTACGCGTTCTATTTACATTCATATTGAAATAAAAATATATAATAATTTTATATGATTCTATACATTTTTATTTTCATGGTTATTATTTCATGTAGTGCGGTTGATATTTAAAACTGTTGAACTCTCTCTATCTATATTCTATTGTATATATGTTAGATATAAATATAAATGTTGTTGATATATATACTTTCTTCTTTTCATTTCATTATTATTCCAATGTACCACCACACAATTTTTAGTGATTCAGTAAAATTAAAATGATATAATTTAAGAATCATATAAGATGCATTGTTTCAATGTAAATGAATATGGTTGAGACACAATATTTCTGTCACACATCCATGGTTATGTGAAACTGTCAAAATTGCTGTTATTTTATTTTGAAGAGAAGTAAAAGCATTAAAAATTTAAATTTGTTTGGGTCGGCGGATCCTTGCATACATGTAACAAATATAACCTATTTTACAAAAAAAAAATTAAATTCATTCACACACAGCACCGAAAAATAGTAAATTGTTTTTTTCCTCTTCTTGGAAAACTATCCGCATTTGAGATGCCAATGAGAGCAATACTAAAACTACATTTTTGTGGACACATATATAAAATAATTTGGTTTGTTGGGATATTACAAACAAATTCACATATACGCATTTATTGATATATTATAATATCGTAATAATATATTTATTCTATTTTTGTGGCTTTTAATTAACTATATTTATAAGGTGATTGTCCCACAGTCAATATATATACACACTGCACAAGTATATGCGTCGTCCCATATAATGGAAAGTGTAAAACCGGAAACGTTACAAAACGGACTTAAAACATAAATTATTCTCTTTTAATGCAATAGCATATAGCGAGCGCAGTATAAATTATAAATAAATTAATTGCAGAATACTTGAAATTACGTGCATCTATTTGTGACTAATATAAAGCATAAATAAAATTGAAAAATTTTAAATTATATGTTGTTTGGGGAGTGACAAGTTACAAGTTACATCTTTATTTTGCAGAAAAATATATTAGATTTCGAACAATTTACAAATTTAATGGAAAATCAATATAGCAAAATACCGCGTTTATAAAAAAATCAAATTATTTTGGTGTAATGAAAAACGGCGGCAAAGATAAACTAAAAAATTACCAATGTCTTTCATGTTTATTTGTTTATTAAATAATTAAATTTTAATTTCATTCCTTATAGCTATGTATATTCAACTATTGGGCCATTCACCTTACAATAAACAATAATAGAAAAATAATATTTCATATGTAATTTTGTATCGCTGCACTGAACTTTGGAACAGAACAATAAAAATTATACATATTTGTAAAATGGATGTACAGAAAATAATGCGTTAATTTTATTTATTTGATGTTGCTGACAAGAGTTAAACGCGACGTCTTATCCAATTGAAAACGTAAGTGTTTTATAAATTTAATAATAATTTATGATGCATTTTTTTCAAAAGGACCAGGAAATATTGATAACATAGTTCATGTTAAAATTTACAAGAATCAACTAATAAAAATACGAAGAAATGACTTCTAAAGTAAGCTAAAATTTATTTATTTATTTATTTATGGCATAGTTTATAGCTCTGCATATAAAAATTACATTGAATTACGCCCATTGTAAAGTGGAACACAAATAAAAATTTAACAAAAAAAAATTACCAATAACTTCATTCTGTAATTAATCGCATGCCGACGCGCTTTATTTTTTTGGATTACCCCGTTGCATTTGCATTGATCAATATTATATTAAATACATTTTATTTACAATTATAATTACTAATTGAATTTATTTTAATTCAAAATTTATCATTTTTATAAAATTTATATTTATTATTTATAACGCAGTAAATCTCATAAAATATTGTGTTTTAAATAAAGATTATATAATAAAATATGTTAATAACTATTTATTTTAGTTAAATAATTTTCAGTTTGGAAAATATTAAAAATTCATCTCATTACAACAACGCGGTAATCAATTCGGTGATAAATAATGAAATGCCGTTTTTTGGGCTGCTAAATAATAAAAAAAATATTTTAGATACAATAATTAGAAGTGATCAAATAATGTACATGCGTCCAGGCAAAATTATATGAATTTATCGATTTAAATGAATTGAACGAACACATTAGATTACGAATTAAAATTATGATTTAATTCTGATTCTGATATAATGATAGCAGCATAACATATGTTACTAAAGATTAATAAACTTACTTGTCTTTAATTTGAAAATTCTTAAACTATTAATTATTTAATGATTAACATTGTTAATTGTTCTTTGAATTGTATCCGCCAACACCATATTTTCATTAAATATTAGTTTTTTTTTTCAATTCAATTGAGTAATTTTTATGTATGAAAAATACGTAAAAATTTCTTTTCTCATGCCATCAATCATGTCGGGAATTGAACACTCGCAACTTCCGATGGATTAATGACAGGCGATTTATAACCCACAGCGCCATTGAATCACTTACTAATAAATATACATAATTTGTATTTAAGATAAATGAACAAAACAATTAACAAAATTTAACAACAACAATGTTAATTAAAATATAAATTTCTATTGTGTATTATAATCATCCGCATCGTACATATAACCGCATAATATACGCGCAACCGTTAACAAATTTCTGTGTCTTTTTTTTCAAAAGCTATTGTAATTTGCTTTTGAATTATTAATATAATAAATATTTGGATATAATTTATGTAAAAAATCAAGGATTTAATCAAAAATGTATTAAGGTATTAAGGCGCAGAACTACATCATTCGAAAATGGTCGTATATTTACAAAAAAAAAAATATGCAATTCTTTTTTACATTTTCAGGTTTAGCACACTGTTGTGATTGAATTTTATATTTCATATGTTAAGTTATTTATATATATGCGATCTTCATGTAAAATCCATTTCATCATCAACCGATTTACGAATGGTTTAATAACTGTAACATTATAGAATAATATTCGATTTAAAAATCGTCTCATTTCGAATTTAACAAGACATAAATTTTAACAGGAAATCTGATGATATTAAATCTTTTGCTTTTCAATGAAACCGCGTAAATAGTATTTAAGATAAAATTGATATTTATAAATGGGGAACATAATTGAAAATAAATATACATATGCGATACAATTAATATAATAATTTAACTTACGAGAATTTTGAAAATAGAACATGACATCTATAAAAACTAAAAAAACGTGCATATCCTTACCTGTAATTAAATAAAAAAAAAAATTGTTTAATTATAAATAGAAATTATTTTTAAAATAAAATAGTAAAATACAAAAAAAAACAATGAGCATATGAAATCACATATGAGGACGACCGGTTAAAGTCAAGTAGTCCCACATAACACTCGGAAAATTATAGTTATAATATAAATTCTATATTTTATTCATTTGTGGATGGACATTAAATCACTATCCAGAATCATATTACTATTATGTACTACTACTATTTTCGACTTTTGAGAAACTTTTAACATTGACGCAATTTGTTTTATGCAATAACTGAAGGTTATAGATATAGAATTAGTTTATAGACTATAGACATACATTTTTTAATTAATTAACTAAATAATCTTTTATATACAATACATAAAATATAATATATGTTATTATATTCTATTTTTATAAAATTTTAAAATAAAGTCTAATTAAAAATTTGAAGAAAAAAAAAAACAAAAAATGTTATAAGTACAGAAAGAAAAAAACTAAATTTTAATATAACCCGACGAATGGGTGTGACCCTGAGAGGCTATATAGTAAACAAAAAATTACATTTAGTAATAACAGCTACAATAATAAAAGATTATATTGTATATTTTAGCAAAATAAAAAAATTAAAAATACGATTATTTTTTGCGATATTTAAATTTACAATATATTTACTATTGCACGCCCGTAAATTATGACCACTTCTATCAAATGAGTTTATTTTATGGGTGACGATCTATATTGTAATGGTGGAGTACAGTATACTTATGAAAAAAATTGTTTCCCAAAAAATCGACATAAGGTTTTATTACACAGATGCTATCGTTTTTCTTCCATACTCTGTCTGTGCGTGCGTGTGAGTGTTTATAGCCGCAGTCAAATACAAAAAGATAAAAGAAAATGTACCATAATAATATAATTATAATTCGCAAATATTAAATTTCATTTAACACAAAATTAAATTATAATTATGTTTATAACATTTTTTTCTTATTATTATATATGTAGAGCTTACACTGATTGAAATGTGCATAGTGTGTCAAAGAATTTTTAAAACTGAATCTGTAAGATATTGTATATTATATTTGTTTTATCCAAAAGCAATCCGCTCGTTCGGCTTTAATGCAATATTGTTATACGCCGATTTAATATTAATTCTAATACCTGCTCTGCGCTATGAAGAATTGCATCCAAAGCACAGCGTCAAAGCTGTTTGTATGTAGTCAAAAAATTATTATAACAACACAGTTTTAAATTCATATTAACAGTTTTTGGTATAAAGAAGAAGTCGTAAAGAGTGAATATGCGGTAGATGATTCAAGATTCACACACACATTTGATATATAATATACTTAAATAAAACTCAATCTATAAATTTATTGCAACAATTGGTGGTTTTTTCGAAGTTTTACTTTAACTTTATTTACAACTGTTCCATCAACATAAACAAAAATTTATTTCTCTATGAATGAACCGTTGAGTTAAGTGTTTATAAAAGAGATGATTTTGAACTTAAAGGATTCTTAACCGAATGACAACCTTAAAAATTAATTGACACACTGTGTACACTTAATATTTAGTTGCTGTATAGTAAAAGATTTTAAATACATTATTTAATTAATTTTTTATGAATATAGAGGAGGTACGATAGCGATTATATTTAGAATTAAATCAATTTAATAGGATATCGGATTATAATTTTTAAATATAAATCGGATCACAGGGTCACAAAAGCTTCCGACATCTTTTAAAATTACAAGAAAAAAAATATAAAAAAAACGATAAACAAGTGACAACAATGAAAAGGTAATAATTATTCGCTACACAAATAAAAAAAAATATAAGAAGCTTATCGGGAAGAGAGCCTTAAGTGTTAAGAAGAAAAAAGAAGCAATCCCATTAAGAGACCTCTTAACTATTTACTTATAATTTTTTTATTTAAAATAATAAAATTTATCGCTTAATTTTATTGAATTTTACTCACACAAAGATTTTATATTAATAACATAACGAGACTATATTTGGGCAGCCAGCAAACAAAGACTTCTTAGAACTATAAAATATTATATAAAAAAAAAACGCCTTTCGAAAAAAAATTAAAAAACAAGGAATTCAAAAGGATATTATTGAACAAATAAAAAATAATTTTGGTGAGTGTGCTTAAAATACAAACAACAAACATACACATACACAAAATATTTGCATTCTCTTTATTGTTAGTATAAACAACAATATTATTTTTTTTACCTGAATCTAAAATATCAACAAATTAACTATACATGAATTTAAAAAAAAAAATAAAAGGGAAACATTTATAGTATTTTTCGGGATGAATTCAAATCAAGAAGGAAAAAGATTTACTACTTCTTTTTTTTTTTTTAATATTCAGTAAGTTCACACTAGAAAAAAAAATAAATAAAATAAAATAAAAGATAATTTATTTTTTTTTTCAACAATTGATCTTGAACTTGAAGATTTTTGTTTACATTTTTATTGGGCTATAGTTTTTTTTCTTGTTATAAAGCTTGTTTGGAAAACAAATTTAGATGATATGTTTTTTTAAATATTGTATTATATTTATTTAGTTATTATTATTTATTATATAAATTATTATTATTATTATTATTATTATAACCGCATAACGATAACATAGGAAAAAAAGAACCCAAAATTAGAAAGATAATAAAATGCTCTTTTCGGTGCTAATTTAAGGGATTGTTATATAATATATATTTTTAACCCTTATATTTAAAAATAATAATAATTCATTTTTTAGAAATGATACTTTCAAACATATACCATAATATATTCTCCCTGAAATTTTAAAAAATCACATTAACGGCAATATTGCCAAGGGCATTTATTTAAAGTTTTCAGTAAAAGTAGCGCAGCTTTTCAAAATTTCTTTTTAAGAAAAAACCATTGTGTATATGGAGATTTATACACTACGAACTAAACTTTTAACTTCCATATTTATTAAACAAACCAATCCATATTTAAGTTTTCTATTGTGGCCCTACATATATTTTCAAATATTCCGTTTCGACTCAGATCAACCGCGATCACTAAAAATCCACAAAAATATAATTAATTTTTAAAGCCAATACAATACTTTATTTTTCTTTACATTCAGTTCAGTTATTCTAATCATTATATTGTTAAAAAGAATTTATTATATGTATAGAGAGATAAAAAAGGAAATAATAAATAATTTTAATGTATAGAAAAATATAATGTATTTGTCACAATAATTGTGAAGTATTTCAATTTTGTAAATTAATATCAATTATAATGTGTTTCGATAAGGGAAATAAATGATTGTTGATTAGAATGTTATTTATGGCGTTTTTGATTTGTTTGAAAAAAATAAATAAAAAGTATTGTAATAAAAAAAAAAAGGGTAGTTATATACATTTATTTATGCGAACTATTGTCAAAATGACTATATTTTAAAATTCTCTTAACACCTTAACTAATTACATATAAATTGAAAATGAAAACGAAAACGAAACTGAATCGAATAGATGTATTCCATATCTTTCGTTTAGTGGTTTCTATGTAACATCAATTTAGTTTCGTTTCCGTTTTCAGCAGGCCTTTACACTCAAGTATACTAATTCTAAGGATAATTCAACCCAATATATATTTTGGTTAATCCAGCAATTGTAATTAAAGACTCAAATATGTGATGCGGGTAATTTTTTACGACAGACCATAGTTTTAACGGATTTCCATTTTTGCTTACAGCATTAAAAATTATAATCAATTTTCAATATTTCATAGTGGAGATTTTTAAAATTGATTCACTCGTTCAAAAAATATAACCAATCGATGGCATAGAAAATTTAAAGAAATTTGTGGTACTGTATAAAGTGTGAACACCTAAATGCGACAAAAAATGAATACAGTACCATTATTTCATATAAAATTTCAATGACATCAAATGGAAAATCGGTCGCATACCTATTGAACGCGTGAATCGATTTTAAATATCTCTTCTAAGAAAGGTTGGAAATTGATTATAATTTTTGTATTTCTGTTACAAAACTGGAAATCCATTAATACCATGGCGCGTAATTCAAAAAGAATGATAATTCTTAAAAGTCGATTTTCCGAAAAAAATTAGTAAGTGGACATTTTTTTTTCATAATGCAGTCTATTTTCAACTCGTCTACCAGAAAAATATAGTGATATTGCAATCTGAAACATATTTTCAGACGTCGCCACTGGATACTGTGCGTCTGCTGCGTATATGAGGTGGCACATAATGCAAAATAATATTTACATTGATAGTTATTCCAAAGTCCAAACATAGTCAATTGGCATCATCTATGCATATTACAATCATTTGCTTTAATAGAAATAAAATGATTACAAAAAAAATAAATGTTTACCGACTTTTTATGGTAAAATCCTCTGTGGGTAAACATATTTATTTATATAGATATACTTTTGATTATTATAAAATTTTACATTATATCGATTTATAGTAATATCATAAATCTCTTTATAACTATTATATTTATATTTTTTTTTATTATACCTTTTCTAGTTCACAGCTGAACCCTCTTGAAAAAAAAATGGTGTATAATAAATATATTAGAATAAAAAACATATAAGAAATAATGTCAATATCAGAGCAAATCTGTAAGTTTACATGTAGTCGCTATATGATGAATATGAGTGAGTGAATATTTATTAGTGATAAAGAATCTCATGTTGAAATTTAAAACATAGATATTCACTACAAAAAAAAAGATGAGATTTTATTATATTTATATAATTCGGTGGCAAGCTCTATATATATTCTAAACTCTAACTAAGAAATATTTTATTATAAATTATTTAAAAATATATAATTGGAAATGAAAGGCGACCGACGCTATACAGTGTAGCCGAATGTGTTCTCTTTAGTTTGATTTTTAATTTTTTTTTTGTTTTTATATTCACAGAGCTACTAATAATAAAGTTATTTGGAATTCTTTTAAATCAGATATAAAAATTGAAAATTTATGTTATTTAGATTTTATGATTATTATAAATAAAATATATATTGAATTCAAGTTATTATAATGCAATGCAACACCAAAAACTAGACATAAGTATATATTTTTTTCAGGTTAAAGGTAAATAATAATAATATATATGCAATATTTTAGTCTAAAAGTAATCTATTTTAAAATTTACAATATTATTTATAACACAACTATAATAATATATTCATTTTACCATTTCATCTTTTAATATAACAAAACATTCTCTATAAAAATATATGTACAACGTTAAAATATAAATGATTCTTTATAGTATATAAAATAAATAACAAAATATAAATAATAAATCAAAAATTTGAGCAGATGATAAACTAAATTATAAAATTTCTTTCTCCTATAAAATTTCATTGTTATTATTATTTATATATCTATCTGTAAGCAAAATGTATTCGTCTCCAAATAGTTTTGTATTTTTATACTTTGTATACAATTTATTTATTATTAACATATTTTTAAGGTAAATAAATATGTAATATATAGTTCAGGAAGTTCCGCTGTATGAATTCATACTGTCACTGTTTCTATCATTGCCTAAACATCGTTATTATTAATATATTTTTAGATACAGAATTTTGCTACGTATATTATAATTTAAATTAATGCGTGCAGTTGTTGATATAGAGTTCTGTATATTAACGTTAACGTATTTTACAGTGACTATTAACCGGTATTCTACTAAAATTATCATGGTGACCTATACGTAGAAATATATACAAACTAATTGACCATGTAATAAATGTTGTTGTTGCCTACCGATTTTAATTTGTCCGAACGAGGAAAATATTTACAAACAAACAATGTGACACTATTCTTACCAATTATATATTAGGAATATCTTGTGATACGCAAAACTGACGGCTAAATTTTAGTGCATGTAAATTGTAAATGGTGCAACTATATAATGGTGGGAGTATTCATATATATTAATATAATTAAACTTTTATTTATTTTCGTTAATAAAGAATAAGAATACAAAAATTATGTCGTATTGCATACGATGTCATTTGTTATATATCGTCGATAATCTATTATAAATATTTAGATATAGTTGAGCCTTATAAATTCTATATGGAAAATATATTTAATTATTATTAAATATTCCTGATAGAATACACGTAAAGACTTATATATTGATATATTTATTTATCTATACGGTTATGTATATCAAAATTATATTGATCCGATCAAATCAATTCAGACAATATTACACATATAACATTTCTAAATAATATATAAAAGATGCATATATGCGTTTATGCTAAACAATGCACGCCTATAAATAATATAATGTATTGAATTACAAAATGGACCTTTAACAATTCATTCTTTTCATTGAGAAACCTCTAACTCTATTTAACATTTTATTTTTCGCATTTTTTTCACCATAAAAATTCACATCCCAACAGCTGTGTTTCAATCGAAGTTTGTTATATATAAAAAAATAATATTATTGTATAGTACTGATTTCCATATTATATGACAGACGCAACACCGGTTGAAATTTAGTTTAGTATAAAAAACCATAAACACAATATATAAAAATATCCAAAAAAAATTAAATCAAATTTAACTAATAGAAATAATAGCGATTCAATCAATATAACAAAGAAATTGTCATCGCACGCACATATATGCAACGAGCCGTTCATCGTCGAAGCAGAAATATAGGATCGATAAGAGGAAAAAAACATCTTCAAATTCAATTTTCATTTAATTCAACAGGTGTTTTACAAAAAAAAAAAAAAATAAATAATTATATCTATCAGAGAAGAGGTTTATAAATAAATTTATTATATTAAGATCAAGATCTTTTATATCGCCTATTTAATATAGTGCTATAGCATTTTTTATTTTATAGTCATTTAGTTATTTAGTTATCTCGCTCAAATATTAAGATTTTGTTGTATGATAAATATTTTGTTATTTTTCTTTTGGTAAATACGATCAAAAGACATAATCATTTAGGTTATTTAGTTAACATAAAACATCAGTAAAGAAATAAAATGTAATCAAAGATGAACAACAACAACAAAATTTAAAAAAAAAAGAAAATAAACAACAAAATTAGAATTTTAAATGAAAGTCATTAAAAATAAAATTTTAAACTGTTGTGGTTTACATTTTTACATTTTATCATATCACAAAATTTTATTTATACTATCTTTTAATTATATAAATATAAATTTTGAATGATCGTAATATATATTTGAATGCGTATCTATATTATATAATAAATCTCTTATACAGCTCTATTGGTAAGTATAAAGTTTAACATTTTCAAATCGAAAGGATGCTAGACAATTGCATAAAATATTCATATATCAAAATGTATAAATTTTTTATAAAAAAAGTTACTTCATTAACCGAAGAAAAAATACGTATATTGGAGCTACTCAAATACGTGTAACGTGTGTGTGTGTGTTCGTGAGTGCATATAATTAAGATAAATAGAAATAAAAATTTTAATAAATTATTATAATTTCTTTCACCTACGTATACAGCACTCTGTGTCCGAAAAAATAATATCGGAAAAGAATATAAACACAATTAATTTACTTTTACAATTATAGAAAGGTTATTCCAATTAATGAAAAGCAATTTTAAACATTTTAAATATTTCAGGAGCATTTCTTATATACCAATTTTAAAATGGTTCGTTGTTCTTTTTACATCTTTAGACCGACGACACACAAAAATTACCAAAATATTATAAATTTTTAACAGAGAGTTTGTTAAATTCACAAGTTTACAATACATTGTTCCATCGGCAGCCAATATGGATATATTAGAAAATAGTTCCGGTTATTTTTCCAACAGTTGGTACGTATAAATAAATAATAATATGTATAGAGATGAATTAATGAATATATTTACATAAATATATATATATATATAGGATGGAATTAATGAGGTTAATATAATATATTAATATATTAAACTTTCATCTATAATGCACGTATATTAATATATATACGTATCGCTATTGTAAATTATACAAAGAATATAGACAGCCGATTGTTTCTTTTTTACAACATCATATGATATTTATAATTTTATGTAAATTGTAGGTGTCATATTATAAAATTTTAATTAATTCATTTCATGTATTTTATAAATTAATGTATTTTATAAATGAGAAACATTTTAAAATGTTTTATTTAGTTTAATTACGCAGGGTAAAAATAAAAACTTAGTTAAAACATCGTATATGTTTTTATGTATATATAGAATCTCAAATAAACTATATAATGTAAATCAACCAAAAGCGAATGAATAAAAGTTTTTAGCTTCTATAGGTTCTTTTTTCGAAAATTACAACTATATCCAAATATATGACAAATTCGAAAGCATCTGCATCTGAAGGATAGATATGTATTATAAATATGAGACTAGTTAATAAACTTAACATGGAATTTCAATTATTATACCGATGTGGATAAACCAATATTGTGGGTGCTCCGGATTATTAGTCGACCTCCAAATTTTGACAACAAAATTATTTTCTCCTGTTCGAGTAGTCAATATGGGTATTATTTATTTTATGTATTTTAAATTATACATGACCGTAAATTTGTTTCTTAAACAAATGAATTGATTTTGTTGATTGTGAGTAATGTTTTTCTTCTTTCCATATTTTATGATCATTTAACACAATTTTTGATTCCAATTCTAAGATTCCAACCGATTTTTACTCGATATATTATCGTACATTTATTGTGTAAAAAATTTTAAACTAGAATATATGATCTTAAATTGTTACCAAAATTAAAAAAAATGTTAAATAAAACAATTTCTATTTAACATATTTTTTATTTAATTTTTATAGGTGTATATAAATCACATGACACAATCAAATTAACAAAATAAAATAGAAAGAAAAACTATATAATGTAAAAACGAAAAATTTTCATTTCAAAAACTATTTATATTTAAAAACTTTATATACATATTTTCTAAATAATATATGCAATACACACACACACACACACACGCGTTTATATTGTAATAATACATGTATAAATTAGAATCCAAAAATAGAAATGCAGGAAAATTGAAAAGTTTTCTTCTAAATATACTATTTATAATAAAATGTTGTATAATATATAAGATAAGAAAAACATTTTATTTATATAGAGAAAAATGAGAAAATTCATTCTTAATATAAAGAATATATTTATATATTCTTCTAACTGAATCTATGGCATGTATGATATAAGGAATAATATAATGTTGATGAAAAGCAGCTGTTAAATGTATAATATAATAAAAACTTTTGATATAATATTATAAATATATTTGTTAATGTATATTATGGTATTGGTATGTTATGCTATTACTTATATATATATAATATATTCGTATATAGCTGAGTTAAATAAAGATCATTCAAGTGAATTATTTATATATATATATATATGGCTTGCATATGTAATATGTATATATGGCTGCGCCGAAATGATATGGTTGACTGATGATGGTCTATGTTTATTAACAACAAAAACATAAGAATGTTAGAGCGATGAAGTTAATTGCGATGCACGCACATATATACAAAATTTTATATATTATTATACATACATCAAGATTTTGATTGCCAAAAATATAAACAAAGTTCAATGACCTCACTCACCAGTTATATATTTTATAAATTACATATAAATAAATATATGAATACAAAATGCATATTGTAAATATTCGTATATAATAATATTTTAAATTAAAAATGAAATCGATTTTATATATGTTCTTACATTATTATCAAATTTAGATATCTTAATATTATTTTATATTATCATAAATAATCAAACAAATGGAACTTGAAATTTTATCATGCATGAAATTTAATTTCGTTTTTTATATATATGTTAATAATTTTTCCATTATTTATTTTACATATTATATGCGCGCGATTGCATATCTCGCACCCAGAAAAAAATTTATAAAAATTAATAAATATTAAAATTTTTGTTAATATACATATTTTCTTATCATAAAACAGAAAGAGGATGCAATAATAATAATAATAATAATAATAATAATAATAATAATAATAATAATAAAAATAATAATATAAAATAAATAACAAAGTAGTATAGAAGAGTTTGTTTGAATACATGTTTCTGTTATCAAAAATTTATTAATAATATATTATAATGCCTTATTTATGCAGTAAGAAAATATTTTAGATTTAAGATTTATTGACACATATGCTGCATAAATGAAAATTAATTAATAATACATAAATACATAGAATTATAAATTATACAGTCGCAGTATAGTGTACTTACTACGACGCAATGATTTAATTTAATAATTAAAATTTCGAATTCGAAACATCATTTTCTATCAATATAATCGCATCAAGAAATCACCGAATATTTACTTTTTTCACTTACACAATTGTTGATTGTGATTGCAATATCACTATATTTTTCTGATAGAAGAGTTGAAAGTAAACTGCATTATGAAAAAAAAAAAATGGAATTTCCACTTACTTAATTTTCCGGGCAATCGACTTTTAAGAATTATCATCTTATTTAAATTACCGACTATGGCTTTAACGGATTTCCAGTTTCCAGAATTACAAATTATAATCAATTTCCAATCTTTCATATAAGAGATTTTTAAAATCGATTCACTCGTTCAAAAAATATGATCAATTTTCCAAACGATGACAGAGAAAATTTAAAGAAATTTGTGGTACTTAATAAAGTGAACACCACCCAAAATGGTACAAAAAATGTATACAGTACCATTATTTCATAAAAAGTTTCAATAACATCAAATCGGTCATATAGTTTGAACGTGTGAATCGATTTTAAAAATCTCTTTTATGAAACATTGTAAATTGATTATAATTTTCAATGCTGTAAACAAAAATGGAAATCTGTTAAAACTATGGCCCGCAATTAAAAAAATTGATAATTTATAAAAATCGATTTTCCGGAAAATTTAATTCGGTGAACACCCAGATTTTTTTTTATAATTTAGTTTAATTTCACTCAGGTTATAAGAAAGATATAGCGATATTGAAAACTAAATGCTATTTCTCAGCTTTCGCCACTGGAAACCTGTTAGTTTAACCATTTCTCTCAGTTGTGTGAATATATAGGAAAACTACTCTGGCTGGTATTTTCTAGACATTTCATAATAAAACCCATTCGAAAAAGGAAATTTGATTTGTAATAAATTGTGCATATAACTGACGTTAATTAAAACAAGCTTTTATCATAGCAGAACTACACTTACACACTTACTATGGATCATATAAAATAATATCATATAATAAATTTCAAATATCCTTGTAAAATCTTATTTATATATTCAACACGTAATGTTTTTCTTATATTGCGAGATATTTACCATTAAACACAGTTATAAATATACAGTTATGTATTCTAATGCACCCACGATATCATGGTAGACATTACTATGTATCATCGTGGTGTTACAATAAGATAAGAGAATCTAAAATGCATTTTTATATTATAAGATAATTATTGGAATTTAGCATGAAATAATATAATAACAATAATGATAATAAATACGGGCATATTGTTGTCTAAGGTCCTTTTTATAAAGGATATTTATTTATTAGATTGGAATTTGGGTTATAATAAATAATCATAAATAAAGTAACAAATGAATCATATTTGGGTTCATTTTTATAATGCTATAAAATAAATAATCTATCTTGTCTGTTGAAGGACATTGTTGTTTATAATCTTAAGAATTGTAAATTAAATTAAAAGTATAAATAAATATTAAATATAAAAAATAAAAGAACTAAAATTATACATATATCTTAAACGTAATTTTGCAAATTGTATCCCTCTGCTGTACACATTTACGACGAAATTATTTGCTTTTGTTATAAGAATAAAATTTAAATTAAAAAAAATTGAATAAATATTTTGTTTATGATAAAATTTCATTATTGCGCGTCAATGCTTGTTTTTGCATTTATAAATATAAAATATAATTATTATAATTTTAAATTTAATTTAAACAAAATTTTACATAACATAAATATATAATTGTAGTGTCACCCGAAAATAATGCGTATTATTGTTATATATGAACAAATAATATATATTTTTCAAAAAATTATTATAAATATTTATAATTTAATATTAAATTATTTATTATTTTCATATATTGTAGTATATTTTTCTTACATAATATTAATTTGTAATAGTTTTTATACCATACATTTTTATTTCAATATATATACTTTGTGTATTAAAAATTTATTTCTTTAACCCAAATACGCTCGCGCATCGTCGCCGCCGTATTGATAATTATTTTACACATTTCATATCTTTACCAATTTCTATATAATGATATAAATAAACTTTTAGTTTCCTTTAACTATTGTTAAATTTACCGAGTGAGGCATATTTTTATAATAAATATACTTCTGAACAAGAAAAAAGAAATTAATTATAATTGAACCGTGATTTTTCTTAGGATCGTATATATTGTATGTCGAGGGTTAAGTCATATTTTATTTTACATTTTATTTTATTTGTTCGTACGATGCGTATTTTTAATAATTTTAAAATGTAAACTAACAAATAAGTTATTATTATTACAAACAATCATATATGGTCGTTTTTCGATTGCGTTCTTGTTTTATATATATATAGTTATAGTATAAGAAGTGTAACAAAACTCAACTTAATACTCTTGTATTAAGCTATTTTAATGAACATTTTTTTATACTATATATATTAATATTTATGTTAATAAATTATAATTTTATGAATTATATTTTAACTTTTATATATTATATACTAAAAAGTACTTTATCGTCGTTTCCATGATTTATTTTCATTTGACTATTTTGTTTTTCTTTTAAAATTTAAACATGCGAACACATGAACAACGAACTATATAACATAGAAAAAAAAATTAAACAAATCTCTATTGTATTTAAATTAAAAATCAAAAAAAAAAAAAAGTCGTATATATAGACCGTAAATTATTGATTTTCTTAATGGAAAATTCTTTCACGTATCTTATACCATTATAAAAATAATAATAATAATAATATCAAATCGCAAGTATTAGTTTTTAAATTCATTTCACACACACACACAAGTAGAATATTTATGTGCTATAGTTTTTTATTTATTTATTTATTTATTTATTTACTTTTTAACTATTTGAAATATCTATAGATAGATAGATAGATAGAGAATGGAATATATATATGGTACAATTTGTATAAATGTAAATGTGTGTGTGTTATAACTTATCTATTTTATAGTATAATACATTTTGTTAAATAATGTTGCATGTTTATTTTCAACTTCTTATAAAAAAATAATAAATAAAATGAAATAACAAAGAATATTGAATTAAAAATATAGAAGAAAAAAAAAATGCAACGCGACGACATGCATTACATTATTTTAATATCCATATACCCGGTACCCGCGTACCATATCCATACGTATATATATGTATTTCAGTACATTGGATAGTGTATTTTAAGAAAATTGTTATCATATATACCGCGCCGTACAGTGATGGACAATAAATTCAAATCAATAAATTAATTTTGAAATTTAACAAGCTTGTTTTTGCAATGAAAAATATAAAATTTATATTAACAATTATTTTTATTAAAAAAGTCTATTTCAATGGTAATTTTTACGAATATTATAATAGAACAAACATATCAGCAAAACAATATGTTATCATTCAAAGAATTCCGATTACAGAAATGTTACCCACCCACGAATACCTGAGATAAATTATTGAATTTTATTAATTTTATTATATATAATTTTTAATTTTCAGTGAACGTGTATTTTATTTAAGAAAATTGGGAAAAATCTTCATGTCGATGTTATAAAAGTTATAAAATGTTGATGGCAGTTTTAAGGAATAACATAGAGTGATGGGAGCTATTTTTGGCACATAGGATAGTAGTATACATTATTCTTATAGCCACGAGTTGAAATTAGAGTAAATTTTTCGGAAATTCCATCTGCTTCTTTGTATTATGCGTGATCATATATTAATCAATTTCAAACCTTTCAAATGAAGATAGTTTTAAATCCCATCACAAGTTCAAAAGATCGATGATTGATTTTGATGTCATTGAAATTTTCTTTAAAATAAAGATAATGTATATAATTTTTTTGTATACTTTTATATGGCATGTTCGGGAAATTGTATGTATATTCGTACGCTGTATACGCCACTGTTGTGTCGTATATAGCAAAAATTAATACATCTTATTTATATAGGTACTTTAATTTGATTAAAAGCTGTATAAGAATATAGCTCTTATATATTGTATATATATAGAGTTATATTGTGTATTATTGAAATAAATTTATGTTTTAAACTATATATAATAAATAAAAAAACATACAACAATTTTATTAAGATAAAGTAAGTTAATTATTGAATTCATTCGCGTTTTATAAATCTATGCTATGGTACTGTACCTATATATACAATACAATATCTAGATATGTATATAGCATCTGCATTACACCGCACGTATTTATTGGAACTAATTTCAAAATACATTACACACGCAAATAAAATATTTTTTATTATCACTTTAAGGCTTTTTAAATATTTTACATCCACTTTATTTAACTTATTTATTTGTTACATTTTCATATACGTGTGAGTGTGTGTAATATTAAATAAAAGCGATAAAAATGTAATGTATACCGCATATGAAATACTACTTAATCTAATATTTATATTATGATACTGTTTGTTGATGTATGATTATATATAAGATAAGGATTGTAATAATGTAATGTTAAATACTAAAAATGGTGATACATTTGCTATTAAAATTGAGTTTTTTGGATAGCAAAATATGTACTTTTTGACTTTTTGTTACTGCTGTCATATATTTATAAGTTGCGAATTTTTGTTTTCAAACATTTTGATTTTGAAGAAAATGGGATTTGTAAATATATGTCTATATACGTATGATATGAATCTGCGACACTGAATAAAACATATTTAATATATGTCCAAAACCTAGATTTTGCAAAATTTAACATCATTTTCCCTCAAATAAACTATAGATCACCCTGTATAAACATAAACATAAAATATATATATTAAAATTATCTTATCTTTTCTATTTTTTAACCACAGCACACACAATTACTATAAAAATAATATTGTTATAAAAAGTGCGTACTTATAAACATATAGTTTTTATGATTTTTGAAATACAATATAAAATATAGGAGTAGCGCTTTATAGAGAATTTATATATAATTTAACGATTATTTATATTGTGAGAAAAACAATTATTATAGCATCCTTTTACTCCAATGTTTTCTGCGAATTCAATTATATTCAGGATTATAGGCCAAAGTATTGTGTGCAGTGAAATGATCCAACAATAGATATATATATATTTCATAAACAACGCATAAAAGTGGTAACATCGAATTTGCAATTTCCGGAATGTAAAAGATCTTACCATCTTACTGAATTATGAATTATTTAAATTAATAAAATTTGTATTATAAAAATAAATGAAATTGTAAAATATACATTTAAAATAAATACAATTAATTAATATTTTTATATGCTATACACACCCATCTGTCCGAAAAATAATAGGTATTGTAAAATAATTTTATTTATTGGTACTATATTGTCTCTCAACTGAAATACATTGAAAATTTGTACGTTCAACAAGTGTATCAAATTACTATGTCTACATGGAATGTCTTCAATTGAATTAACGCTTTCGTATAGACCAAACTTTTAAGTTATGGAATTACTGTTTTTGATATTACCAAGTTTCACATCCATAAAAATAATAAATAAATCAGTAGTCAACAGAAGGCAGATACATATATTAGACAGTCATTATCCGATTATTATTTGGACACAGGATGTATTTATTTTATATAAACGTAATATTATTAAACGGATTTATTTAACAATAAATAAAAAGAAAAAGTCGGTTTCTTTGAGAATTTTTAATTTAATTTTTTTTTCATTTACTATAAACACGTACCAGCGTACCGTACCACACAAAACAAATAAAATAACCGCAAAAAGTTAAATAGAATTTTATATATTGGAAAAAAAAAAAAAAAACGTGTTTTTAATGAATTAAATAATTATTTTATTTTTATTTAACAAATAAAAGATTCGATTAAAAAATATTTGTATTTTTTACAATTCGTTGTTCTTTTTTTTTGCCCTTTTAATTTTAAAAAAATATATTATAAAAATATAATTATAGAAAGTTTATTTTACAAAAAAATAATAAAACAATTAAAATGACGTGAAAACTAAATAAAAAATAGAGTGTAATTTTATAACATTTAAAGTCACTTTTTCTATTTAACCATAATTGATATATATTCCACATTTTTTCACATACGAATTTAAATAAATTAGGTTGTATTATGTGTTTTTTTTCGGCATATAACAACACTCTGATCTTATATGGTCTATTAAATTACTGGCCATAATTTAAAAGATTTAGTTATTGACATTATTTTTAGTGCGATGATTGTGGTATACCAAAAAAAAAAAAAAAACCAGAATTTGAAGCGGATATTTTTAATTTATTACAAAGAAAATTCTGTTTGTTGAAATCCATTATTCTTACTCGTAACCGTATATAGAAAAACATGAACCAAACCAACTGCGTAAACCATCAACATCAATCCCAAAGCTTATTATTTATATATGCATAAAGAAAGTTGTACAAAACGTTAAACAATTCATTAAATTACGTAAGGATTCTTTATTTAAAAAAAATTGTACCAGATTACCACCATATATATATTTTATATGTTCTAATAATTTAAACATTATAAAAATAATTAATATATATACGATAATTATTAAAACATATTCTAACATCACATATATAAAACGTTAACAAGGTATTAGTATACAACAATTACAATGTACATAGATAGCAGCGTGATAATAATAAAAATTTAATAAAAAATAAATACAAATCACACATTTTTTTAATGATAATAAAACTATCACATATATTTCTCCGATAAACTAAACTATCCCATAATATTTTGAAATTATATTTTTAAATCACTGCGACGACAAAAGTTGATAACATTTCAATTTTTTTTTATTTTTAAACAACAATAAATAAAGTTGTATATATAAAATGTTATCGATAGAAAAAAATAAAACAACAACAACAACAGCTATTCGATAACATCATACTCTAATTTATTTACTATTATATAATAACAATTTGCTCTTATTATGTTAAACCATTGATTAGTACATTGGGTGTGTGTACCTATGATTACGTCCTTTTTATTTTCAAAATTAACATAAAATTGTATAAATTTAGGTATAGGAAAAACACGTTGCCCATGAGATTTTATGACCGATGAGTTTTTAGGAGAAGGGTAAATATATTTATTTATTCAACATTTTTCAAAAAAACCATATCAATAATATGATGATTGTGTTTGTTTTTCTTAAAAGTCCGGATATGAAATTTGTACTATTAAATGACTATTGGTACCTGAATGATTGGAGCATTTTAAAGAAATACTATTGATTAAAAGAAACAAATTAATTAATTATATTACATATTAACGAAATGGTAAACAATAGTAGTAGATAAGATATATGAATCCGATAATAAATGAAAATTTTAATTATAATTTATTATTTTTAAATACAAAAAATATAGTGTTCTAATTATAATAGTATTGTTTTCTTCTACTTTTATAACTCTAACTACTTCGTGTGTGTATTTTATTTGAAAAGAAAAATAAATAATCAATACGAAGAACATCAACGATTATAAAATTATTTTTTATTATAAATAATTACATTTTTTTTTATTAATAATTTATTATTTATCGTTTTTTATATTATATAATTTCATATAGATTGGAATAATTAAATAAAAAAAAATAAAAAAACTACTACTACTAAATGGCTGCTGTTGCATCTGATCTGAGCTGGTACATATAAAAAAATAAATAATATTGTATAATAAAAAAAACAACAACAACAAGAACAACAATAATTAAGATGAAAATTTATTTTCTTATTTATTTTTTCTTTTTTTCTTTCTTCTACAATATATTTAATTAATAAAATTCCGTGCCGGTTCAATTTAAGCATCCTCCATTTAGAAGATAATTTTATAAATAAATATATATTATTATTATATTATATATTTCTTATATAATAATAAAGTATATATGTTAAGTCGGCGCTTTTGATTTAAACGTTTTTTTATTATTATTATTATTATTATTATTTTTATTTTTATTTTTAATTTTATTTTTATTTTAATTTTTTTATATTTTTTTTCCCCGATATAAAATAATAATAAATGTTTGCGTTATGGTTCGCGGGATTCATTACTTTATTGCTTTGACGTTGTATTGTATGTATTTGTTTAATATGATGCATTGTATTTATTTATTATTATTATTATTATTATACTTATTTTGGTTTTTATTGACCTATTTTCTATAACATAATAATGTGGTGTATAATCTATAATGTAATAATTAAATATATGGCACAAAACTACATGAATACAGTAATAAAATTAATATATTTAGTTACATTTACTCGAGTACGCACAGTATAAGAAAACATATTATATGAAGATGTATATGATTTTATTATAACGACTATCCGCTGCACTATACATAAATTTAAGTATTTGATATTTATATATTTTTTTGATCAGAAACGATACTTTACATATAATATTATTTTATTTTTATATTTATGATACAGAAGTTACTATTGTGCGTATATTACAAGTATTTATTGTGTATTTATATAGTAGATCGATTGTAGGGTCGGTCCTTTTATATATCGATATGCAAATGATGCACTTGTTTGGGTAGGGGTGGCAAGTAAGATAGAAGGAGCATGGAATATTATCAAATTTAACTGTACCATATATAATACCCACACTTAATTTTGCAAAAATATATATAGTTATAGATTTTTCAAAAAGAAAATTAGCATATAACTCAATTTTCATTTAATGATTATATTCTCACATCTCCCTTATATTCTAACCAACCGCATGGAATATCAGATATTTCTATTTCAAAAAACTACTCACTTATGTCTATACATCAGACATAAATATTGCAGATCTTTCCATTTCAATATTAAATGTACTTTTACTGCTCCCGCAGAATTATAGCAGTAGAAATAGAATATAAAGATAATTATAGAATATATAGATATATTATAGATAGAATATAATAGATATAGATATATGATTATAGATAATATATAGATAGATGATTTTAGATAATAAATAGATAATTATCTATTATTATTACACTACATAGGTAATTATATTTATTATTGAAACATATATGAATTAATTATAAATTTTCATGAAAATCCAAAGAAATTTTAATTTTCTTTTTATTTTATATTGTATTTGAATTTTTTAATTACATTTTAATTTTTTAATTTTTAATTTTCTATCTAATAACGCTCTCTCGCTGAAGAGTTGCATATCGGTAACTTCCCGATTGGATTTGAGGATAGCGAAAAAAAAAAACTGTATACATTACGGGCGAATTTCATGTCCTTGTGTGAGGCACGGGAAAATGTATAGAATCGGTCATTACTGATTGAACACAAAAGAGAATATATTATCAACAAAACTCTTGTACACAATCTTGATTTTATAATTTCGCATACAAATATACGAGTTATGTTATATATAAAATCCTTCATTTTAATGTGTTAAACTGTGGCATACAACAATATCCTATATAGGTTTTTAATATTTATTGGGAGTTTATCTGGTAATTTGACTATTATTTTTGTGGTAAGAAATCCATTTATTTTGAATATATAAAGGCAGTATTTACCGCATCGTTTGGTACAAACATCGTTCATATTTCGGGACAATAAACGGAATCGTTGAAGGATGAAATTTTTATTTCCTTTGAAGCGATTCAGCTATCAAGCATTTTTTTTGACATCGTCGTATATGAAATGAATAGCGCGAATGAAGTGAAATAGTTAACAGCATCATGCCACATGGATCTTCATCCAATAATGTTTCCAAATCTGCATTTACAGACTTTTTATTTTGCAACTGTGTGCTTTTTTTTTATCATTCTTGACCTTTTTTTTTCCTGGTTTCGGAATGAGATTTTATTTATACGGCATTTTAACAAATAATTCTTATGTTATGAAAATGTATGTCAATGCACAAGCACGTATATTTACAAATATTTGACAAAATTATTATATATTAACGGATATGAATTGGTTATAATAAATATAAAATTTCTATTAGTTACGCCTAATACAATATATTAAAAATATTTGAAAAATTTCCATTTATTCGTTCACAAAAATAAAAATTGGCAATGAATCAATTAAAATATTCTTCTTACGAATAAACTGACCTTGATCTATATATTATTTAGTATATAAATTAACAATATTGCAATTTTTTTTATTTTTTTGAATAACTATGCCAACAATGTATTGTATATTGTATTAATATATCGTGTGTATAAATTTAAAAACCAAAATAGGCAACAATAACATATTAATTATTGTGGTACTTTTAGTATACGAGTAAATAAATTAAATTTTGATATGTGTACCAATTTCTTTTTTATGTATATACATTTATTCAAATTTCAATTGATTGAACCAAAAACAATTTAATTTATTTGTTCTCATTTATAATTTTTTGCATATTAATATTTTTACCATTTGATAAATTATAACTTAAATGTAGAACAAATTGTTCTTTGCATATGTGACACAGTTGATGGCGGCGGCGGCGACATTAATTTTTTTTATCATAATATTTTTCGAATTGAATACTACAAAACAAATTTCCAATATATAAAAGTTATATAGCCCATCATTTACTTACAATTTTGTATATTTCATTGACCCTTCTATTATTTCTGTCTGTGCGTATATTGTATGTTAGTAGATGCGGAACAATTATACTTAACATAATATAACAAGAAATATATATGAAGAACATTGTAGATGCAATAACAAAATTTGTTGAAGAAAAATCAATAAAATTAAAACCCTCATAATTTTTATATATAGAAAATTTAGTGTGCAATGAAATATATTTTATGTAAACCAAATACATATAATAAACATAAACATATATGAGAAAAAATGTTGTTATAATTTTGTTATATAAGGGGTCACCCATAAACAACATCATATAGAGACATTATTAAATCTTTTATGTACAGAAATATTTCGAATTATTATATTATTTATATAATATTCCGTCAATATAAATGTCAGAATTATAGAGTTTGTAAATAAAAATATAAATTACATATTGCAATTGAAAAGAAATAATATTTTTAAAACATATAGTTAATGAAGTTTCAATATCAAATCACAAAAATTGTACTAAATATTATATAAATACGTTAAGTGTACAGATATATTTATTTAATTAACATAAACGTGATACTAAATAATTTACTTAATATAAATTTTTATTTTGTTGTCACGATTATAATATATATCATTCATTGTTTTTTGTTCTGTAAACTCTTAATGTACCTCTGCAATGCAATGAATTAATAGAATTTTAAAATATTCTATATAAATTGTATATACTATACTTTGGACACCTGTTTAATTTCTCATACAAAGATTTGCAGATATATGTATATACAAAAGATATAAATTCTAAAATAAATCACATCAGTATTTTCATATGTTTTACACATAATTTAAATTCCGAAATACAAATGGATATCCTCTGTCCGTAAAACAATCGTAGAAGTGGCTTTCTATAATAAATTAAAATAACACGCTATATATTAATTTATAAAATTTAACAATTATATTTTAAAATTTCTTATTTATGTATTAAAATTGTGATATTTAATTGAAATGTTTGCGCAATTTTTATAATCAATTGTTTTTAGTAATTGAAGAAATTTGATAATGATACGAATTTTTAGAATTGAATAATTTTATATATATGCAAATAAAATAATAGAATCACCTTCCATGGAATTGAGTAATGTATAATTTTCTGATTACGCAGTAAATATCATCCCATCCGAATTGCACAAGTACTTCAATTTGAAAAATTCAATGGGTCAATATTTGCAGTTGTTGCTGTACATTCCCTTGATGTTATTTTAAAAATATCATTGTTAACAATCAATTTTCATTATTTCAATTCCGCAGAATGTCAAAGCACAAACTAAGATGGCTATATGAACCAAAAATATTCAGGCTTAAGGCAATCAAAGCAATTAGTTAAAAATTAACAGAAATAGGCATAGTATTCTGATAGGAATAACATTGCGCACACTAAGAAAACATCAAATTTCGACCCATACCATATTCTAACATTTTGCTATAGTGGTAACTCTAAAGAAAAGAAACGAACGATTATAAGGAGTTAGAGGGTGATCTTTTAGTTTAAAGTATACTTATGTTGCATCGAATATAAACTAATTATTGCAATTACAAAAGATGAAAATTTTTACGAGTAAAACTTAAAATTCTAGGTGACTTGTATATACCATAGAAATGGCTGTATGTTATTGTAATTTAAAAAGTAACGGAGGTAGGTGCGTTCAGTAATTTTGACATTCTATAATAGCTTGTTGTGATCCACAAAACCTCTGCACAATCTGGACGAAATATTTTCAAACAAATTCTTACAATAATTTTTCCAATGAACAATATACGTTAATATACTGGTCAATTTCAAATTACATTGGAGTATGTTATTACTGTTATAAAAGATACAAGATCACATGGATCTTAATTAATTAACGAATATTAATATAATCCTTTCAAAAAATGTGCATTTGTTATAGATGAACACAATTAATACACTTTTTGTTATTAATATGTGCGTGTATGCTTAAAAAGAGGAGATAATTAAATGGTTCTCGTGTACATAAAATTACACAAAAAAAAGTCAATTATTAAAAATAAATACAATAATATAATAAAATAATAAAAATGAAAAAAAAACAGAAAATAGGTATAATTAATTTATAACTTCCGTGTAATTTTTTCAATTATTTATTTATAAAATCAAAACGGAACTAGTATAATATTTTAACTATTGTATTATATTGGCTGAGTGATTATATTACCATCATATAAAATAGTTTTTATTTATTTATTATTGTTATATTATTTTTATGTATATTTATGTAGTACGAGCCATACATTTTAGATAGACAATGAATTATACTTAACTTCTCTATATATATATATTTATTTTATATATAATTTTTACGATCAATAATATAGTAGTGTGTAAACGCGCAATGCTACACACAATATAATATTTTTTATATGAAAAAATTAAGATGTTAAATTTATGCTATAAATAGAATTTTAAAAGACTCTATATAATTTTATTAATACTGCACATTTATTCCAATAATATATGAATATTATGTGTCTCTATTTATATGTATGGTGCACGCACCTATATCTGAACATACACCAATTTTAAAATAATCGTTTATAGTTTCTCTATACTTCCTCCATATATAGATATATAATTCAATTTTTTATTTTCCCTTTGTGTCACCCACAAAATTTAACCACGTATCACCATACGTTTTTATTAACCATTCATTTTATCAATGTATATTTATGCATTGGTCAAGCAAAACACCGGTATCGCGTACAATTATTAATACAATGTATAATAAAAGAATTACAATAATAATAATATAACAATTGTGTGTGACTGTGTAGCTCTGTTACATATGAGAATTCATTGCTATGTGTCCACATTTTATGAAAATTCTATAAAATTTATTATATTTTAGGGTGAACAAAATGTAATATAATTTTGTAATGTGCTGTGCATTTACATAAAACATTAAAATAAAAAAAAAAAAAAATAGAGAAAATAAATACAAAAAATGTATTCGACATATTCATTCGACACATTATATCAATCACAAATGTATAATAACTATACAGTGCATGAAATTAAATAAGTTTGACTCTTTTCCTAAATAAATTAATATAATATATACACCAAATATTAGTATAAGAAAAAATGTTCAGTAGCACTGGAAAAATATTAATTTAATAATTCATCACAAAAAAGCCCTCCCAAAGGATTCAGATCCTGTTTGCATACGATGGTCAATCCATTATAAAACGTTAATAAAAAGTGTGTACCATTCAAATATAGCTTCCCCGCATCTATATGTAACATTTACGGTATTCATTCGCGTTCGTATATCCATCCAATTGGAATTTTACCATTTTACAGTCAAAATCAATCGAAACCATCACAAATTCCAAAAAAATATTACATGATTCGATAATGAATCCGTAATGGACGTGTATAGTGACACATACCCATAAATACAGAGTTATATTATATTTGTGAAATATTTGCAATACAAAAAACGAATTCGTGTGATGACAATTTCAATGCGCACTGTTTAAGTGTATATTTATATAACACAAATCAAATCCAATACAAACTAAAATCATATGAGAAAAATTGAGACGCAATGGAACCTATTATATGTGGTCGACCAAAGCTACATAATATGCAATAATCATCGATTATGGTAGCTATTTCTTGATTGATTCACACTATTATTTTAATGATGTACCACGCAGACTATTTTAGTTAAAATAATAATATAGAAAAATTGAATAATTTAGAATTAGTCGCCGTCGTCGGTGATTATATATTTTCTAATAGTTTAAAGAAATATAAAAACAGAGATTTCCGTCGAATGTGAAAATGTACAACTTAACAAATTGCACAGGGATCCTAAATGTTAGAAAATCGTGAAAATAAGTGTAGTTCGTATTTTTTATAATCATTTTTATCGTTAATTTGTAATAATAAAATTTAAAGGATTGCCTTTACGTTAATTTCGTTTACTGTATAATATATTTTTATGCAGTCACACTCATGTTTTAAATTAAACATATGTGTGTGACATTACATATAAATAGTTTACACCAATAATTTTATGTAAATTTTTATTATTAAAAATTATCTAATAAATTAAAAAGAATTAAAGCCTCTGTTCAAATTTTTTTTGCTAGATATACATATTATATAGATCATTTATGAAATGAATATCGAGTTAGTGGTGATATGATTATATTGTATATTGTCATATAGACTTAAAATATTCATAACATAAATTTGTCTTTTAATAAATATAATAATAAACGAAAAACTGTCTTAATTTAGTTGTTTGTTAATTTCATGTGTATTAAAAATAAAATATATATATTAACTCGATCGCTATAGATACAACATTTAATATTTATAGTATTTCTGTATATGTATAGCAGCAGCAGCATATCATAGTCTTATTATAGAGTAGTTTATCGTTCAACATCTATCGACAATTTTTTTTAGGTTTTTCATGTATACTAGAATAACATTTGGCCAGATGGTTAAAAATTCTTATATTATTTTGTGTTTAATATATAATTTTTTTTTTTTTTCATTTTAAATATACACATAATAATTAAAATAAATATATATAAAAATGGAGAAATAAAAAAAATTAACTAAATAGAAAAAACGAAAAAAATTCATTATTAAACAAAACATAAAAAAAAATATGCAAGCTGCTTGCTCTCTGGTGTATTATACACGGAATACCGCCACAACATCGTAACATTTTTACATATAAATATAATTCAAATCATATAAAAGATGATGGCAGCTTGTAAAGTTTCCTGTACGTATAAAGAAAGAATCTGATTTTGGGTCAAAATACACGTATTGCAATACGTTATACTTCAAATGTTTAGGTATTTTTATAGATTTTTGCAAGAAGATCGAGTGATCATTTTCATTTCATATTTCATTTTTTGACACATGCATTAGATACTATCACACTATTTTTATTACTTTTATTTATTGAACAAAATAAAATCTTTAACTTTATTAATTCCCATTTAAACAATTTTCTTGGATTTATCATATATACAACTCACAATCAAATTTATAGTACCGAATGCGATATCAAATATTCATATATGGTGATGAACTTATGTAAAACAACAAGAAACTTTCCAAACTGCCATATTACGTTGGCAGTTTATATTATAATATGGTATATATGGATAGATTAATAGTTATATGATAATAGACACATAATTTAGTTTGTGTATAGTGATGCTATTTTTCTTTCGCGTAGTTTTTATCCCTTTACTTTATTTTTATACCATATTATGTACAATAATGTGTGAATTTGATTATGTGATTTATAATTCTTTGTTGTATCTTATATTAAAATATTATTACAACATGATAATGAAAAACAATAAAAACAATTCGAAAAAATTATAAACGATGCGTGTGGTGGTGGTATATGTTGTGATGATAATTTATAAGAATATTGGTATAGTACATGAAGTATACATAAATGTATTTATATAAAATAAATAAATTTACCAATATTTTTGGAACGAAAATATAGTGAGGCGACTGCTTTTAATGCGGAACAAAATAAAGTAATTAATCCATAAGTTTGAAGATACTAAAAATGTAAATTCTTCATCGATCACATAAGAAAGAATTTGGATTGTGTCCGTATTAACTAATTTTATATACGCTAAATTGTATCGCTCTTAAAAATACAGACTGTATGTATATATATTTGTTCATAAAAGTGTAAAAACCACCTTTTGACACTATATAATTATTTAAACTTTCCTCTATACACATATTTTTATATAAATTATATATATAAAATATATATGTACCGAAACATAACTTATCATTATGTACTCCACCTTCTGATACAACAAAAAATATATAAATAATATCTCAAATTACAATTTTTTATAGCAGTTATATAATTCTTAGATTACAATCCTTCTTCTTTTTTTTATTCCCTTTTTACAAACACCAACATCATAACAATAAATACCTTACACTATTTTTATATAATGTTAAATATGTATACATTTAATATGAAAAGTATAGAGTTCCCATTTATTTTAGTCATCAAAATTTCATTAATTTTTTTTTATTCAAAATTTTTTATATATATATTCTTCTATACATACAAACATGAATTTTTGATTGAAATGAAATTTGAACCCTTAAGGTTATGTAAAGAATTTAAAATATATATTATATATTTTATATTGTAATATACATTAAACATATAATATATAAAAGGAAAAAAATGTAAAGTAATAATTTAAATTGAAACGGAACGAAAAACGATGATAATGCAAGATTTTTTTAAGTCATCTTCAAAATAAAAAATTTCAAGAAAATAGTTAAAAATTATACGAAAACAATAAATTCATCAAATTTTATTATTTAAAATAAAATCTTAAATAGATGTTTTTGCTTTTTTTTTAAAGTGCTTTGATCAAATTAAAAAATTGTTGTTAAAATAAACCTTTTTTCTTTTGAAATTTTACCTGAATTGTATGTCTCTCTCCAACGAATCTGTTATTTAATTATTCATATATAGTAAATTCAATATTACATTTCTTGTATAAAATTCTATATTTTAATTATATGATTATTGTTTAAGATAAATAGAAAATGATTAAAAAAATCTACCATAAATTTCATTAGAATTACAATAGTTTTTGATTTACCGTGCGCACACATATATTGTATAATTATCAAGAAATGAAGAAGAAAAAAAAAACAGGGTGTTAAATTAATTTATAATTTTATAGCACCGAAGAAAACATATATTATATTTAATGAATTTGAAGACAAGTAAAATAAATTATAAGAATATATAATATTATAACTTTTTTCCTTACATAATTTTCTACTTCATTTTAAGTTAATAGTTATACACAAATTGATAGATTTTTTTTTACTTCTTAACTCTAACCGATCCGTTGTACGATCGTGCAGAGAAATCTATACGATCTGAAAACATAGAAAAGCAGGTGTATATGATAGATATTAAAACAATGTATGTAAACCAATTATTCAATTACAAGCTATAATGTGGTCCAATATGCCAATCAGCACATATCACATCAAACAAATAAAATTTGAATGAAAAACGAAAATCATCTTGTTATAAAGATAATTGCATGACAATTTTTTTGCAATATATTTTAAATGCTATAAATGCTTGTACAAATATACTTCATTGCCGCCTAAATAAGTGAATTTCAAATAAAAGATATCGACACAACATACGTTTGATTTTGCTCAATTTATAATTAAATTATTTTAATAATAATGCACGACCGTGCCGCGCGCCTATAAAAATAGGCCGACTGATGATTAATTGGCTAAATTTCGGAGATCGGATTATATATAGGGTTAAATAAAATAATATATAAATTTAAATTTGTTATTCATTTTAATTTAATGTGTGCATATATAAGAAAAGCGAACATAAAATTTACCGTGTCTAAATTTAAATCGTTTTAAAATTCTTTTCAATTTTAATAGTTTACATTATATATTATTTGGGAAGAATATCATAAAATTTTAGAATAAAAGAATATTTTGTTATAATGGACAGAATCGGTGTGTAAATTGTCCATCAGCTATCGTGCATATACGTATCCGTATGTATATCTTCATTTATGTATTGAAGTTATATATGATTATATTAATAAAATTGTAAACTAATTAAATAAAAAACAAAGATGAACTTATTGCAAATATAAAACGACTGCTGCATAGACCACCGATCTGTCATAAAAACGTTTATCAGTGAAATAAACTGAAATTTATTTAAAATATTACGAAAAAAAAAAACGATAAAATTCTATATGCCACCGCAGAGGTCAAATTCTTTTCGAAATTTGGTAAAAGAATTTTATAATGCATAAAAATATGTATAGAGATAAAATGTAAAATCTTTATAATTGACTACATAACATTAATTAAGAAAACTTCATATATTTATATATATATAAATTAAGATGATTCATCATTAAATAAGATTTATTTCGAATTTCAATTACCGCGCGCAGCATTAAAATAAAATATAAAAATAATATTAAAATTTATCGCTGTTTTTTTTTCTTTATTTTATACCATTAAATAAATTTATTGTCATTATTATTATTATTATTATTATTATTATTATTATTAGCTCACATATATATTATTTCTAACTTCTGTTTTAAAATTGTAGGTGGTCGAAATTCTTTATTTATATACAATATATTTAATAATTAAACCGCTGCTCATGTTATACAAATATTATACAAATGTAATTGTAGTATATTATTATTTATAAATAAAAATAATTGATAAATGAAATGGTAAATTAATGTCATCAGCAGAAGTTGAAAATGCTATATTTTACAAATTTATACAAAACATTCGTGAAAGTAAAATTAAAAGCATATTAAATACAAATACAAATATTTGTTGAGTTTTATTAACATCGTTCGCATACCAATGTATAAATGCATAAGGAAATGCAATTTAATTTAACAAACAACAATAGTTATTTTATTGCTGTAATATACAAATTTCTTATTAGAAGAGGCTGCCTTCTATATAGGGACACACTTAGAGCTTATATAATTTTATTAAAGTATACTTGTCACTACCTCTACTGTATGGAAGCTTCTATATATGTCTTTAAGATTTCAAATTAAATAGAAACTAAATTGTTAGTTAATTTACTGCTTGAGCTTATTAAATTATGTGTTTATATAAGGTTGTCAAATATCTCCCTTCCGCCCTTTTGTCTTTTTAATTTCGCGGCTATGTATAAAGCGCTACAGAGCTCGTATCTGGCAACACTGTACATAATTTGAAAGCTCTTGACATAACAAACAAAACGACGCTATGTATGATTAGTTTGGATATTGCGTTCAACAGTTATAGACGTGTAAACATGGAGTTCACTAACGCCGAAATTCGCGCTATTTTAAAGTTTTCCTTCGTTAAAGGCAAATCCGCTAGAGAAACGTTCCGTGAGATTAATGGTGTTTTGGGGGATGGTACTCTATCACTTCGAACCGCGGAGGAATGGTTTCGACGATTCAGAGCCGGTGAAAACGACACCATGGATAAGCCAGCCGGTGGAAGACCTGTGACGACAAATACCTGTGGCATCTCGTGACATCGCCCAGGAGATGGGAGTTAGTCACCAAACCATTTTAAACCATCTGCAGAAGGCTGGATACAAAAAAAAGCTTGATGTTTGGGTGCCACATGAATTAACAGTGAAAAATCTAATGGACCGAATTTCCATTTGCGAAATGCTGCTGAAACGGAACGAACTCGACCCATTCTTGAAGCGGATGGTGACTGGCGACGAAAAATGGATCACATACGACAATATCAAGCGAAAACGGTCGTGGTCGCAGGCCGGTGAATCGTCCCAAACAGTGGCCAAGCCGGGATTGACGGCCAGGAAGGTTTTGCTGTGTGTTTGGTGGGATTGGAAGGGAATCATCCACTATGAGCTGCTCCCATATGGCCAGACGCTTAATTCTACCATCTACTGCGAACAACTGGACCGCTTGAAGCAGGCGATCGACCAGAAGCGTCCAGAATTGGCCAAAAGGAAGGGTGTAGTGTTCCACCAGGACAACGCCAGACCACACACTTCGTTGATGACTCGTCAGAAGCTACGGGAGCTCGGATGGGAGGTTTTATCGCATCCACCATATAGCCCGGACATAGCGCCAAGTGATTACCACCTGTTCCTGTCCATGGCGAACGCCCTTGGTGGTGTAAAGTTGATCTCAAAAGAGGCTTGTGAAAAGTGGCTGTCCGAGTTCTTCGCAAATAAGGAGGGGGGCTTCTACGAGGGAGGTATTATGAAGTTGCAGTCTAGATGGAAACAGATTATCGAACAAAACGGCGCATATTTGAACTAAATCCGATTACTGTAACACTTTTTATAAAGCATTGAATAAAGAGCAAAAAGGCGGAAGGGAGATAGTTGACAACCTAATATTACATTTTAAATTGATTAATTTTTTAACTCTGAAATGGGGTGGATCGATGCCGTCCAGTCACAAAATTTAAAAAATTAAATTATTTAGTAAAAAAACCTACATATAATACTTACAATTACAACTAGTTTTTAAATTATTCATATATCAATACGTTTAACTGTAATGAAAAACAACAACATACCTGAAAATAAACAAAAAAAATGGAAAATATAAATATTATTTTAAATTAGGATTTCTGAAAATATTAATATTAAATAATGTAATAAAAAGAATAAAATATATAAATTTATTAAAGATAAAAAAGACAATTATCCCGCGGAAAGTTACGAAAATCATTATAGTTACAAGGACTCAGAAGTCAACAGTTCTCGTATTTATATAATTGAAAACAATTCAAAATAATAAAATATTGGTATTTCTACAATGGCATTTTGTTTGCAGTTTGAAAAGTATACTATAAAGTTTGTACATAATTATAGCCAGAAGAAGTTTCAGACACTTATTCTGGATATCATGAACAATTTAGTAATTTTTTACTTCTAATTTTGTTCATATTTAATTAAAATTTTTCATAGACAGTATTTTTTGTAGTTGAAATTTTGTTCCGTATTTATTTTATTTATTAAATTTGAATTTTAGATTATTATTGTTGATGCTTTTATTAGCATTTTGTTGAGTGTATGCATAAACATAAAGAACAACATTTAATTAAAATAATATAATATATATATATAGATGTTTTGGAACGCAGTGTATGATGTACATATAATACGGATTAGTTTCATAGAGAAATGTGTAAGGCTTCACGAAAAAAAAAAAATGTAAAATCTTCAATTCGAAAAAAGTTAATATGCATTTATATGTTACTGTGATACACGTATCTTATTGTTCTTAACTCTGATTCCAATGAAATAATAAACCATGATTTCCTTATATATTTTATCAATTAATATATATATAGCTTCATCTAGATTTATTTCATTTACACCAGCACATACGCCGAGTATAGTATATTTTAGAGAACAAAGTGCAGCCAGAATACGCATATTATATTCCCTATATTTTATATATTTATAATTTATAAACATTTATCTTATTCTTTTATCTCTTTGCATATGGAAAACAAAAAATGGATATTATAATGTTGGTTTTAATAATAAATAATATTAAGAAGAAAATTTACAAGGGAGCTATCTCGGCCACATACAACGATTGATCGAAATCATATATAATATATAGGAAACGTTACAATGAAACCACGGTTAAAATTTAAATAACTTTATTTATTGTAAAAATGATGGTGACAGACAGTCGGTATAGGGTTCCCTTGTTAGTAAAAGCCAAAAGGAGATGAAAAAATCTCATTCACCCGCATATCAATACGTTGGAATCATATAGTGTTTATACTCGTATACAAGTACGCATTTATAATATATATATATAAATTAAAAAAAATACATACGGCGTCAGTTTTTCATATCTTATTTAAATAAATATATATAAGTACAATATAATATTCTTGGAATTTAATTATATTAACGTCTTCACTTCACAACTGGTACACTATATATATATATAATATTATATACTCACATATATTGTATGATATATAATGTTCGGCTAAAGTCATTGTGTTTAAGATAAATATAAGTAACATTTACTATATACAAACAAACAAACAAAAAAATTCAAATTACATTACATTCATTGTAGGATATTTTATAAGTGAAAAATAATCAAAAGGGTTTTTAGTTTCATCATTCGCTGTGTGTGTGTGTGTGTGTGTGTGTATAGAAGAGAAAAAAAACACTTGTACAAAGTACAAAGACTAAATAAATATAGTATAAAACAAAGGATTTTAATTAAACAGAGATTTATTTATAGTTTTAAAAGTTATTCTTATCTTTCTGTCTGCACATATGTTTTTTTTTTTCCCCATTTTTGATATAGCCGAGAATTGTGCGATCTTATTATTTTTATTCCTTATAAGTTACAATTGCATGAAGATGAAACATTTAGTGATATTTATATTTGATGAAGAATAACAAAAAAACATAAAAAAGGTAATAATATATTATGTATTAAATTGTTATATATAGAATAAAGATTAAAATTTTCAATAAAACAAAAAACATTAGGGAAATATAAATTTAAAAAATGGTTGTATATCGTATTTTTTAATCATATAAAAAGCATATAAATAATATATTGATACCTCGATAATAAAAATATGTTTAATATCCCTTGATGTGTTTAAAATGTGTACATATATAAAAAAATAAACAGAGATATTTAAAATAAATTTATTTTGACATTAACAATAATAATAATAATAAGAGGGAAGATGAAAAAAAAATGTTTATAAATTATGAGTTTTTTCACTTGAATAGACATCATCAATAATTATTAAAATTGATAATGTAAAATGCGCAACCAACAAAAGGATATAAATAATATTAATAATAATAATATTTTAAATATAATTTTTATTTTTTGTATATAAATACAGTGGATTTTTCTATAAATATGTCTAGAGTATAAGCAAGTTTCTATAGACAACAACTATCTTAAGTTGGTTTTATTTTTAATTCAATGTTTGAACGCACTAAATTTTATATATATGGAATTTCGCTGATCAATTCAGTAATTTTTCATTCTACTTTGATGAAATTTTGTGTATACGTATGGGTATATATAGTAAAATAGTCCTTACGAAAATTCTATAGGAAATCAATATCCGCAGAGGTCACACAGTTATACTGATCGAAAATTTGATCATTTTCCAATCGATTTTGATGAAATAAATTTGTATAATAAACATTTCTAATAACAATATAGTTCAAAAGAATATAATCTATATAGGAAATCGATACTACTGTCAAAGATAAACAAAATTTTAAGAAAATTGTATAAAAATTAAGCAATGTCATCATTTATGAAATAAACGCATAGATTACAGCACTGCACTAGTTCCCAATAATGTTACAATGCTACATACATACATATGCAATTTGAATCAAATATGGTTTCAAAATTCCTGGAAGTTATATCGTCTATATACTGTATTACGGGTATCGATTATTGAGAACTTTATTAGAAACTATATATCCATATGATTTTACTATATAAACATACATATAAAATGTCATTAAAATCAATTGATATATGATCAAATTTATACAAATTCTAAAAATGTGATCAAGATAAAATTTTGTCAGCAAGATTTGCTTATATATATATAAATAGAGGATCTACTGTATAGATAGGTAATCCTTTGAACGCATTGACACTTCATATATATATATTATACTATTAACAATGTATTTAATTTATAAACGTATATTTATATAACTCCTACGCACAAATTCAATAATATATCTTAAAAATGTTGTAGGTAGGTAGGTTAGTAAATTAAAATATTATGAGCATAAGTGTATAATATATTTAATGGGATACCTAAAAATGATCCAATTCATGTATTGGTCATGTTGTAGTAGACATTTAAAATAATAGGGTATATTGTACTCAGGAAATGTAGATTTTAGCAAATAATTCAATGATCTTGATTTTTGTTTGAAATGAAACAATTGTTAATACAATAAATTTATTAAGTAATTTTGTTATTAAAATCGAATAAATGTTGATAGAGAAATGCGAGCTAATTAAGATAGGATTTAATTTATTTACTGAATTCTCAAAATAAAAATTAAATTAAAATTAATTGATTTTATTAAACAACATATAATATTTCTCATAATTTTATTATACACATATATCGACAAGCAAAACAATTACTGTGGTAAAAGTCTGAATAACGTCACTAAATTGACGTTTGAGATTTTCTTTAAATTCGTCTGCACATCGTCTGCCCAGCAACATATACCGTTGACAAATTCAATATAGTATATATACTCAAACTTGTTATTAAAAAATGCACGATCGAAGCTAATCTTAAAGATTCTAGTTCGTCTTATATATATTAAATTTAGTATTTGTAATATAGTTTCTCATTTGTAAAGTAAATAAATATATTAATTATATAAAGATTTTAAAAGAATTCTTATATTTATATTTATTGCTTATCTATATTATGGTATATCATATATACAATAAAATATTATTTCCTATTTATCATATTATTGATTTATCATATCATAGTGATATGATAATTATTATAATAACAATATATATCTATAATTATATAGTGATAAAAAATTATAATGTTAAATATCTTTATCTATTTTCCGTCGTGTACATATTTAACCTTTCTGAAATAGATGTTATAATACATACGATGAAATTATAAATTATTTTAAAAGGAAAGGGAAAAAAAACTAATACACAGCCTTATTATCATATCGAGAAAATAAATATATTCATTATTATAAAATAAAAAAAAAAACTCACACATAATATAAAAATATTGGTACCCATTATAACAGGGTGTATTAAATAGTACCTGAGCTCATTTTATGATTATTGTCTATTATCTCATATCGTATTTTAATTTTCTTAGTCATCCGACCCGCACGATTACGTGTCACAAATTACTTCTATAATTCAATATATTTTATAAGTTCGAGTTTTCAGAAAATGCATTATTACAATACAATTTCTCTTTTAAAAATTTGTAAGAATTTTTATGGTTAAAAGTAAAAAAGGTAAGGCGGAATCAAACAGGCAATAGAAGTTTTATTACAACGAGAATATTAAGGATATTATACATATGCAATGCAACAATTCATTTAAGAGAGAATTTTACTCGAAATTATGTATAATTAATGATTTAAGAAAAACAAGGATTTATCAAAGACTTTAAAAGGATATTATTAATTTTTAAATAAGAAATGCGACAATACCTCATAAAAAACGAAAATAAAACACAAAAAATTGATTTTATGTATATAATTGTTGAATTTATGATATTGATATATGAACTACTAAATAACTTAAAGTTGTGAGTATACCAAAATTGATTGGGCACTCCCTGTATAAAATTAGAATAAATACATTAGGAAAAAAAAAAATGCAATTCATTTTTTGATTAAACCGGAAAATTACTTCTTTTATAATACCATATTATTTTTATGTGTATACTCGTTCATATGTGATGAGCTGTGCACATGCATCATATTTATTCCTCTATATACATGTTTTAAAAACCATATCATCATTTTATTTATACATATAATTTTATTTCATCCCTGTGTTCGAATCCATCGTCTATAAATTTTATTTTATGATATTTTTGAACAATAGATTATTTTTTTCTTTTCTTTAGATGAACAAAAACCGAAAACCAGGGTATTATTTTGTTTGTTGAATAAATTTAATGCTCATTACGATAATAAATCCAAGGTGTTTTTTTATTGTTATTTTAATATTTTAACACTGTATTCCACTGTATAATATACGCGCATATAGCAACAATTCAAATGCAACAATTATTCATATACAGGCTTTTAGACAAAAACTAACATACATTTGTATTATATATTTATAGATATATTTTCCATAAATAAAATATGATCACAACTAATATGAATGAAGAAGATGACGACGATGGCTATATAAGAAAAGACTAACAAAAAAAAAAAAAGGTGAGTATATTTGAAAAGAATTTTTAAAGGATTTTATATATTTACACATTTGAGTTTATAACTATTTATTATTTATATATTCACGCAGGTAAATATTTATAATAGTATAAATTTTTAACATTTGTAATATATAAAAATTCAAAATATATTATTGATTTAAATTTATTCTCATTTTATTATACACTTTTATGTTACATGGCCTATATTTAAATTTATTCCAATATACAATATAATATGTTCACACATTATCGAGGAATATATTTACTGGATTTATAGAAAGAATAAAAAAAAAAAAAAACGGTCTACTTTTACAACCACTTGTAACCACATTTTATTATCATATCATTAATTAATATATATTTTTAAATAATTCATATACATTTATATTTACAAAACAATAGGAAAATTACATATTTACAAATATTATAATATTTATCATGTGTACAGTGTAATTCATCAGGCATATCGATGGCAAACTATGCCAACTCAATCGCACCATTCAAAGCGATGTCAGTGGTCCAACAATATATAGTTACACAAATGTATGATGGTCCCTAAAAACACAGTAGTTTCTTTTTCTGGGTGTCTCTAAAAGCTTCAACATAAAATCAAAGTTTTGAGAATTCTCTTTAAAAGAAGTTTAAGCACATAGTTTTAGTTCAGATATATGCGAAAATAACAAATATCACAATTTTTCCTTAAAAAATCCCTTGTCGATGCAATCACCTCCATCCACCCCAATCATTGTATTACCATCGAAGACCTAACCACCGGCCATATATAAATGTTAAAGAAAATATGATTAAATAATTAAAAAAAACTTAAATTTGAATTTCTTATATATATTTCTGTTGTTCATCTTTTCTTATCATCTGTGAATTACTTTCATATCATTATCAAACATATAAAATTACATATGTATATTATTGATGTGATGACTACGTTACGAGTTGAACTGTGTGTGTGTGTGTGTATATTTCAACTGGTTCAAAATATTATATTTTATATACAAAAACTGTTCGAATAATTCTCGGCCCGACACATAAATTACTTTAGAAGTGTGTTTGGATCGTTTTAAACAAAAAAAAAAATAAATAAATAAATGTATTCCAAACGTAGTTTCATATAACTGTTTAAGAAAGTTGAATGCACCACTATGTACCAGAGCGAAAATAATATATATAGTCAAAATAATGGATTGAAGCAGAAGGTAACATTGATGGATATTTTGCAGACCTTCAAAAAAATAATTATTGGAAAAATGTTGGAATAAATGTATGGCAAAGTTTCCGTAGATTTTATAGAAAAATAAAGTTAGGTAGAAAATTTTTCAGACAACCCTCGTAACACAAATTACACAAATAAAAGAATGTTTTAATTTTATTTATGTAAATAGAAAAAATAATTCTTATCGCTTATGTTCCATCATCATATTTATAGTAAGATAGAGAATTTATGTATGTATAATAGCTTTTACATTAACATATTAATAACACGTACGCCCTGTCATCTACATAAATTATTATTATTATTATCATTATTATTTTATATATTCATTATATAAAATTTTATAAATATTTCATCAAAACATAATAGAAAAAAAAAAAAAAAAACATTAATTTGAACTTGAACTGTAGGAAAAAAAATTCTCAAATAATTTTATTTATTATAAACATATTTCATATAATTTAAAATTTGATTAACTAATTTTTAATTATTACCATAATACCATTTATCTTTTACTTGATTTTATAATAATGCATAATTGTATGGTGTGACAAGAAATTATGGAGCACTTTGCATGCGACTACAGATCAAATAACAAAAACAATTTTTATAAATTCAAGGCTTTATTGTGAAAAATTGTCTTAATGATATGTCTATAAGGATTCCTCACGTGAAAAGCATAACTCATCTTTTTAGATGATGCTATCCACCAATCGATCCAATTTTTCGCTGCGTACTCAGACCGTGTTAGATGGATCGAAACAAGTAGTAATGCGGTGGATTAAATATCTGGTGATTCCATTTCACTGTTTCACAATTCACAATTATAAATCCCTCAACATTAAATCACAGTCTTACAATAATTTATTTATTATTTATTATTATTGTTATGAACTTTAGTTGTTATCAGTTGCACCCTCAAAAATTCTATAACGCGCATTATTAAATTGCGTATATGGAAAATGAAATCATCGAATATTATTATTGTATTATTTTTAATATATTATAAACAAAAATATTCATCATACAAAAACTGTGATCAAATTACTATTTTACATAAAATTATAATATAGATAATATTATTTTTTCACTTTTTCGTCTAAATATTATATATATTATTGTGCCATATTTATTAAAAAGAATGTTATTTGAATGATTCATTGAATTGAAAAAAAAAAATTAAATAACATGTCACATATAATATTTATTATATATAGCAAAACATATATTCCTCGTATAAAATTTAATGTTTTATATGTTATAAATATTTAAATATAAATAGCCATCGTATAAATATATATAACATAATTTTTTCACAAATATATGCGATTTTATGTTTATTATATAATAGAAAAAAAAAACTAATTATAATTTATAATATTTTATTTGCTTTGGTTTTTTTTGTCGGAAATATCAGCGTTGGGAAAATGTATAGATCAAATATAGATCAGATATCGGTTTAAAGTATCTAAATATCTATATATAAACATAGAGATGCGCATATAGACAGAAGATATTTTCAATTTTCATAAATTATCTAATATAGATGAAGATAATAGATAATTTACTATTTAGATAAAGATAATATCCAAACTAAAAAAATTTAAATTCTGTAACGAAAAGGTGATCTTGGATGTTTTGGGATCTTATAATTGGACAAATGTATACAGTTAAAATGTTTTTGTATATATATATATTGTAGATTGCAGAAATTTTAAAAATATAACCAAATTCCATGTTTTAAGTTATAAAGAAGTGTAAATCATATCAGAAACATTTTGTCTTATAATAGTTCGATATTTTAAGATAAGAAAATCATTTGAATTTTTTCAGTGATATATGTATATTAATATAGTTTTTACGTGCGATAATCTAAATATAATAGATTAATAAGAAATAAAATATATTTTACATTAAACATTATATAATGATTAAAATCCGAATTGATTGAATTTGACACACATAATTTTTAGATATATACCATCTCGCAAATATATAGTATCTCTATAATATATATATATCCCATTACTGTGGTAAAAGTACAAGTATATATATATAAATAAACTTTTAACACATTTTAGTTAATCAACCATTCATTCACCTTCTTCAACATATAATGTACTATGTGCACAGTCTGTTCATACTCTCTAACATCTACTAGCGTATCTATCGTACATCTGTATACAAATAATAAGTAAATTAAAAATCTTGAAATGTCATCATAATAATTACTCTTTTTAATATACTAGTACATATAGATACGTGTGTGTGCGCATCTTTGTACACATAAGTACACAAGTGTTGTACTATACATACAATTGAGATGAAAAAGAATATATATATGCAGAAAAAGATTTTAAATAGCTATTAAAAATAAATAACACAAAAAGCCGAACAAACAAATTACAAAATATATTAAAGTTTTTAAATACACACAACAATCAGACGAGGAAGATTTGTATACCAATACGATATAGAAATTGAAAATAAAACCGGTTGCAATTATTATATGTATTTATTTTTATTTACATATTCTTATATAGAATTTAACACCAAACCAATTCTATCATTATATGAATATTTGAGTAAACAGACAGAACAAATTCTTATCGATATAGAAAAAAAAAATAAATATAAATATAAATATAAATAGAATTAAAAACAAAAATTATAATTAATAATTATAACACAAAAAAAAAAAAAAATTAAATAAATATATAATTAAACCGATTGTCCGAAAAATAAACCGTGAATGGATAAAAAGAATAAAAAATTATTAATTTATTGTTACAAATAGAAAATAGAAATATTCTCCATCAACTGAAATACATTGAATCACTAAAAAGATATTTGTATTTTGGATTACCTCAAGTGATTTTAAGCATTTCAAAAGTTTGGTTTTTTGTTCTTCATACATTTTTTCGATCATAAACGCACAAAAACATGCAGTCAATATATTAGCAACCAACATTATAGATATGACGATACCAGTGATTCACATATTATAGAAAGCCATTCGGGTTATTTTTCGAACATAGCGTCTTGTGTCGTTATTTATGATTACATTAATATTTATAGAAAAAAAAAAAAAGGCATTAACATCAAAATGTGTTATTTACAAGAGAAAAATAAAATTATCTATTTGAATACTTATATATTTAATATTGTATATATTTATTACTTATTCCATTACCCACCACCCAATGGAACTATCGCAAAATTATAATTAATTATAAATATTAACATGTACGCGCGTATGGTATTCATACACGCAAAATACACAGTAAAGTATTATCATAAACAAAATATTATGCTAAACAATAGACAGACGACGAATATAGATTCATGAAAATAGGAAATGTAAAAATCAAATAAATTTTCAAAATACAAAAAAATATCACCTCTAAATTATAAATAATAGAACTCATATGTTACAAAACGACCGCACACGTCAAGAGTATAAGAATAATTGATGATATCTTCCTGTTAAACAATTTGTCAAAGATTTGTGTACGCGATGCAATTATCTTTTTCATTTCATTATCTTTTTTTTATATAATTGTATGTATTATATTTAAGAATATATTTATTGTTAGAAAATATTCGTCTCTATATAACAAGATATCGAATATTTCGTTTATGGTATTTATTATTTATATAGAAAATAGATAAAAAGTTTCAATTTAAAATCATTATGCGTAACTATCTGTTTAATATGTACATTGTACAATATATTAATATGAAATTATTATTACTTTAGCACATTCTTTAATAATTATCGATAACAATAATAATAATATAATATAAAAAAAACTTAATAGTTTAATTAACCCATTCATTTTTCGAGAATTGTTATGTTACTTTGGCTTTTGTAGAATGTGAATTTTGTTTGAGAAATATGCGGGTATATATGCACAGGGCAATCAATATAAAAAGAAAACACAAAAAATTTGATATTGTATTTATTGCATTGATTTGTATCACTTTCAGCAAAGCCATTTCTTTGATTCATTTGTAAGCACACACAATTTTCACATGAAAACAATTCGAATAACGTATATAAATCATGTAATTCGTATAGATTGTAAACTGTTTTTGAATTAATAAGAGCAAATTGATACATATTATTTTGAGAAATTCTCAGAGATGTTGTAGTTAATTTCATAATTATTAATAATATGTTATTATTTAGATAAAAAAAAATGTATAACCTATTATTTTTTTTACTATATTTCAACTCAAAGTGTTAACAGATAATTTTTTCAAAATATAATTATTCGCATACATACAGTTGTTAAACTATTTCTTTATAAAGCCGACAATATTCACATAAATAATCTATTGGAAAATCTTAAATTTTTTTCCATTTTGTATATAATAATTTATCACTGACATAGAGTGACTGAAACTAATATATATTCATAATTATTATTTGAAATTAAATACTTATATTTATTTATTATAAAATATAAAATAATAACTATACTAATTAATTGATATAATTGAAATGTAATCAAGATCAAAAGTCATTATAATATGTAGGACAAGAATATCGCATATTATAAATTATGTGTTTAATCAGCAAAAAACAAAAAGAAAAAATGTATGTGCATTATTATGAATTGCACATTTATATACAATATGTTAATTATGTGTTGCCTTCAAATTACGGATATATATATACACAATATTTTATATATTATGATACAATTTTAAATAATACAACGTCGGTTCGCAAAATAACCACAATGACTTAATTATTTATAGTTATTTTTCAAATAGTATTATTCTGTTTCAACGCAGAAATATGCATTTAATCGTTGTAATGTCACTTGCACAATAATTTGCGTCTTGCATAAATAAGCATTTTTCAATTTTAAAAAGGGTTTTTTTTGCTTTTTGTACATATTTCTATATTAGTGTGACTCAATGCCTTGTTTTGTAGTTTACACTGATAGAAATGTCATGAAAATTTAACAAAATTTGAACAATATACTGAAAAAAAAAGTAAATGGATCCAATTAAAAAGTAACGTCGAAACAATGAAATATTAATTAATTTTACTCCAAGGAACATGGTTCATTGTTAAAATGAAATAACATTTATTAAATCAACGAATAATTCATTAAAACATAATATCGAAAATGAATGTTTTTCAATTTATCACTTTGTTTGTTCAAAGAATTGTATAATTGTTTTGATGAATATTATTCATTTTTTCAACATGTTCTGTTTAATAACTTATTATTCTGAACATAAATTAATTAATGATCGCGAATTCATTCATTCAATACACAAGTACATTAAGATAATTTTTAAATTTTTAAAAATGAAAAATATTAATGGATTATTCATTGAAACAAAGTTATAAACGCTATTCATCGAAATTATGTACAAATTTATTTTCAGTGCAGATAACGTTTTTGGATCACTATAAATTAGAAAGTTATATTCCGAAGTTATTTTTCACAATTTAATATTACATACATACAAACAGATGTAATCTAAAAATTTTTTAACATTTTAATAATACATTTTCTATAAGTAATTTTTGTCAAATTTTGAATTAGAAAAATAAGGCATATTTTTTGAACTTAAGTTAAGTAATTTTAATGATCTGTATATAAAAAAAAAAATTAAAAAATATGTGTGTGACTTTAAGAATATTATATCTAACCGTTTTTATGATAATTTTCATATAAGTCGCCACTCTAATTATAAGCAAATATATAAAAAAAAAAAATAATTCCATTTATACACAATTTCACTCTGACAGATCTTATGGCAAAATTGCAAAGAAATTCTATGTATATAAAAAATTAAAAAGAAACCGCAAATAGAACACAAAAAAAAACATTTACATATTACATAACAACTTTTTTTTTATATTAATATAATATAAAATTGATAATGTAAACACATAAAATAGTAATTTTTAATTACACTTTCAATTTTTACTTTCCTAATATAATAAACATATTTTATTTGCGTATCATTGACATATACACACACATAGACGATGTTATATATTTAGCTTTTAAACCAAATTGGAGGAAAATGTTATAATGTGTCGTGCCGAGAAAATGTGAGAAAATTTTCCACTTTATATACTATAGTGAAATAAACATCCTTTACTTTCTCATACAACAAACAATATGCAATTTTTGACGTAAATATGGTTTATGCGGGTATAGGCTAAATACATAAATATACGCACGAAACACGTAACAACGTAAGCAACATGTAAACGAAAACACAAAATACGGATAATTAAAACAGAATTAAATATCAAATTGACATCATTTTATCTATAAATATAATTTTATGCAAACAGAAAATTTTACGTGTTTTTTATTTATTTATTTTTAATGTTATTTATTTATTTTGTGCACAGCAAGAAATTGCAGAGTGAGAGACACAACGCGAATACTACATCTGCAAAAAAACACACATATTAATACATACACACAAACAAGTTATAGAAAATGCACAAATGCATATTAAGATCGATGCACGTAAATTTGCATCTTATAATATTAAAATATTACGCTTATAAGATATATATTTTTATTATATTGTATATTATTATTTGTTTTCTTTTCATATAATATATATTTTAGTATTTATTAAATACATGGCATTCCTCCGTCCGTCTTAAAGAAAATAACTAAAAAAAAAAAAAAAAACATAGAAGATAATTTACAGAACCGATTAGTTATTAACGTTAATTATAATTAATTATTTCTTTATTTCTTTATTGGTATACATTATTTAGATATAGATTAGTTGTTTTTTATTCACTATATATAAATAAATTCAATATATTATTATTAAATGGTATTTTGTAAGTAATTTTATTTGTTTATAGAATATATGTTTTTGTTTAGAAAATCATTTACGAAATGCCACCAAATTCAAAATGATAATATAGAATTTTTAGCTGCGATAATAATTTAGTAGAATTATTAAAATGGAAAAGTGAAATTAGTTAATTTTTGTTTTTAAGGAAAAATCTTTATTGATTTTACAACTGATGGATAATATGCGGTTCTTCTAGACATGCAACATAGAAGAAGTGCAGAATTATAAATTATTGTCACCGTGCATAGCATGACAACTATGCAAGATTTTGTTACTATATGGCAATTAAAAACCGCATATTGATCAATTCCTATTTTTAGCTCATAAACACGTTTGTTCGTGCTTCACAATAGTCTATAGACTAAATGAGTGCATCAACATAACCATTGTCAGCATGTTATTATTATACCTATATATGGTATACTGAAATGTAATTCGATAACACAAACGCTTATTAAATTAATCAGAAAATCAGCTGCACCTAAAATGCACATGGTAAGAATAGCGTACATTTGTGTCGAGCCTGAAAATAAACAAAATTTTGTAGATGATTATGCAGACGAAAACGTTATTTTATAATTAAAGTTTTAATCGTGCTGTGTTCATTTCATTAATATACCTATTATTATTTTATTAAATATTAAAATATATTCAAAAATAATGTATAATTTTTATTTTAAACGTTTCGTATCACCGAAGCGCAGCACTGTTTTTATAATATAATCAATATCAGCATGAAGAATATATCTTCTTTCAATGGGCATTGTGATAAAACGAGAATTTGTTACTAAATGTAACATATTTGTATAAAGAAGATTAAATTATTATTATTATATTTAGTAATAGTTTTAAAAAAAAATTACGAAAAAAATTGAAAATGGTTATAAACATCTGATGTAATTTTTATTTAGAGTACTAAAATATACTAGTTAACAAATATTATTTTAAAAGATTATAATATTTTCCTATCTCTCTATATATATTAATATATATATTTTATAATTTTATTTTAACTTGTCGACGTCGTTGTCGTCGTCGTCTACGTCGTCGTCGTCGTCGTAGTATTACAAACAACACATATTGCATTTATTTACATTTAACATTAAATACACATTAAGAAATGATATTTGAAAATGATCGAGACATTTTGATATTTAGCCAAGAATTAATGCGGCATTCATATTTATTTTTTAAAACACACACACACACACACACATACCATATATTTTTATTTATAATTTAACACTTTTTTTTAATAAGGAAAGAAAAAAAACAATTAAAAAATTATTGTAATATATTATAGAAATTAATATTTTTATGTAAATGTATAGGGTAAACTATAACTAAAACTATTTGTAAATTATTTTATTTATAGTATATTTACTCGTACTGTGTGTTGTGTGTGAGTGACTCATAAAATGTAAGACATTGTTTATTTGCAATAATATGATTTTATTTTTTGCCATATGTATTAAAAATAAAAAAATAATGGTATTCATAAAAAAAAAAAAAGTACATTTAATTGATGATAAAATATTTTTCGCAAAAACCTGTTATAATATTTACATTATTGTCTATATAATGAAATGAACAATAACCAATACATAAATTATAATTCGTACAAAGAAGTTCAGCGACTGCATTAATTGATACGTTAATTTCATAAATATTTATTTTTTAAAATTTAAATATATTTAGAACGAATCGTATTTATCCGATATATATAGAAATTTGTCTATAACTTCAATAGGATTAATTTCAGACTGAAAGGGTTACATTAAAGTATATTCGCATCTAATTCCATCATAATTTTTAATTTTTTTTTTATATTATACTCATCAAAATCTAAAAAGTTTATGTGAATCAATAGGCACCTCACAAAAATATTGAATGGCAATGCAATTTGTTGAAATATTAAATTGGACAATTAAATTTATCTAGATTAGATATTCAAATTTTTGTGTGTGTAAGTGTAGTATCAAATGTGATATTAAAATATTAAAATCGATGAAAATAAAACGTGACCAAATGAATGTTAATCCGTGCTCTGTAAATTAAATATACTGTAGAGAACAACACCCAGACCAAGCATGTTGCAAAAGCTATCAAAATCATTTAAAGTAAAGAACAGCGCACGCATTATCACAACAAATCATAAATGATCATGAATGATCATAAATCTTAAATGAATTTAATTTGTTTTTGGCTATCAACAATGTTTTACTATTTTATTTGTTTGTATCAGATACATTTACTTCAATTGCAACGATCCACACAACACACAGCACACTTGTTAAGCAGAATTTTTAAATTATTTAAAATTTAACATGAGATGGCATTTATAAGTGCCAAATAATTATTGCAGTAAATTTCACAATACAACTCTTCACTTTTAATGATTTTATTTTCACAGATCGACTTGTTGCAAAATATATAGCATAGCTATGAATAACTTTTTTATAATAACCAATAGGAAGTTAATTTATATATAATTATTATAATAATATGGTACTACATCATTTCTTTTATCATAAATAAAATCGATCAATGCATAAATATCACAAAAAAAAACAAAAACCAATGAAAACACACACACAAATCTTAAAAATTATAATGTCGTTTTTTTCAAAGGTGCATGCAACTACCGCAAATGATGAAATATCATATTAATATAGGTATCGGAGGGCAGGAGGAGAACCACAATTTAGAAAAACTAAACAATTTATAAAAATATCGCATACCTGAATTAAATAATCCTAATAATAGAAATCCAACAAATAGTATTCTATTATAAAAATTCATTTTGTTGATTTTATTATTGTTGCTAATTAGAAAATTGTTGTTGTTGATTTTGATATTATTATTTATATTTAAACACCTTCTTTTTTTTTCTTTTTATTATTTTACCAATAATAAAACGAAAAAAAAAAATAAAAAAAGGTTCGATTATTTTTTTGATTTTTTTTTAAATACTATCTCAATTTATCAATAACAATATTAAACTATTAAAATAAACAAATTCACTAATGCCCAAATAGCTTAATTGATAAAAAAAAAAAAATAATCACAACGAAAGCGAAAACAATTGTATGAAAAAAAAAAACACCAAATTTTTTTCTTACTAATTTTCTATGCTATAATTAAATTACATTTACATGCACTTCGAAATTATAAAAAAAAAAATAATAATAAATAAACCGGCACACAAAATACAAAAATTGAAATTTAAAATGGAAAACTCATTGAAACATATATTTTGTAACGAAAAAGAAAACAAAAAAAAAAAACACACAATTTAACTTAACAACAACAAAAGACAAAATATTATTAAAAATATGTTAACAGACTATCGTCCACCCAAAGACTAACTGTGAATGAATTTTTAAATATACATTCAACTCAAGTCGATCGATGCACGAAACAAAAATATTATATATGAATGAAATGAATATAAATAATAAAAAACGCTTTTTTGTATATAAATAACATACCACGACACAATATAAAAAAAATGAAAAGAGCTTTTTATTTGGTTTAAAACTGCAGTGTCTTTTCTTGTGTGTATTTTATATTTTTAACATATGATTTTAGTTGTTTTACTCAAATTCTCTTCGCTCCTCGGCTTATATACAGAAAATACGTAACCACATTTATTGTATGTGAGCTGGTATTCGTTGAAGCAAATGCATTTCGATCGTTCGTGCATATGTGTGTTAGTTAACATGGTACATGGTAATAAATTGATGATGATGATGATGATGGTGGATGGATATACATTGGATGAATATTTGAAAACGGGTCTATTTTGACCGTAATTTTTTAATTCTTCTTGTTATATTTATTAATATTATTGAATTATAACACATAGAGAGAGAGGTGTTTTATATGATGGAAACTTACACTAAATTTTATAAATTACACGTTGTTTGTAATATATAAATAAATAAACGTATATAAAATATTTTATGGTAGATTAATTTTAATATTATTATATGAATAAATATAAACAAAGAAAAAAAACCGAAAAATAGAAAAATAAATATTGTTGTTGATAAGAGGAGCAGGAGTTATAATATATAAAGTGCATCAATTTTAATAATCTTATAAAAAAAAAAAAAATAAATAAAAAACGTCTTTATTTATTTATTAACATTTTTTTTTTCCCATTTTTCACAATTGTTCATTATAAATATTTGTTTATTTTTCAAAAACATGAAGATGGTAAATTAATAATATAATAATACTTTTAACGAATTATACGTTTGTATTGATAGTACCTTAATTTAGTTGGTCTGTAGTATATAGAGACATTTTATTGTAAAAAATGTGTTATTTTAATCAAAGTGATCATTCATCGTCATACAACTTTGTTACATCTTTCTGGCAATGTGCGGTAATACCGTGATAATTTAAAGGTGTTATGCTTCAGTTGTATCCATGACAATTTTGCAGACATATAAAAATAATGGAATAAAGGAAAAATCTGTCATTCATTAATCGCAATACAATTTGTGAATTGTTATTTACTTCCATAAGAAAAAAACATTTGACTACCGATCGATGCACAGCCACGGACTTTACGCGAAACAACATTTCCTACGAACAAATCAAAATTGGACGTCAGAAGAAAACTTCTATCGACGCAAAATTTATTATTCAACCGAAAATAATCGACATTTCATATGAAAATCATCTATTACAATATACTACTTCTATTATTTATAATATTAACTACACATGTATTAAAATTCAATCATCCAAAAATTAATAAAAAATTAGTAAAAATATTTACATAAATACGATTTCCATAATATTAAAAAATGAATTTACTTATCTATGTTTTCTTAAGGCAATTAAAAGATTTCAATTGGAAGTAAAGGAAAAAAATTCCATATTATTTATAATAAAATGATTATTTTTCTATATATTATTTATAATAAATAAATAAATAAATCATTTATTAATTCTTATAAACGAGAGAGTATTTTTTTATAAACACAAATGCATTTCAATCGTTGCGTTTTATTCTTAGAAATATTTTTTATATGCGTTAATTAATATATATATAAAAATAAAAACTCATGTTATATGATATCATGAATATTATATTGAAAAAGGGATAAAAATATAAATAATATTTAATTTAATTAATTATAAACATAATTCAAAGAAATATATTGTTTGTTTCTTTTAATTATTTATTTTGAATACACAAATAAATGATGCAAAAATATGATTCAAATTAATGTCAGTGAATCATATACAAAAAAAAAATAGTTATTTATTTATATTTGTTTTATATTCAATCAGTGAACGTGATTAAAAAAACACAGTCATACAACACAACAATTTGATTAATTTGTCATAGTAATTCAAATGATTTACGTAAAAAAAAAAACGTAACAACACAAATAAGAATATATTAGTTAAGAGTATGCCTTCTTTCATTTAAAATTAAAATTACCCATGCCTTGGATCATCCGCAAAGGAAAGTTTTAAAAACAATATCACATTTTTTCATTATTCTATAATTTAATTTTCAAATTAATTAAAATTAATAAAAATAAAATATAGTAGACATTGCGCCGGCAATTTCTAGAGTTATTGTTCCGTTTTATATATGGCTATGTGAGTGCGGTGTAGTGTACCCATCGGTGGTGTGTGTAATGTGTATAGTAAATATAATAATACAAATTTTATTTATTTCTTTGAATTAAAATTTTTTTTAAAACAGGCCACACACGCACAATTTTCTCTGTACCAATAAAAAAATAAATATTGATTAAATTAACCACAAAAAATATACTATTATTATTATATTTAAAAATAAATCCATTGTTGCATTTATTGATGCATTCTTTCATTCTTTCAATTTTTTTTCTATACTGTTTACGTGTGTTATACTTTTGTTGTTATTTGAATTTCAATTGTATCAATTCAATGCATTTATTGATATTTATGCGATGTGTATGTGATTTATATTAACAATCAAATGCATTTTATATTAAATATAGATATTTTTTTTAACATAACTTTTGTTGGATTAAGAGTGTACACGTTACATATACCTTTAGTTTATAGTTAGATAGTTACATACATTTATCTCAATTAATGTGCTATGACAAGTTATATTTATGTTATTCCAAGCGAATGTTATTTATGGACATGTATCAAAAATTCACAAACACTTATTACATTCAAATTGATAAATTAATCCGAATGAGAGTATATAACAATATACCAAAATTCGTTTGTATAACTATCGAAAGATACATGATTTTTTAATTCCATTATTTTTATAAGAGAGCTATAATGCTATATCTATACCGTGAATAGTATGCTCCAATGTTCGAATGTATAATCGATAAAAGCAGAACTGTGTCTATTTTATAAAGTTGTAATAATATAAAGGTCATGATGTTACCAAAAAAATTTTTCATCCATATAATTCAAACATAATATAGTACCCTAAAGAGTTGCCAATCCCACAAAGCATATACAACTTAAATATTCACGTTAGAATATAAACATTATAAATTTAATCGAATTTATTGAAATTATATGAACTTAAGAATTTAATGATAAGTTTCTAATATTTATTTTCAATATCCGCATTTGATACGTTCCTTCCTCTGCCATTATAAAATATTCCATATAACCTCAATATGTAATAATTAGAATAATGAAATAATAAAAAAAACAATCCCATGCAAAGTGGGCTATTTACAATATTTGAAAAGTCATCGACTTGAAAATTTAAGAACTTAAGAATTTGAAATGAATATCGTTGCTATGGAATTCAATATATAATCTGAATGTTCCCCCATTAGTATATAATACCAAGAAAGTTTTCTGTCCGATTTTGTTGCAAATTTGAAATAAAGCGCGTGTATATAACATGACGCGTTCTAAATAGCTGTGGAAGCATAGGTGAAACGCTACTCCTACTTCATCCGTTGGTTTTCCATCGGTATACCATCAAGTATTTCTATAATAAAATTGGTCATTTATTCGTTTTTATTGAAATTTTTAAAGCATTATATCATTTTAATGATAAGGTGCAAAAATTTAAGGACGTATATTGCCCACCATGTCCACTCGTTCCGTGTGGTTCCATCACCACAGTTTGTTAAAATCACACGGCCGTACCAAATCCATATTTTAGAATGTCAATCAGCGATTATTTTGTCGGACAATTGATGTGTATAAGCGCAATCGAATATATTAATTTATATTATAATGTGGATTTTTCTTAACATCTATATACCAACAATATATATAAGGAAATGTGTATTGTATTTTAAAATAATTACAGCCAAAATATAATATAATATATAAAACAATGTTAATGTTTCGTTGTGTTCATTAATGCGTTTGTATATATAAAATATTATTTAAAATTTTTAAATTATAATATCGGAAGGAAATTAAAAATTATAATACGTTTATTTTATGTTGCATTCGATCGTATGCCATCGCGTTCATTCGCGTATATAAATATATCAATACAACAACACTCCATATAATAATGTAATTAATAATTAATAATGAAATGCACATAATGATGTAATTGTCTTAATATGGAAAAACAAATTTTAACTCTTTAGGTTACAGTTAAACATCTATTGTTATTATTATTATTATTATTATTATTAAACCATTATACGATACATAATAATATCAATATAAAATATATTGAATTATGATAAAATTTATGTGATATGAATTTTAAATCAATCTTCCACATATACATTGTAATTTTTTATAAAACATAAAATATAGTAAATATTGTTATATCAAAATTATGCAAAATATATTACTATGTTAACTTTTTGTGTATTCAAAATAACAGAAGTTTCGTTTCGCAGAAATAATCATAAATTAAATATATTGTAGTATTATATTTAGTATTATAGTATTACACAGTATAAAAATAAAAAATATATATTTATAATATGAAATCATCAATTTCCGTTTGTAATTTATTAAAAAAAAATTTGAAAATGAAATTGTTTTTTTTTTTTTTGGTAACTTTTCTTTTAACATACCTAAAAAAAAAATCATATAAAAAATATACACCCTCTGTCCGATAAATAACCGAAATTACTTACTAACATATATAAACCAATACATATCTGGTGTTCTGGTAACGTTATCTATTTTAGCTGTTATGTAAAGTATATAGCTGAATCTTATCAAACTTTCAAAATTTTCTTTAAAGTAAGCCAAAATACATTCCAGTAAGTTATTGTATAAAGAGAACCAAGAATCGGTTTTTTAATTTGGTAAAAATTCTATACTAAAAATACTTGAAATGTTTGTTTATCCAAAACACAAGTTTTTAAGTGCAATCGACGATTCAATGGATAAATATTTCACTTGTGAAGTAGAATGAATCCGTCCGAAAAATAACCGCAATTCTATATTGTGTTGTAAAACTATAACTTCCTTTTGTCTTATTCCATTTCGGTTATTTTTTTTTACCAGAGGGTTTATTTGGGTACATAAAATTCTTATATGAATCTATTATAAATAGACGTTGATTATTTTTGAATAATACATATATTTAAATATGCAATACAAGAAATATGATTATTTTTTTTTATGATTGAAATCATTCACAAAATATTAATAAGTATTAATAGGATTTAGTGAAATTTTTGAATTACATACATTAAATGTGTACAATCATCTATATATTTATAATGAATATTAAGAAAATACTCGTATATGCGGTTAGAAAATTAAATAAGCTTCTCTATAATATAAGTGGTGTATAAACTGACGCAATAGTTAAGTGTACTTAATATATATAAAAAAAAAAATTGAATAATTTGTGCGGTTTAATGAAATAAATATTGTATTTAGTATAGAATTTAAAAATAATATGATTAATGTATGGCATCATTGTTTACAAATTATATTTTTATGACAAACTTTTATATTCATATATATTTAATTAAATTATTTTATATTAAATACTCGATATAGCAATATAATTAGTCATTATATAAATTACATTTTATAAATAATAAAATTATTATTATTAATCATCCACCACAAATCAAATGCTCTGTGCATTCCCCAATTTAAAAGAATTTACACTTTGTGTCACGCACATCAATTCATAATGATCACCAAAAATTGCAACGAATTTCGATCATTCCGCAAGGAAATCAATAAAAAAGTTGATGGAAGTAACGATAATTTCTGAAAAACTAACTACAGTGGCACTGATAAAGAAAATCAAAAAACTAAAAATAAACCCTCCGTTTGAGGAAGTTACAAATCAAAACCATATTTATTTAGTTTTTACAATTCCAAATAGTTCAATTATTCTTAAAGAATTTTAATATCGAGATACAGGCACAGTTTGCAATTATTGCACGAAAATGTAGCTTCTCATAGTGCAAAAATTATTAATGATAAAAACCAAATTTATTTGCTTCAACGATTTAGCTCCATGAAATTATTTTCTATTGCCTAAACTTGGCGATGAAAGAAAACCGATTTTTATCATTAATATAAATTGATAACGTATTCAAGTGACAACTTCAAAACAAAGAAGTTTGGACATGTTTAATATAAACCAAATGAATTTCTATGTGGATTCATAACGTTAGAATGACAAATGAGTCCATCAACATATACGTGAATCATGTCGACCAAAAAGCCACCATATATATACGACGCAACAATCAATTGGTAAGGGTTTATGGCAACTGTTTCTCTAGGGATGAATGCTATTTTTTTTAAGTCATTTTTTATATTTCGAATTTAGAGTGAATTGCAAGACAACCGCTATAGAATTGAGACAGGAGTAGTACGTTTTTATAGTGAATCTAACATTTAACATAAGAATCAGTGATTAGCAGTCAAGTTATTAAATTACTCCTTATGAGTTAGTATTTATCAATTATTAATTATCTTTTTATATAAGTGTTATTTATTTAATTATTCTTAAATATAGGTGAATATCCCATATGGTGTCTGTGTGTGTCTGTTTAGTCCTACACCAAATTTTCACATATAAATATTAGCGTTTTCATTTCAAAATAATTTATTAACGAAATTATCATTAATCTATATGGATTATTAACGGCGTATATGTTTATACTTTACGTTTTCTGTTAACAATAAAAATATTCGCCCACGATTACTCATAAAATTACGTGTTTATATTTTCAGCATTAAATTTATAAATTCAGCATGAACATATATTTATTTATTTATACTTTATTTTATAATGTTATTATTATATACGTTTTTTTTTTGTATCATAAAATATAAAATAAACAGATTTTTTTTTTTTAATTTAATAGTGAATTTCTGTTTGCAAAATTACATCACACTCCTTTATATGAATTTGAAGACTTATAACCGCACCGATGATCGATCGTATGACTATTATTTAACATACATTACAACACGTACACGCACTAAATTCTTAATTATACGAGTACACGGTACATCGAAGAAAAAAACTATTAATAATAGTATTATTTTATTATTATAATGATGTAATGATCATTAAATTATTTAGCCAAATATTTACTCGTACATCTATCAAATTAGAATAATTAATAGTTATTGCGAATATTTAAAGAAATAATTAACCATATGGATCCATATATAGGATTGAAAATTAAAATACACAGTAAATATAGTTAATCGTCGAACAAACATTTCAAATTCATTATTCTTCGTTAAGGGTTTTTTCTCAAATAATTCTGTACAACATAAGAGATGACCTACTTAAAATGTATATATACATAAAATCGGTTAGCTCTTTATTAATGTCAATTGTAAATATTTAGAAACGAACAATTATGTTATTCTGACGCGCAAGATCATTCAAAATATTACAAGAACACATCTAAATTATAATAAAATAAGTGATAGTAAATTGGATAAGGATTCGATTAGTAATATATAGTGTTTCTATATTGCATTGATAAGGTAACTAGAACAAATTGATCATAAAAAATATCTTATTTTGCACATACCATATTTATCATAACAATACAACAATATGAAAAGTGAAAAATTAACTATAGCACAACGGGTTAATTTAAGGGTACATTCTAAACATCTGTAACTTTGTTTTACTCAAAACTCCAACAAATTTACTACAAAGACTAACTTTTTATTCGCATAATAACGTTTTTAAATAAATTTTCCAAACAATGCATGGACCATCTTGAGCTGTTTTTTTTAGTGTTTTATTTTCACAATAATTATTATATTGAACTCAATTATTGGTTTTTGTTTACATTTTTTTTAATTGTCAAAAGATTTGTTTAAAAATAAATAGAAAGCGATGAAGTAAACCATCTGTCCCGGCAGAGAGTTACCCTATAAAGATTTTATTTATATAAAATAGGTAAGGTACTATAAGTCATATCAGTAAAATAAACAAGGTAATTTAAAATAATGATTTAAGTATATATAGTATAAATATTTAAATACGTATATATACGTGGACGACGGAATAATAAGTTCTCGGAATTCTCCCCTCAGAAACATATCTTCAAATATGACGATAACATTTTTAATTTAAAATAAATGTGCATGTTTAAAATTTATAGTCACATTCGATTTTAGATAATCAACAAATAATTCATATCGCACATCACATCACAGTTTTGTGAAATGAAGTTATACAAAAGTTACGTGTATAAGTAAAAATGTGTTTCGCACACATTATCAATAACCACCAGCAGAAACAATTGAAATAATCACTCTATTTGAACAAGTGAAGAAGGAACACTATACAAACTAAGAAAAAATTGGCAAATACTAAAATTCAACAGTTGAAAAAACCAAAACATTTCATTGTCAGTATAACCGTAATAATTTATTGGTCAGCCCACTTAAAAAATATTATGATATAGTTCTATTTATCATCTTTATACATATGACGGAAGTATAATTTTATTTTAATGGTTCTTATGTCCACAGATTATAATATATAGAGGATATATATATGGCGAAGGTGTAGAAAACATATACATATAATTTAAGGATGTTTGTTAGGTAACATATATGTATATAACCACTATTTAAACAATAAATAGTTCAAAAATCTACATTCTTTTATATCCTTTTTGGATACAATGGCGGCGAGGAGGCGGCCACCCTTAATAAAGTTTTTAAACAATGAATGCTTTGATGTTAATGTTTTTTTTTTTTTGAAAAACTAACATTTTTTATTTAATTTAATTAATTTTTTCAACAAATATTAATATGAGATAAATATTTTATCTGCAACGGAGATTCAATTGGGTACGCTTCAAGTATAAATATATAAGTAAATTACTTGCAGTTATTCATAATTGATACCATCATCATTTTTTTGTACTGTGTACGTATACCACGATATAGAGTTAAAAACTTGGTGGATATATCGATAGTATATAAGCACCCCATAGGCTAAAGTTATCAATGAACTCGATTAGGAATTCACCATACATAATTCCATTTCAAACGTGTATAACCAACTTGAAACGAATGCGAGATAATGTCGGTTAATGATTTTGTTTTCTAAATCCATTCTTGGTTATTTTTCGGACACAGAGTGTGTGTGTATTACATAATTTTTTGAAATATTATAATTATATGCAACCTCATACGTTAAATTTGACTTGAATTATATGAAATTAAAATGTATTTTCTCTTGGTATGGTTGCTGTATAATCGTTGCTACATAAAAAACGTTACCCAAAAAATACTTTGTCTATGAATTAAATCAAATAAAATTTTTAACACCTTTTTAATTTATTTCTATATTACATATACAATCTATTATTGTCAATGATATAATAATAAACAAGCATCCGCCTACTCTAATCGAAACGAAATCTTAACATTTTATTATTTTACAAATGTGGACTACTACATTATTTTGTATTTCACAGATGTGACCAAAAATTAACAAAATTAATTGTACACATATTCATTTCTTCTTATATTGAAGTATTACAAATAGTAAAATAATGATATAATACATTTTTGAATAATATATATTTAAATAGAAAATTTAATTATATTATTAATTTTATATAAAATATAGGTGTACAAATATGATTTGTGAGATTAATCAATATATTTTTCGCTTTTATTGTGTTATTATTTTTGTATCATTTAAAGAAAATTGTTTCTGAAAATCATCTAAGGATTACCGATATAATAAACGAATGCTTTATAAGAACGAACATGATTGATTTCAATGATGTTGATTTGGATATCTCAGTAATTGCGATGCGGTATCATGCCATCGGAAAGGATACTGTATGACTTTAGAAATCTAACAAAACAATATAGTGACAACTTCAATCGATCATTTGGCAATGAAAATTATAATAGGAAATAATTTAAATTTTATCAAAAGGATGATGTATTATTGAAGAAGTATATAATATTAAAATTAACCAACTTCTGTCGTCATCTCCCATACAAATTTTCAGTGACATTGATGGAAAATGGGCTATAGTTTTTGAACCACTATAACGATTTGAATAATGTCTTCAGAGAATCATTCAATATTTATGATTAGCATATTTTTACTTATCAAAATTTATAAATATAGTGAATATATAATTAAATTTTCATATATTTGAATTTGAATCAGATTATGTGAGTGCGAGTGCTATTTATTAAAATAGTAATCGTGTGTATTATTGTAATTGTATAACAAATACAAAGTTTCAAAGGTGTATTTTCATTTTAAATAATGAAATTATATGCATGACGCACACGACCAATAAAGATTTCCGTTAATCTTTTTTTAGATAAACAGCATAATATTTTTTATATATTATGTTTATTTATCGAAGGCTAAATACTCGAATATGTTATCAACATAAAAAAAAAAAAAAAAAAAATTTCAGTGTCAGTAAAATAAAAAAAAAAAAATCAAAAAAAATTACTATACCGACAAAAAATTTATAAAAAAAAAATATGTTTCATTAATTATTAATAAATAAATTTGCCATATTTATTCCCGGTAATTTGAGCAGCTGATACATATGCGTGTGTACCTACGTGCATTTACAATTTGTATTGTATAGAATATTTATTTGATGTGTACAGATTTTAAATATACAATAGTTTACTTTTATACGCGTCTTCTCAATTGCGTACGTATTATTTGTTTATTTTTAAAGAAATAAATATTGTATAAATATAAAATAAACCTAAATAATGAAATACCATAAAGTTCACTGACTACTGTCATCTCATCACATTTATGTATTACGTGTGTGTATAGTGTATATTTTTATACACTGCATTTTCAATTACTTATTCTCATTGCATTTTATATGTTATATATAAAAATATAATATAAATAAATTAATTAAAATATGAGAATATTCTCGTAGACTATTAACAGCTCTGATAATAATTTGATGGTAAATTATTTTATAATATATTGGGTTTACAATATTTGGTATTTTTTTCCAACATTTGTCACATATTTCGGTAGCATTAAACGGATTCCCCGACCGAAAAAGTTTGTTTCCATTGAATCGCGACGATCCATTCACTAATTCAATTTTTTGTGTATAAATTGAAGTGCTATATTCCGAAAGCGTTTGTCTTGCATCACATAAAATAAATAGTACTCTGATGTGGAGAAATGGCTGGTGTATGAATGATGTGGTAAAATGCTTCTATATATAACGTATTCTTGGCAGATTTTCGTGCCAATACTATACGAATACAATGACATATAAACATTTAAACATATGCAATGAATGTTTATTAAAAATATCAATTGTATCCTTATATTGTACACGTAGCACTTAACATTACCAGCATCCACTATGCATATATGAAATTATGTTGTATAAAATATGTAAAATTATTCATCTCTAAATAAGTGGAGCGTCGTTAATTCAAAAAGGCATTAAGATTGTATTTATTCGTTTTTGGATATTCGTTCCTAAAAGTACTAGGTCATAATATAGTTCATTTTTGGTTTTGGGACTGTAACCATTTATAGAATTTAAAACGTAACCGAAACATACAATTTCTTATATTTTCTATCTATGTTGCACACTCAAATCTACAAAAACATAATAATAATAATTAAATATATTATGTCTCTGGTTTTGTTAACTTATATATACAAACATTCATATATACACACTCTATGTTCGAAAAATAATCAGAATGACTTCCTTATATATGGATCTGAAAAAACCATTAAAAATTACATCCTAATTTATATCTTAATAAACTCGGTCCACGTTTCATGACATTTCTTTCAGTGTATTGTGTTGGGTCAAAATCCAAACGTAAGCAAGAATTTTTGTGTATCTAACGAAAAATACACAAATATATAAATAACCAATTTGTTGTTTAGGAAGCATAAATGTGTTCCTGTTCTGGTTATTCTGAGGACATAGGGTCTTTTATATCTATATATCTATCCTATCCAATAATATATAAACTGCTAATAAATAAATATATATAGAATATGCAAATTTGCATATATTTTCACATGTATAAATATAATATGTTTAAAAAAGAACGATCGCTGTGATCGCATTTTATACGCTTGATTGTGTTTGTATAGCTGTTGTACACACTTTGTTTATAATAATTTTTTTCTATTTATACATAATGTGCATTATATTTAACGTCGTAAGGTACGAGGATGAGTTTCAAATTTTTTAAATTATAATTAAAAACATTGACTATTTGAATATAATACTGAAGAAATCGTTTGAATTCGTATTATCGACAAAGCGTATATATTAGTTAGTCGACATACTTTAAAAATGATATAGCCTCAGATAGTCTGTTGCTAAACAAAAATGTTGGTTAAAATTTCTAGTTTTTCAACGCTATGATGGTGTAACTCATCACCTCCGCACTACGGTATATTATAAAATACATTAACATAAAATCGTATGATTCAAGTGAAAAGAAAAAAAAAATATAGAATCGAAAAGAAAATAAACAGTCGTCGTCGACATGGTGGTATTATTGCAAAGATTCTTATGTTGACTCGTAGTTTTACCATGTTTTAGTAGTGTGTACATTCAGGAAAAAAAAAGTCTATATAACCGCATATAAAATCGCGAGAAGACAACAACAAAATATCACCTTAATATTACAAAATAAATACATATTTTATAGAAAACATCTCTTGAACATCAGTTCGTACAGTTGAAACAATTATGTATTTCATATATATATAGAGGATATCATACTGTTTAAATGCTATACATTTTGAAAATCTATTCATCGGACGATGTAGCTATATCGATCCGTAATTAAATTACGGACATACATTTCTAATGACTCAAACAAAAATTAAAATATAATCTTCCATGTGCATATAAAAAGTGTCGCATCCGAAACGATTCGTCTTTTTATCACAAACAGATAATACTCCCTGAAATATATCTATAACTATAGCAGATATTTTCCAAAATATTGTAAAACGCTCCCAATAATTTCCACTATCCCATGAATTATTCCCAATTTGGAATAACCAAAGAATATAATTTATTTGATTTACTTGAAATTTTGAACATATTTATATGAAATCATAAAATGTTTTACAATTTATTGGAGGCGGTGCGGGTGACACTATATAGCCCCATCATATTTCTTTCCATACATCCTAAATATTTCTATTATATGTAGTACAATTACTGAAGAACCATTTATACGATTCTCTTGGAAATTTTTACATAAGTATTTATATAAAAATTGTATAGGGAGGAAGGAGAGGTAGTAGTTTATAGAATGTATATAGTTTTACGCGTAGGGTAGAAGTATTTTTGGTAAACTGATGAACGAAAAAAAAAACCTATTACTATATCATGTGATACTTGCGTTGGAAATACTACTTCCTATCACTATACGAGTATTATTACAAAGTAAATAAAAATTACTATATAATATGAAAAATAATAAAATAAGGTTAAAACTTACTTATTTCATATTAATTGCATGTGTTGTGTATTATAATAAAAATAAATAAATAAATTTTCCCGTCTTCACACAATTTTCGATGCACAAACCAATACAACTTTGTGTATATTTATATTTTATATAGTGCGTATTTAATAAAACCACACATTTATACAATATAGATGATATAGACATTCTGTATGTAATGAATTGCAAATGTGGTTTTAGTGGTTTATGTTTTGTATATAGTATACTCCAGCTCAACGCACCCCGGTTAGCTTATACTTATTCAAAAACAAATACTTTTAATTTTTATTAAATTGCACGCATAATTCCAATACTATATAACATCACCAACATGAATATATTATATTTATATAAAGTCTATATAAACAAACTATCTCTGGTCTACAAGGACTCGCTATCTAATATATCCATATAGTGATGGTGAACGTATTCCATATATATATATACAGACGCACATACACATGTTTTTACATATAAAACCAGATGCAAGATTTGCATGACAGATAATATTCTATATGGTATTTTATGAATGAAGTAATTATTGAACGCCACACAGTTGTATACAAAATATAATAATATACTTATATTTTATTCAATATAATATTATAGTATAAAGAGATATTAAAAATGATAGTATATAAGAACCATAATTATATTATTAAAAAATACATATACGGGGATATTTGTACATTTATAGAATTACCCATATTATATATGATGTGATATATGTATATTTATATAAAATGTAGCATATGTAAACAAATATGAATGAAGCGCGAAATTAACTATTAAAAGGCAATTATTATTACAATATTTGTATATAATTAAAACAATATTAATATAACATTTATAAATTGTACTATAAAAATATCATTTTTATTATCATTTATTATTACAGTGGATTGTAATTTGTAATCAATGTGTGGTGTTGTCTGTGCATGTAGTCAGTATATGCTTGAGCGTATGTAAATCATCTTGGTGTGGTGTGGCGCTAAAGAACCGGAAGAAACCATGAAAATATATACACAAATATCTTTCAAACACGGTGATGATGATGATGAGATTATAGCAATAAAACAATTTCAATTATAATGCAGATAGAAACAAGCATTTGAGCATTGGAGCAGTACGCTCGTACACTATCAATTCTAGAATAAATTTTGAATAGACTATACGAAATTGGCAAGAACAACTAAAGGCAGTATACTAGGTGTTATGTCATTATATGGTACCACTAGTCGGAATAAGGAGTGTAGGTATTGTCACATAGTTCCACAAATCTTTTGAACTCCTATTTCCATATATCACAATAATATTATTACCTCTCGCCTTGAATACCAGATCTCTTTTTATATGGATAGAAATAAGAGAAAAGGTATAATCCTTTGCTTTCGACATTGTATAGTTCTTAAATAATTCTATTTATTGATTTTATATTTGTGTAAAACTACCAGACTTTGCATATATATGTTTCCCACCACATTTTTTTGCAAAACAATCATTCATCAAATTAAGACAAAAACATTTAAAATCTAGTATAATTTGTTTCTTACTATTTCTACATTGGAAATAGCATCAGCTGCTGCGGTTGTTTATGATTACGAAATTTCAATTTTAATTTTTATTGTTATTACTATATAAAGGATTCAAACAAAATTCTTAAACAGTTAACTCCATAAGGATTTCTCTGAAGCTATCCTCTTTTTTTTTACGCCGCCGTTCAAATGCGATATTTGCATAGTATGAATGATGAGTTCCTATGTTTAAATGGATAACTATATATCAAATTTCCATTAGTATAATTTAGTATTCAATTTAACCTATTACAATACGATTCAGTAAATATGTTAATCTCTACACACATACACATACACACACACTACATCATATACGAACGGATATACCTTATTATTTAAGTAAGAAAACATATAGAAAAAAAAAATTAAATGTTACTGTGTCAATGGAAATCCAGATCAATGAATGCATTTTTTTTTCTTTCATTTTAATGTAATTTAACAAAAATAGGTGTATTTTCTTTTTTCGTAATTTTTCTTATATTGCTATATTTTTCTAACATAAATATTTAGAATTTTATTGCCGTTTTTTTTCCATCCTCATTTTTTTATTAAAACCGCTATCGAAAAAAAAAAAATTCATTAAAATTTATGTTATGTTGTTATTTTTACATAAAGTTTATTTCAGTATTTACATATTATATAATTTATAGTATTATATGTTCATATAGAATATAGAGACATGCAGTAAATCAAAAGAAAACATATTATACACCCTGTGTCTGAAATACAACCGGAATAACTTTGTATAATAAATATGGATATGGTAACGCCAACTCAACTGGCGATTTATGTATGGTGAACCGACATTAACAAACTCAGTCAAAGTGTTAAGCCACAAAATACATAACGTATTAAATGAGACAGTAGTCTTTAACAATTTTAAAATTCAAAACGCTTGCAATGCTTCGTGTTTTTCTCTACAACACAAGGTGTTGCCAATTCAATGTATTGCAGAAGAGGGAGTATAAACGTGTTTGAAAAATAACCAGAATAACCTTTGTATTGTCACAAAATAAATAAATAATTGTTTATTTTTTACCATAATCCATATTCCGATTATTTTTTAGACAGATTGTGGATATTTTATATTATAATACTTTTATTTGTTATATTGCAATCACTTCAATTCACGTAAATAAACGTTTCAAAATGTTCTTAAATTTTTATTTCACGTTTTATATGATTTATTAATAATTTTTTTAATGTTCTGCCCACAGCTATATACAACAAAAAATTCACAACGGATATACTAAATTAAACTGCGTTGTCGACACAAGTGCATCATACACCTAAGCAACAAGAACGTTCTTATCTTCGTGGTTGTTATATTGTCTGTAAGTAAATACGTCGCGATATCCCAAATTCATATTGTACGTGAATTGAAGTGATGCGATATATTTTTTTGGTTTCTTAAACATACACATAAAAATTTATATAAAATGCATTATAAGATGAAAAAAAAAAAAACGATACACACATCACATTATAATATAGTTATAGATAAAAATCATGTATAATTTTAGTATAAACAATATTGTTAATAAAAATAAATCGTTTGGTGCGTGTAATGTAATATATTTCATTAGAATTGTTATTATAAAGATTTTTCATACATTTTCTTGTTCTTTTTATTTTTTTTTTTGTATTTTCTTAACTCACTTCTCTATAATATAATTATTGCACGTATAATATATTTTATCTATACTAAAATGCACAGACAGTCATCGGAAATCGTATAGTTGCATTTGCTAAATTATGCTATGAGAAATATTATTGTTTTTGGTATGGACATCCGATTGTTCAATAAAATATACAAAACCTTTTTTATATATACATTTAGTGAAATAATATTTATTCATAGTAAAATTGAGGAGAAAAGTGGTAAAATCGTATAGGAATTATCTATAAATTTGGAGGTCGCTACAGGTATACATAGAAATGATCTGATAGATTTGTGCACTAAAAACCAAACTCTCACACCATAAAAAACTAAGTCACAGCAAACTGCAAATCTAATATAATACAAATATAATACAATTAAGATATGGAGAAAGTCAAGGGATATTATAATTATTCGAAAAATGTGTTAGACCTATCAGTTTCACATCACTTAAGAACAACAATTATGACTACAGCACAACTTTATTTGCATATTTTCATTGCATGTGCAACTCCATTGAACTCCACGCTCTGTACGCATGTTGACAAAAATACTATGTGATACATCCTAAGTATTGAGATCGCCTTTGACAACATTTTTACATGATACTATATGAAATTTAATCACTGTGTTTGCCGCCTCTGCGTATACAAAACAAACATACAAAAACATTATTTTTAAACAATTTTTATACAAAAGCATATAATATTCAATGAAAAACTTATAATTTATTTTTATTCTTGCGAAATGTATGCAATCGCATTTGATATTAGTATTATGTTTGTAATTATATTTTTTTCTGTGAAAATTATACATTTTGAGATCGATACGCTGTTTTATACGCACTATACTACAGCGTGTACTCGTCGTCGTATATATATATATATATATAAAGATAATATTAATTACACACTATAGTAAAAAATTATAGAAAATTTTAGCTGCAATTTATTTTTGGAATTTTTTTTTTTTTTCTGTTTTTTAATTAGAATTACATTTGCGTAAAAATTTTATAAACAAAATAATCGCTTGCGCCTATATAAAAAGCGGATGCAATATTTTGACTTTTGAAATAGTTCGTATAAATACATGAAATGAAATTATTTTCAAGGGATTTGAAACAAAATAGAAAAAATAATCTGTCTGTATGTGTAATCGTAATGCCATAATAAACAAAATATTAGGTATATATTGTAAAAGTATTTAGGTTACAAATTTTCGGATGATGATATGTTTTTTTGTCCTAAATTTAGCAAATAAGAAAATAACTTTTATAGACGCATATTAAATAAAATTTATAGCTTTCTTTTGTTATATAAATTAAAGAATAAAGAAACTAAATTTTACACAATATTTTAAATAATATTATTTGTTAATGTAAGACGAACGCAATTTTTAATTATACAAACTAGAGCATACGCATATATGCAATTGCTAACGTAATCGTAAAAGTAATTATTTATTTATATATTTTACACAGGACACACACACACACAGAATTGTATATATTGCACAGTATAATAACATTAAATATATTTATTACATCATATTTTTAATCATATATATTTCTAAAACTATTAACAACAAATTATAATAATATTTACTTAAAAATCATATGCAAATTGCATATTTTGACCTTATATGCGATGCGATTACACTTAAAGGTGTACACGTACACGTATACATTAAATTTAATATAATAATAGTTTGATTGTTTATAAATCTATTTTAAAATACACAATCTAATTAGTCATAATTTTATAAAATATAATCACATAATAGTGGTTTAAAGTATAGTTTATGTTTAATGTGATTTCTAATTGTTTATGCAAATATCATATCTAAATTAGAAATTGTTTTGTTGTAATTAACAATAATAAAGTAATTAACCCAAATTTTATTATGCATATATAGGATCTATGTATGATGCGATATATATCGATAAATAAGAGGGTTTGTTCAAAAATGTCTTCTACTAAATTTGTTTTTCAATAACCTCGCCTATAACATTCTAATACATTTGTTTCAGCGATGTTCAAGTATCAAAAGTTATCGTCTTATAATGCTGGAAGGTCTTCAAAATACTTGTATACATCTGCTATCGCGATTCTTCATTTGATAAAAGAGAGGTTTTGCAACAAGAAATTTTTTTAGATTTACGATGGAAACAGATGGAATTCGGAACGAGTCAACTAGGCTGCGGATGTTCTAACAATTCATACTTAAAATTTTCAAATGAAACCATTGCCAATAGACATGGGCACGCCGTTGTGTTGATGGAAAATGATTTTTCTCTTTTGCAAACCGAGAGTTTCCCATTCGGCATTTTTTTTTTACATTATCGCAACATTTATATATTAAATAAATCTTAATTTATTCCACGTAAAGTTTAAATATTAATAGGAAATTCTTCCAAATTCGATGAGAATTGACCAAACTTGCTAACTTTCTGGAAACGACGACAGCTTTGGATAACAATTTTCGAGAACTTCTAAAAAAAAAGATACTGTTCTTATATTATATATAATCTCATTATATAAACCAACAAACCTAAAAAGTGTCGGGTTTCCATGAAACTGGGCAAGAAAACAGAAAACTATCATATGCTCTCTGTAAATTATTGAAACAGTCGTGAACTAAAAATCGCTAAATATCTTTTAGCAAGAATTATCATTGCATTTCCAGAGAAAAACAATGCAATTTTCATCCAAACTGTATATAATTATGTTGTATAATATAGAAAAACCACTGATTTCTTGTTATTAATTCTTAATCATTGCCTTTATTAATGTAATGTGTATGTGTCAAGACCAACCAGCAACAATATATAGATGAAAATATTTAACAATGGAAAAGACAAACACTGGGGTTTTTTTTTTGTCATAAGATTTTCAGAAATTTTATTCAATTATCAAATGCATTTTGAATTACATATGTGTATCTGTTTGGTTTTTTTTTTTTGTTCATACAAAGGCTTTGTAAATAAAATTTATTTGAAAAAATTTAACATGTTCGAAAAATAGTATAAATTAAATAATAAATTATTTTTTGGGTTGTTGTACATAATAAGATTTAACATTGAAATCTAGTATAATTATTATACGAAAAGCTTTATTATAAAAGATTTTGTATACCGAAAACAAATTCATTATTTTTTATTACTCGTATAATTATTAAAAAAATTTATATATTTTCTGTATAAAATATAAAATTAAATAAAAAAAAAAATATTATGGATATTTAAATACAAATGTGTTAGTGAAAGATCACTTATTTTGTTGCCCAGTATTAATAAATATTTTACATTTAGTATATAGTTAAATTTAAATATAGAACAAAATAAAATAAAGGAAAATATATTTAAAATGTATAAACAATAAATATTTTTAACTACTCACCATTTCATCAAATACGGGAAATCCTCCACATCCCCCATAACAAATGGAGATGCAGCATGTAAAGGATTTACGCATAGCTATGCAGAGTCTATAATTTACATATGTATATGTAATATGTAATTTATATAAAATACCGATACCGAAACCGAAACCGAGACCGACGCGTCGTATATAAATAAAAATATAAAAAATTATATTTAATTATATTAAGAAAATTACAATTTAATGCCATTAAAAAAGTTGCATAATTTCTATAATATACACTTGCAAACACACACGCACACACACACACAATGATACTACTGATTTTTTTTTTTTATTTTCTTCTCTTTTTTTTAACAAGAAAAAAAAACCGAACTTTTTTTTTTTCTTTTTCATTACAAACACTGAAAATTTAATCTTTTCTAACAAAATATATTATTTAATAATTAGCAATTATTGATAAACGATAATTTAATTTTACATTGCAAACAGATGCACTAAATGAAATGATATTTTAATTTTAATGGTAAAAAAAAAAAAAGTACCTCATGCGAAAAAAAAATGATTTTTTTTACCCATACAATTTTTTTTTTTTTTTACAGACTATTAAACACTATTATTTTCATTTTCTACTTTTAAAATATATGCTAAAAGACAAATTAATAAATAAAATTTACTTTTTTCACTAATTTATTTATAAAATGAAATAGAAAAGAATTAATTTACTTTTTTTTATTTTTCCAAACAAAAAAAAAAAAAAAAAAAAAAAAACCCATGCGAAAAAAAATGATAATTTTCATTTACTTTTTACACACAATAAAACACTTATATATTCGGTTTTAACTTTTAAAATATATACTAAAAGACTTATTAATTAATAAAATTTACTTTTTCACTAATTTAGTTAAAAAACGAAATTAAAAAGAATTAATTTAGATTAGTTTTTTTATTTTTTCCATACGAATAAAAAGAAAACGTGTTAAAGGTAAAACGAAATGACGGCAATGACGCATTTAAAAAAATTTCTGATACCACTATGGAAAAAAAAAAAAAATGAAACAAAAGAATGGAAAACGCAATTTTTTTTGTGTCAAAATTAATATACAATTAAAAATTAACTGTAAATTTTTAAATAATTAAGACTGCGCTAGACGAACGTTTTTATGTGTTTATTTAAAAACACAATTATTTCGAATATTTTTAATATTATATTTTACGTACAGGTTAGATATATATTTTGAAGATCTTTTGAAGGTACACAATTACATAATAAAATAAAATGTTTAATTATGTTTATGTTAGTTAATATAGAAAATCTTAAATTTTCATTAATTACTAAATAAAAAAAATAAATTGCAAACTCTATACCTAAATCTTATGAACTATTTTAATAGTTAAACTTATTATTTACATTTTAATCTAATCTTTATGAAACACGAACTGTTGATTTGTATATAAATATATCGTACAATATTTAGTGTGAGAAATAATAAATTCTTTTGAAAACGTGAAGTTATTTTAAAAATCTCTTCATTGAAAGGTTTGGAAATTTAGTTCAGTGAACACGCAAATTGCATGCATATAAGCTAATTTTAACTTACTTTTAAGGCTATAAGAAAAATATAGTGATATTGTAATCTGAAACCTTGTTACAAACTTCCCCACATATCAACATCAAGTTCAAAATCAAAAGTAAGTGAAGTGCACAACTGAAAAAACAAAGTTAATTTAGTGCCTTTGGAAATAATAATTATATGAGACCTACTGTTTAAATTTCGGCATAGAAGAAGAAGATTGTTCGTAACACTCAGGAGATGGTACACTATAAAATATAATTTGTATTGAATACTATAAAAACTGATGTTGAAAATCGGTGACAATTATACCCTTTGCATAAGGATACGTCATTACAACTTAAATCAGAAATATATGGGCGGGCAGTATGATACATTGATGCCACATTTTTCAGAACAAATATAGTTCATTAATACTTGTTTTGTATGAACTTGCATTATCCGTAACATGTAACAATGCACTTGTTCAATTTTCGAAACAAAACAAGTAATCAATCATTTTCTATTGAAACACATACCCAAACAGAGGCGCTTGTTGTTTTCTTTCAGTACTCTTCAATGATTTTGATGTTATTATACTGCAACCAATTTACGTGTAATCCTGTTACTAATGTAAAACAGTTGTTCATAAATGTTGATGTCTTAATTATTACTATTATTATAATTATTATTTGAAAAGATGTACAGTTTTTTTCAGTTGTGCACCAAGGAATTATTTAGCACTAAAAATTTAAATCGCGTGTATGTAAAAAAATAAAATATATATTTTTATATAATATCAATTGTACGCTGGTAGTAACTGGACATATTACAAGAACTTTTTCAAATCACAATAAAATATTAATCAATACTTTTATAATAATAAAATGTAAACAGAAAATCGGAGTTCTTATGGAATATAAAAAAGTGGTGGTGGTGGTTGTGGTGGTGCCCATGGAATTCATTGATAAATCATTAATAAATTCTTCTGGTGAATAAGTGAATGTATTAACATCATCTTCAGATACATGTATTATTATTTCTGTTGTATAATTTACAGCTAATTCAGCTGAAAATAAAAAACTATTAAAATTTAAATAATTGAAATAAATTAGGTTTTGTTCTTTAATTAATATAACATACGTTGTTCTTCAGTGGTTGCAAATCTTATGGTATTTTTTTTATCACTCCATCCATAACGATTACGTGCAATAATTTCTGCTTGATAAACACTTTTCGGTAGTAATCCTTTTATTTCATAGCCCATACTATGAATTGAACCTATTTTAAAATATTGATAGTTATCATTTAATATACGATGATATAATCTTTAATAATTTTAATTGTTGGACATGATGTGCGTGAAACAGTAATACAATTATTTATAAAAGTCGTAAAAAATTCTAATACACACATCGCCAATAATAAAAAAATATATATATGTGCAATCACATACCTGCACCAGCAAATGGTTGTGATGGTATTATAAATTCATGCCATTGTTCAACTTTTTTACGTCGTTTATTATTTGGTGTTATGTTACCGGATGGAATTTGTTGGAAACGTAGTTTATATTCTAATATTGGTGATAGACTTTCTGTTTCCCATATTAAATGGTGTGCGGTTGATGAAAATGGTTTCTGTGATTTTTTAAATACAACAGGCATTGGGCGTCCACTTAATTCAATTTTTTCACTTTTAAAACCTAATTTATTTGTTGCAAGGCATTCATACCATCCCAAATCTGAATCTTTTACACCTTCAATTATCAGAAAATGTGTTACAATTGAATAGTAATCATATTTTGCTTTTTTCATTATCCTTTCGTTTTGTTCTTGTTCAAATTGTTTAAAATGTTTTGAACGTGACAGAACGAAACCATTTAATGTCCACATTACATCCGATTTTGGATATGATTCAACATAACATTCTAATTGTGCAATTGATTTAAGACTTGTATGTACAAATCGATTTATTGGTGTCACAAATGGTGGAACTGTATAACATTAATAAATAAACGTAAATAAATAAAATTATAGATATGTTTAATGACGCCTTTAGACACATCGCATGTACATTGGTCAATTGTTTCTTTGTATTTCGCGATTGCACGATGTGTCTAAATGTACGACCTTACTTATGTACTTTGAACTTACACATAACTTTTAAAATAACACCATCAGTGGCCGGTTCACCAACACCATTTGTTCCCTTACATTCAATTGGTCCCGACATATTAATGTCATCCACTTCAATATAAAGCCTCTTTGTATTATTTAAAATCGGTTCACCATTAATAGTCCATGTCATTACTGGATACGGTATACCATCTGCTTCACAAATAATATCAAAAATTGTATTAATGCTGGCATTATAAACACCTTTTGGATTTGCTTTGACACTGGGCGGATCTGTAAATTATATATTTATTGAATTAATTATTTTTTTTACAGATATTCTTTTATATTACAATGCGAGTAAAAAAATAAACTTACATTGTACTTCAATTGCATGTTCCTGGTTTAATAAACCATTTATAGTTATTAATTGACAAACATATTCACCCGTATCATTTCTCTTTAATGTGGATACCAAAAGGCTACCATTTTGATATAATTTTATATTTGATGGTGGTATAATATTGGATTGACTTGAATTAACTATTAATTTATCATCATGGATCCATTGAACGGACATAAGTTCACCTTAAAAGATAAAAAAAAAGTATAAATTTAATATTAAATTAAAAATATGATTAAAGTAAAATATAATTATAATATATAAGAGTGCGTATAGGATTACTATATTAAAGAAACACTCATTGTCAGTGGTGTGGTATAGGTTTCATGTGAAAAAATCGGTTGCTATTTATAAGCATTGCAGATGATTCACACGAATGTCGTACAAAAACTACTATAACACATTGGTTATAGGTCGTTGATTTTTAGAGACACCCCTCGTTGTTATAACAATTTCGAAATCAAATATTTAATATAAAAACATAACGCAGTAAACATTTTCAAGTATTTTATTAAATTAATACATATTGATGCTGTGTACGTATAGTATTATACATTAATATATATATATACGTACCTTCTATCCGAAAAATTACGGGAAAATGGATTGGAAAAATAGCAAACAATTAATTAATTCTTACAAATACTATTTATATTTATTCGAAATAGATCGATTGGCGCACACACATTCAACAAATGTATCAAATTATACTTTTTCAAGTATAGCTGATTGGAAACTGTGTCGTTGACTGTTTTCAATCAAATTGGGTTCCGGTTCCTTTGATGGCGAAATTATGTTTAAGCAATAGAAATTAGATACATGCGGATAGCTAAACCGTTAAAGCATGCAAATAATACACAATGTTTTCATCGTATACAGTTACGCATAGTTATTAAGACATTATTATCATTTCCAGTCATTTTTAATGATGTCTTTGAAATGCGATCGATTCGTAAATCGCAATCAATATAGTCAATAGATTGCGGGTTACCACAGATCCATATCTTAGAAAGTAATTTTAATTATTTATCGGACAGAGTGTGTATTGTATTTATACAATTTATAATATTTGAAATTTGAAGTGTTTCTTTCAAGAAAGAATTAAATTATTTAAAAGATGGTTCAACTAATATAAAAAAGCACTTTTTTGGTTACTGTTTATTTTCTATTATTTCTCAATTATATATTTACATAAATGCGATACGAAAATTTTCATATAATAACAAAAGAGATAATAAAAAAAATTTGAATGCCTATTACAAATATTATTCCATACAATAAAATCAAATTAAATTGTATTACATTGTTAAAATTGTTTCGTTACATTAAGAAGAAAAACAAAATGTTATCGATTTTAGATAAATAAATGTTTCTCGATAATACCCAGAGTGAGAGATGATGATTCAGTCATTTTTATAGTCGTTAATATAATTGTAGTTTTATTATTATGTGAGATAAATTTTGTTTATAATATAATATACAAATATTAAAATGAATGGATTCATTATGATTGATTCGGTTTTTTATTTTCTTATTTAATCTGATATGGTTCATCTCTAAATTTGATGTGTGTTGAAAATATTACCAATAAAATATTACATTAAATTAAAACTCTACAGTTGCAACTCAATTCATTGACAAAATCATCTATAGCAAATAAATATATTCATTGCGGTTGCGACTATGCGACACAATTGTACTAATTATTCACATTCTAATTGATCGAATTTATAATTATCATTAGCATACCATCTGATATTCATATACAAAATTATGGTAAGACAAATAATTTTATCATGTTTCGATTTAACCATTTTCTATGGTATAAATCCTTTCTACTTGCTCGTTGGTGATCTGAATGTTTCCATAAATCGATTCCATATTAAGGAGACATTAATCCACAACAATTTATCGATTCATACGAGTGACCTCGTGGTGCTTCTAATAATTCCGTATATACAATTTTTGATATGTTCTATATATGCACTCTGTGTGAACGAATAAGCATATATGTTTACTGCATAAAAAGAGACACATTAGTCCTATAAATAAATTTAAAAATAAATAAAATATAGCACATGAATTGAAATATTAAATTAATTATGGCATGCAAACAACATAATTGTACCATATATTCTTATTATTTTGATCACTGAACTGCAGTATATGAATAATATTAAAGGACATAGAATGTTGATACGAACAAATAACAATATGTAATGCATTCAGCAGAGATTCAACCGTATATATATACAATATACGTTGCAAGAGTTATAGTATAAAAAAACGTATAAAATAAATATAAAATTATGTGCATTGTCAGTATAATATTATTGTTATAATAAGTTAGTTTTTTTTTTATTATATCTATGTATTATATTGTATTAATATTGTTCAGGCAGCCATATAGCAGTCAGAGAGGTAGGTACACGGCGTCGCTCACAAACACATCCTATATAACATGTACATATATTATTTAAATTGTTTCATTTTTATCATGCGTGCACCAACAAAGAATTATATCACATTCAAAAATCGAGATGATAATCCTATAAATTAATATATAATATCGTTTCCGGTAATATTCTCATATTATTATTATTATTATTATTATTATTATTACATTGTTATTATAATATAGTTTCGTATATTCGTACACAACAATCACAATAACAATAAACATATTTTTTTGATTTATTATTATTCTTTTTGATTTGATCCTAAATATACGATTTTTTTTTTAACAATTATTATTATTATTATTAACTTAAATAGTGATACCATAAATATTATGGTGTCACACATTCAATTACAATTTGTAGATAATACAATGATAATATCTCTTAACAAACAATATAGTATAGGACATTTATTTAAATCATATATTTAACAGTTCTGTTCAATATGAACAACATCGCCCCGTTAATATACGAACACACAATTGAGGATAATCTCAAGCAGACTGTCTTCAGCATTCGTATATATAGACCACGATGAATTATGGTGTTTGCTTAATTTGCAGTCACCCGCGTAATAATTAATGTATATATAATATTACTCTTGCAGTGTTGAATCCAAAGGCATGCCCGGTGATGTTTGAGTTTTGACATCTTTTACATTCAATTCAATAAATTAAATTGAAAACCACAATGGCAATAATAAATTATCATTATACAAATCCAACCATAAACGCTCCAGCAGACAAATAATAATTTTCAAAGAAACTTTAAGGATTGTATCACGTGACTTCTTTTCATTGTGACACTGTGTTTTCTTTCTTTCTTTGAATAGATAATAAAATAGAATGAATGAATAGATAAATTTATGAAATTCATGTACTAAGCCGGCACGGCAAGAAGACAATTTATATATAGTATGAACATTTCCCACTGAATTTCAGTCCACTGTAAGATTAAACTTTATTCACACAATGAAAATCGAATAAAAATTAAATGCGATAGTAAGTTATTTTCAGCGATGTGTTCTTATACGACACACCACTATTGTGATTTGAAAATAAAAGTGTCCAACTGAAACTCATCGATTGTTTCGTAAAAACGTATATATGTTGAATTTGTTAACGCTTTTGAAACAGCGAAAACGTAACGTGTACACGAACATCACATCACAAGTAGATTAAAATATTTGCTGAAGTTTTTAAAATAATAATAAGTTTGTGAGAAAAAAAAAATGTCACACGTCTCGATAATTTCCAAATCAATAGCACCGGGAATCGATATCGGCAATCGAATGTGGATACATTTGTTATATATTTGGTATGTATATAATTCGATAATCCATAACCGAAAAAAACTATGTAATACGTAATTAATTAATAATTCATTGTATTTTAAAATTAAACTTACTGTCTAACGTATTACATGGTAATAAAACTGAATCATTTTCAAACGTTTTTATAATAGTTGGTACACTTTTAAAATATGTGTTGTTGATGTAATGAACACTACAATTACACGTAGTATTATTATTATTATTGATATTATTATTTAATAATATAATAAAAATTATAATTAGTATTTTTTTAAAATAAATGGAATTCATATTATTTGTATGTGCTAACAACGACGATAAATTAAATAAATTAAATAAAGAATAATAATTTGATGAATCGTATTCTCGTAACTGCTATAAAATATATAATAAGAAAATCCCACTTAAAACAATTGTTTTTTTTTTGTTCTTTTTTGCACTACACAATCTTATAAAAGTTGATATAAAAATAAATAATTAATTATAAATGTGTAATTATTTAATTAATTTTTCATTTTTTTTAACTATAGTATATTTATAATATTTAGTTTTGTCGCGCAATCGTTAAAAAAATAAAAACTATATTATTATAACGCGAACTATTAAATAATTGTAATTATACAATATATTATTAAGTGTATATAAAAATGATCGTTCAAACAATTAGCGCACTCACGCAACAGCAACGCATGCATATCCCATCCAGTCGATACAACGAACACACTTGAAATGATCATATATAAAATGTATTTAGCTGATGTTTATTTTATATTTATTTGATATTGTGTAGAAATGAAAAAAGAGCGAGATATTCTTTTATAATTTTAATACCAAAAATAAATTGGTCAAAATAAAATGATGGTCTTTTTTCGTTTTTTTTTATGGTTCATATATTAATCGAATAAAAATATAAATGGTAACAAAAGCGGCACTTATTAACAAATGAATTATTTTTTTTAATATACACCCCATTATTATATAATAATAAAATATAGAATTTAGTATACACAATGGTATTATGTGTGTAAACTAATAAAAGGCCAGTAAAAATTAAATAGAAACTAATATATACACGAACATCAGTCCGAAAAATAACCGTGAGAATGACTTTCTATAATTTATGGATGCGGACATGGAAATGCCATATCGATTGTTTACGAATTGATTTATGTATTGTTAATCCAAGTTTAAAAGTTTTGTAACATTTTTTTTCAGTGTTCAACCAAAATCATATAGAGATATATATTACTTCTATAGACAACGTGTCTTCATTCTATCATTCATATGTAAATGTCACTAAATATGGTTTAGGCAAAAAATTAAATACCTAATAATGTATTTTTTATAAGTGTGATGTCAAGCGACTTCTGCCCGCATGTATGATCTGATTAGTATATACAACGTATTACGTGACAGTAGTTTTGTGGTGCATTAAGAGAACAGTTTTAAAATTAACAAACAAAAAAAATGTTAATCGAAATGCTTGAAATTCTTGTTTTTCAGAAACACAGTGCGATTTACCTTTTTTTTTCCTAAATTTATTCCGGTTATTTTTAGGACATAGAGTATATACTCTGGACTCATCTCGAAAACATATATTTATAGTACGATCATAAGTATAAGTAATTTAATAATATAATAATGAAACAATTTTAAATTACATAAACGAAATATACTTACATATACAGACGAATGTTTCTTTGATAAGAACTAAGAAATTAAATAAACAGAGATATTTATGATAATAATTAATATATAGCGTGGACATTGATCGTCCAGTAAATTTTATATGTAAACAAAAAGACTGTGCTAGGAATTCAATTTTGTGACGTTTTTATAAACAGTAGGGAAGCTCAAATTTGGTTAAGTTTTATAACTGTTAAATTTGTATTAACTTTCCTAAATGGGTGACTTCGTCCGTATAAAGGCGTGAGAGTATTGTAACGTAACTAATCGTTAAAACGTAATATGCAACACAGTAATTTTCATGATAATCGAAAAAAATTATTCTTTAGCTATTCCATAATGGGAATGTTCATTTTATAAGGAAGTTCAAATTTTCCAGGACTATAAAATTACTACTACTAATTTCGATAAAATTTTAAATGAAAAGCTTATAAACACTCACATACTCTGGATCTCTGTTGAATTTCACTGTATTATATAATCTTAATTCAATAAGTACATATTGAATTTTATCCAAATATATAGGATAGAAGAATATTTAATTATTCCAACTAACCTATTTATATATTTTTCTTATGTATCCATTATAAATGATCTATGTCTGCATAATTCCATGTGAAACTTGTATTTCCATGCTGGCTTATTAAACTGGACAGATTGTGAGAGCTGACCTATACGTATAAATTCTGAAGAAATTTGTTGGGAAATACTTTTACAATTACATCCAGTGAAGAATATTATTCTGAAAAGAGACAATTAGAAATAAATAGAAATAGAATAATTGTTATTTGAATTTAAAAAATTTTGTTAAACCTACTTTGGTGCTGGAATCATCTTTCATTTTGTTGTGTCGTTGTCACTCTCCATCTGTTTGTTAGAAAATATTCATCTATACACATTATATATTTTGTTTATGGTTGAGTTCTATATACAAATTTGATAAATATACTTCAAAGTTTCTTTCATCACATCATATGTTTGGCATATTAATATATCTAAAATAGAGGAGAGAAAATAATTTCATTATTATATTTTATTCATATTCAATTAATAGTATATTATTGCGGATATAAATGCGATCACATAAAATCTAATTATTAAACATCAACGCACATATTCTTTTTTATACTAAATTATACATTTATTAAATATACAAACAACAATTAAGTCAAGAGCATTATTGTACTCGTATAAAAAAAAGACGGATCAAAAATTAGGAATGTTATAAATAAACATTTTTTATCATTTGTTTTTTTAATACAATATTATATAACGTGAGCACTTATATCCCGCATTTTGTCGGCATTATATTCGATATCATTGAGATATATCAATTGCCCTTTGATAGCCCCATTTTAATTGTTGTTTTTTGCCCTCTAACTTGATTTCAATCCAGCTGAGTTTATTATCTATAAACAGTGCAATTGCTAGATATTTTACTTTTTTGAATATAGAGATAGTTTTGCTTAGTTTAAATATTCCTTTTCTTAAAGTAAACAACAGTACAATTACTCATTTATTAGATGTGATGCTTAAGTTTTTTGACATTATTATATTTAAAGTTATTTGTAACTTATACTGAAACTATTTAGTCATGCGGTCTTAATTACCCATGTGCTATCGAACGCTCTGTATAGAAATTCACATAAGATAACCTTCATTTCATTGTCCATATAGTGGTGTTATCAATTGATCTTGTTGCACGTTATGCACGGCTGTAAAAAGAACAAAAAATTAAAGTATTATAGTTCATCAACTGGACCTCACTTGCAACAAATCTTAAATAACTTGTACATTATCTTCACTAGAACAGAAGTTCACAATGCAATACAAGTTAGCACGAGATGTCCAATCAAACGTTGTTCCTACTAACAACCGTAGTGCTAACAAATTGGCAAACAGTTGATCAAATGAAAATGACCAATTAATGACTTGAGAACTTGAAAACACAATAAATAACGAACAACAAATGGCTTCCTATAATACGATATCAGCATTGACCTTCCAACGAAATTCTATGTTTATGAACCGGCCTGTGTATACTAATGCAAAAATTCATATATCGGAAGATGAAACGTACAAAATATTATCCTTATGCAAATTCATTCATTAACCTATGCATAACCTTTTAATTATATAATTTAAGTACAAATAAATACGCATGATAATGCATATGAAAAATAAAATGTGGATTTATTATAAATTGCGGCGTGTCCTAATGTAATATTTTATTAATATTTGCTATCTTCTTGCACATGTTAGTATTTTGTATTTGTGTATATATGAATGATACGATTTTTTTTTCTTAAATATATAATATATGAAAGAGTTTCCCTTTTTAAACGCAATTGGAAGCATTGAATGTTTTATTATTATTATTATTATTCTATTGTGAACTTAAATAGTTCTTTTGACTTCTTAATTTATTCACTTATTTATTTGATAATTTAATAAAATATACAAAATATTATTACATTTATTATAATATGTACAACACCCTCGGTCCGAAAATGAACAACAGTTTTATTTATGGATCTGCCTATGATAACGTTGTTGATTGATTTCTGTATTGTATTGTGCATCGACATTAACAAAATATGTTAAAATTTCATGGCATTCCTTCGCGTGTAAGCCAAAATATTTTGCATTAAATGGTAGTATCTTTTGTGTGTCGTTCAAAAAATATGTATAAAGAACACAGAACGGTTTAGATAAATTGATAAAAATGCTACCGAAATGATTGTTCATTTAACAGTTTTAGAGTGGCATCGCCGATTTAATATGTATTTCAATTGAATGATTATATTTCGAATAAATAAAATTATATTTAACCGAAATCGGATCGTCTATTTTTGAAAAAATCTATTATTTGTTTGTTTGTTTGTTTGTTTTGTTCTCAATCCATTTCGGTGCATTTTTCGGACAGAGGCTGTTTAGTTAGGTATTATGATGGTGCCTAGCATTAGTACTTAAACTAAACCATACGTTCGGTATATGCGTGCTTATTTAAAATTTAAATTGTATAAATGTTATCTTATGTATTGAATTGTATATAAAATCTTAACATTAATTATATCAGACATAAATATGCTATTTATGTAATATATGTATTCTTTATGCCGGTTTATGTATATTATAATATAACACTCAATATTTAAAATATATAGAGATATGGATAAATTTATAATAAATTAATTGAATAATCAATTAAATAATTAATAATTATTTTTGTATAAAATAAACTGCACATATACATCATAAGTACACCTAAATATATTTGTAAATATATTGGTGTGTAGGTGAAGGTGAATTGATATATTCGTATACTGACCTTTTATTACTAATTATATTTTTATTAATTCAGTCGACTTACTTAATACAAGCTGTATTAATAATTTTAAATACATGTAACAGTGCGACCAAAATAATAAAAGTACATCATAAGAAATTATAATTTTTTAGGGATTACTTTTGAAATAGTAATTAATATATGCGTATTTTTAGTCGTTTGGACTTATTTGCGTGCGCACATTACGTGTGTTTTTTCTTCAATGTTCGGTTTAATTTGATCAACTATTGTTTGGTAGCGATCACCAGTAATAGTTCATAATCTACAGGTCTTTTCTGCTACTACTAAATACACATAAAAACCTGCTTTCCATGCTATATTACGTTGTGGTTGTTACATTGTTAGATAACTTGATTAAGATTTTCAATGATTTAAACAAATATAACTTGACAAAGTTATTGTATATATATCGACGATATGTCTACAAAGAAATTGTTGATGTAAATAAAGAACTGTGAGGACTATTATTTATACATATTTATTTAACGTACTTATTATTTTTGGTCACAACTGTATATATATATACCGAAATATTTTTAATAAATAAATGCAGTTATGGTATTTTAATATAATAATAATCTAATAATTTCTAAACATCTATAATTCAATCGAAATAATAATTGTACACATATACCCCTATAAATTAATGTATGATCGTATAGTGATAAATCAAATAATGACACATATCAATTGAATCAATAAATTTTTTTTTTATTAATATAAAAAGAAATCTACATACACGACGTGTACAGCGTGTCAAGGTTTGAGATACGCTCAATCCTTTCCGATATAATTTCCGGTTTTGGTGGAATAAAAATGTGGACAGAAAGTTCCTCTTCAATACGACCATATTGTATTGAGTCTCTTGTTAAAAATTATTAATTGATCAAGAGGTTACTCAGTGCATGTCTCAAATTAATAGCCAGTCACTATTACATCATGCAGTCCCTAAATTTTCACAGTACTCTAAAAACTGCATATGTAATTTTGGAAGAAATCGAAGAGACAGTCTCATGCAGTCTATATTCTTTCTATAGGTTGAAATATCTTTTTTCCATTCGGTATAAGTTAATTTTTATTGTGTAAAATAGTTAAAATCTGAAATAAATTATATATTATTTTCTAATATATTAAAAGTAACTTACCTAATTAACCGCATTTTGATTATTTGGTTGACTGTATACTCTTACAGCTTTAATATCTGGACCAAAAAATCGTTTCTGTAAACACCACTTCTAATACTCCAGAATTATAAAAATATTATTTAATTATATCATCGTTAACCGTTGATTGTAAAAATATTATCATCTAATAATCTAAAATTATAAAAATATAATTATTTGATATGGCCGTCAACGGTTGATTGCAAAAATTATCACCCTTTTTTTTTATCTTGGCATCATAAATTGAATGATCGGTTCGCTGTTAAAGTATTTATTTAATAAACTAAATTAAAAATATGTTTTATTAATTATTACTGATTAGTTTTTTTATTTTCTTTAGTATATTTTATATTTCTTATTTTATACTTACAAAATTCCTACAAATTTTTATGAAGAAAAATTTTCTAAAAATGAAAAAAAACAGAAATAAAAAAGAAAAAACAAAAGGAATATGTCTACTCACTCACATACTAATCTGCTGACCTACTTATCTTCTCTATACTCTCTCGGCTTTGACCTATGACTCTGTCAGTTTCACATAACGAACAGTATAAACGTAGTCATTATAGAGCCGAGCAGACAAAGTTATTTTTTATTTCTGGACTGCTATGGCTTTGGTATCAATTTTCGGAGTTTTTCATTGGGGGTTTTTCAACTTTCACTATTTATTCATTTCTATTTCAATGCATAAAATGAAATACGTGTGTAAATAGTGAAGTGAATTTAATTAGTTATATTAATTAAAATATTACTTGTAGTTAAATTAAAATATTAAAAAGTGAATAAAGCAATAAAAAATACAAAAGATGATTGTTTTAAAAAAGTATTCCTGTTGGATTTTGATGTTATTTCCAGCTATAGCACGCAATTTTTTAATAGACCACAAAAAATGGCGGATATTTTTGCAATCTGGAATACATTGAACATAGGGGTATGTTTATATTTTCTATAATTCTTTAAAATTTAGTAGTTTATAAACGTAAATTTAAGCCGTTCCGTTAGTTGAAATTATCAGATAAATGAAAATTAGTATAAATCCAATTTAGGGGAAATTATTGTTATAATTAATTGTTGCTCCAATTACTAGTAGGCAATGTTAAAAGTAGGGCAAATTTGTATATAATTTTTTCGTTGATATTAATAAATTCTTATACGAAAAAAAAAAAAGAAGAAAACTAAATTAATGGTTTACAATAAAATTTTACAATTATAGAAAAGGTATTACAATTAATAAATAGAAATACTAAAACTAAAATATTATGAATAAAAGATTAATTAAACTATCTATTGTAATAACTTTTACACAATATTCGCGTCTCTGACCGACGTATACATTTTTATTTTTCTTCAAATATAAATAATTTGACGCAAATCAGATTCTCCATACTCATTTTCTGCCGTTATACCAAAATACTCAGCCGAGCTGTTACCAAATGTTGTATGCCAATATTTTTCTATTTCATCGTATTTTGCATCTGTTAATTACAAAAATTATATCTATAAATAATTTATTTCCACTTGATAATATTCAAATAATAATTTTATACCTCGAATTTCGTATTTTTCGTCAACACTTATGTTTTCATAATACATATTATTTCTCGTTGAATTCAAAAGACCTGATATGAAATAAAATTTTGTTATTTTACCGAAATCACAATGTGCATTCCAGTAGACACTTAAACCTGTCCGTGTTTTTTCATAGTCCTTCGGATATACAGTTGGCAATGGTACATATGTTATTTCAATTGCAAGTCCATAAAATAGTTTTGGTGAAGCATCTCTACATTCAAATACACCCTCTTTACCTGTGCCCATACTAAAATCAAGAAAATATTCCACATTATTACTTGTTATGACGTCATGCTCTTGATATCCATATTTATCCCACGTTCCTTTATACCACTTTATGTATCCTTCCTTTAAATATATATTCGCAAAACAAGTTAACTCTACTTGGTGCTCTGATTCTGAGTTTTCTACAACTGTTTTATTGATGTTCACGATTGTTACTGTGTATAATGTTATTGTAGTATATGAATTATTACAAGTTATATATAAATTTCAGAAATAAAAATTAATTACACTTTCTGTATCCGAAAAATAACCGAAATGACTTAATTCAATGTGTATGCCAAAATACAAAGCATTTAGATGTAGAGGAGTAGCGTTTTTGCGTCGTCAATCGAAAAATGTATAAAGAACAAACCACCAACATTAAATTTTGATAATTGTTTATCCAAACCATAAATATCGACGATTCAAATGCCAGCCAAATTAGATGTGGCTGATGCGATGAATATACAAGTCCCGGCAGGGTGGTACAACCTTCAACAACGCTTACCAAAGAAAACATAAAAAAAAAGTTAAAGATTTTGTGAAAATTAACAAGAAATCTTTAGTGAGATTCGTGGGAATTGCACCGCAAAATGATCATTTCACCATAGACATAAAAAATCACTTGATGTACTTGTATTGCACTGTGTTGAATTCTTTCTGTATTTCAGTTGGCCAAATTAATTAATTAATTTTGTTTTTCTCTTAATTCATTTCGGTTATTTTTCGCACAGCGATTAGAGTGTATTTAATAATAGTTTTTTACACCTATACAGATAAATATTAACACATTAACTTACCTTTATTAACATAAATTAAAAAAAATATCACTGTGTCATTAAAATTGATAGGTGAGATCGCACTAAATGTTATATTAGTATCTCTTGTGACAACAAATTCATATTCAAATTCATTTTCCAACAATATTTTATTTGCTTCATTCTTCCATAGAAATTTTATTGGATATGGATTACTTAGTTTTACATAACATTTAAATTTAATTGCAGTATTTATATTAATGTAAATTATTGTATCTTGATACGTACAGTTAATAATTGGTGGAACTATTCTCATGTTGAATGTTTTGAATAATATAAAAACAAAAAAAAACAAAATTATTTTCATTTACGAATTAGTGTCAAAATTTCATATTAATATAAAATGAAAGCAGCCAGGTGCTAAAAATGATAGCATATGAAGTTGTACAGTAGATCGGCGTTATTCAAGCAGCAGCTTCCAAGGTGTATTGATGAATACTATTGTTTCAAGGGTCAAGAACATTTCAAGTACTTTAATAAAAGGATAATTTTCACATTTTGTTGTCAATGAAATGATTGTGTGGCAATTGAGTAGACACCACATTACTCAAATACTATATAAATATATAATGGAACGCTGCTGCCCGCCGTTCGATGAGTCATTCGAAGGTATTAAAATGATAAAAATTTAAGAGTCAGCCGCTTAGTATACAAAACAATATAAATATAATAAATATATATACCTAAAACGTCAACGTAATATGTACGTGTAATAGTTATTGGATCGTTGATGTTGATGTCCTCATCGTTTTTATTACGATATTTTTTTAACGGATAGTTAATTATAGTTTCATACGTATAGAAACCTCCATCGGATAATTTTAACCAAACAACATTCAAGTTATTATCTAATATTCGAAAATTTGCTGGTAAATTTTTTACTTTATCTGTTTCATATATTAAATAGTTATTGTGATACCATTTTACATTATGTACTGTCTGGTTTTCATCGGGCACTTAATAAATAATGTATGACAACGACACGCAGTTATTATTGAAATGAAAATACAAAGAAAAATAAATAATTATGTTTTACCAAATGGATTCAATAAGTTGTTACAATAAATTCTATATTTTTTTTTATCACTTACCAGTTGGCACAGCATATAACATATCGGACGCTTCTAATGTAGTATTTATTCTATAGTAGCGGTTATCAAAATCATTAATTTTTGTTGTTCCATTAAATTCAGAACATAATGGATTTAATTTATTATATTTATTTAAACAAATTATATTCAAATCTCTTTCACTTTCATACAAATCAATAATCTTAATGTGCCGATCAGTACTTGGTTCCAAATGAAAATCAATAGCATCCATATCATATACATCTTTCATATCCATAACATTTCGTTTCCGTCTCATTAATAACACCTTTTTCTTAATCACAATAACATTTGCAATAAATTTATTACCAATATTCATCCTACACTCATATGTTCCGATATTTTCATCGTTAACTATAACATTTAAAGCAAATGTTCCGTTCGGTTCGTTTAACGATTTCGTAACACCATTTATCATTTCTAATTGTTTACCATCTTTCCACCAATAAATTTCGTCCACTGTATTTGTATAACATATTATTTTCTTTAATTCACCTATATTAGCCTCAACCGTATTTGCATTCGTTATAAAGATTAATTTGTCTATATTTATATGAATATAAATAATAAATGAGAAAACAGTAAGATATTATATATTATTAAAAAAATTAAATCCCATACCTGTTATAATTTGAAATGATTTAACAATAAGTCTTTCAACATCTATGTATTTATTGTCCTTTAAAATCACAATGAATTGTAAGCAAAAATTATTGGTAGCTATAAATTTATATTTATTTTTATTCGACAATATCGTTTCGTTATCTGCTGTCCACAAATATTTTATTATATTTTGATCGCCTGGTATGGCATCACATTTTATAGAAAACCAATTGTTGCGATTTATATATATTTGTTCATTTGTTATATTACATTCAATAGTTGTATTACGTGATTCGTCTAACATGGCTGTGTGTGTGTGTGGGTGTGCGTATAAAGGAAAATTAGAAAAAATTAAGGATTTATTAAATTTGTAAATAACTAATTATATAATAATGATGACCACTCATTGTACCCGGTTACATTATTAATAAAATAATCGCCAGGCAAACAAGAGTGGGTCGGTATACTGCGGCACATTGAAAAGTAAAGTAGGCATACAAAATGTTGCACAGATATGACCAAATTCATTCTCAGATGTAAAGAGTATGTTTAGAAATTATAACATTCAGTCTTGCATGTTGTTTAATCCGATTTTCCATTGCAAATACATATAAACGATGAATACTACTCTTATTATCACCTTCATTTCTTGGCTATTCGCTTTTGACTATTTTTTTACCAAAGACCGATCCCAACTACAGATACTTTTTCTTAGCAAAAATTCAAATCCAATCAAAGGCCTATTGCGAAAAAATCGAAAACGCACTGAATTATACCGCTTACATTATTATGGGTTAAGATGACAAATAACCGAATTACTAAAACAATTAACAGATAAACAGTATTACATTTTATATTATTATAAACTTATAATTTGTATAGTCATTTAATCGTTTGAATCGTTTGTCTGTGTATTTTACATATATATACTTACGCGTTACCAAACGAGTATCAACAAAAAATTGTTCTTGAATTTCAAATGTATTAATATATTGATTCGATGACATCTGTTTCTGATCCCCAAAATTATCATTCATCGAATAATCAACAAATTTTTTGTGCGTATAAAGACCCACATTTTTTCTTTTAAATTTATAAATTGGTATATAATTATTTATTTGATCCGCATCATCCGTCGAATCTCTTGAATCATATAATAATTTATCATTGTAAAACCATTGATAATAACTTTTTTCTTTGAAATTATTAGTAGCTGTGCGCGTGGGCGTCGGTAACATCACATTTCCATATTACGTGGTAAAAGAATAAATTTAATTAATTAACGAAAAGAAAAAAAAATTATAATATAAAAATTAAAAATTAAATGCATATCGCGTATACACTTACGTGCATTAACATCACCATCATCAGGTAACAGAGGTAACAGTAAATCATCCAGTAAATTAATTAATACCGTTCGATAATATATTATTTTGTTACCCATATCTATATAATAGTTTCCATAGCATTTTAAATTTATACAAATCTTAACGTCATCATCCGCAAATTTTTGATCGCGTAGATCCAATAGAATTTCTTTAGCATTCAGTAATTTTATGATTAAAAATGATATTAATAAAATATAAATAATATAATTCATATTGATTAAAAAAGAAAAAAATTGAATTTAAAAAAAACTAACAAACACACAAAAATACAGACAATTTTTTTATGATTAACTAATATTTTAAATTTTAACAAATAATTAATAATTAATTAATTTTATTATACAGTTTTCTAAAAATGTAACTGTTCGTAATTTAATTTTTTTATTATTACATAAATTTATATTGTTCGTTAACCCTAACTAAGACAGCGACCGATCGCAACTATCTAGTATTTAATTATTTCTAAAAGTGTATAAACAATTTAAATAATTCCATAAATAATAAATCAGGCCATTTGTTCTTTAGTTGCCCCTGACCTGTTTGCGTCGTAATGTTATACCATTACAACAGCCTATCTCAATGTTCCCAATGGGAACAATTTTAATATGCATTGAATTAGCACCTGTATTATTATTAATTAGTACCATTAGTCGGCGAAATACAACGTGAAAATGTATACGCTTAAATATTACAATATATTACTGATTTATGATTTGTTAAAAGCTATAGTTAAAACTTTCCCATACAAGGAACATATAATTTATTTTAATTATTGTATTTATTTATTTTTTATAAATATCCTACTTAAATTCTAATTTATTTTATTATATTTATATACGTACAATTTTCAATTTCTTATTATTATTATTTGTGTGATATAAAATTTGATAATAAGCAAAAAATGAAAAAAAAACAAAAAAATCCTTTTTGGGCGCAGTAGCAAAAAACCAAAATATTGTTAAAATTATTTAATTGTTTTTTTTTTTTTTTTTTTAATTATTATTTATAACTGTTAATTTTTCATTGTATTCAAATATACATTATTATAATAATATTAATAATAGTATAATATAATTATTATCAATTTTAATTTGCAGACATAATTCTCTCTATATAAAAATTATTTTGTTAATTTATTTTTTTTATTTTGTATTTTTGTAAAGGAGAGGATTTGGGAAGGAAAATTTAAAAAATTAATCAAATTATTTAATTGTGCTATTTGTTTAATTTAATAATAATAATAATAATAATAATAATAGTTCAAGAATCAATTTCATATATAAATAATTAATATTAAAAATATTTAAAATAATTTCTCACACAACGTTTATATTTATTATATTTTTTCACTATTAATTAATGGCATTAATCAATAGGAATTTAATTTTTTTCAAGATAAATTCTTATAAAACACGTATATTTTATATTGTTCTCTTATATTTTACGTATATGTTACTTCCATAAAATAATTCTAATATAATAGACCATAATAGAAATGGTCAAAAGGCCATCATGAGGTCTATATAAAAACGACTAAATAACGTTATTCCAAAAAACTGTTTTAACAATTAACAAAGTAAATTCTATATATAACCCTGCCATAGCATTTTGGCCAATTGAGGGAACGGGGGAGGGGGGATTGGCGGCGTGGATTATATATAAAAATTCAGTATAAGAGTGTAAATTTTTAATATTTTCTAATATGCTTATTTAAAAATTGTAGAATTCAGACTTTAAAAAATGATGTTTGTGTATTTAAAAACAGCAAAGAAATTATAAAGTATTTTTTTTTTTTAATTAGGACCGTTTTTTTATGTGAAACTAATTTTAAAATAGAAAAAAGAAATTATTTTAATATTATTTTCCGGTATTTTTGTTTCTCATTATTGCAACGACGTATTTATATATAATTTATTAATTAAATTTTAATTCGTTAGTTGTTTGCGTAACGATATAGTGGGTTAATGTAAGTAATTTTTGTGTGGCGTCAAAATATACGAAAGATTATATTTGAAAAAATAAATTATCTAACTACCATTACAAAATGAATTATTAGTATTTTTCACATAATCAGTGAAAGAGGCATTACACATCATTTCACATTGTGCAGAAGCAACAATATATGTCAAGCAATCGATCCGTTATACTGTGTTTGACTTTTATTCTATTAAAATTATACTTTTTGAAATGGTGTACCCTTTTATGACCTTACGATTCCCCTTGTTAGCATTATATATTTTTTGTATTCTGTAGTTGTTATAATATTAAGATGCTGATGCTGATGCGTTAAAATAATTCATTGTAAAGGAAAACGCACAATGTTATTAATAGAAACTGAATAGTAAACGACACAATGGTGATTTACGTTAATGCTTTAGACTTTAAGAGTCCTATTTCAGTTGGGTCATTAATTCTTATCAATGGAATATAATGAAAAGTTTTTTTTTAGAAAATATGCTAGCGGTACAATTAATATAGCGGAGTTTAGAACCATTTATATTTGATACAAATCCAAATTATACATTTTAAAAATAATGAATTCCATTGAAAATTTACCATTGAATATGGTCTTTTGTGTGTACATATTTAGTATTTTTGTATGGTATATTTTAATTTACATTAATTTTACATTACATGTGTGCACTTATTTTTTATACATATACAATTATTATATTCAAAATCGTATACGACGAATGGGGCACAACAATATCGCTAATTACACCCAATAATCTTCTCAATTTAGTATAATTTTATTCAAATTTTAAATTAAATTGAAAACAATTATTATATGATACGAAATTAAAAGTTTAAGAATTCTTTGGAAGACGACTGAAACACGGCACGATCGCTGTCAATGTTTTCCTATTTTTAAATTATACAATAATATTCCATTTGAACATTTAAATTTTTAAAATTTAATTAAAACTTTCTATATATAAATAAATATTATTCTCAAATATATAACAGCGATTTTAAATGGTTTTTTTCTTTTCTTCTATTTTTAATTTTTAATTTTTAATTTGTTTATATTTTATTATTAAATATAAAAATAATCTTGAGTATTTTATTTATTATTTTAATTAATTTTTTAATTAATTTTTCTTCTTTTTTTGTATTGTATTATTAATTGAATTAATTAATTTTTGATTTTATGATGGGGAAGGAAACAATATTAGAGGATTTTTTTTTTTTTTATATTAATACATAATTAAAATAAATTAAAAATAATGATGTAAATATAATAATTAAAAAATATTGATACAATATACAGTATTAATTAATCAAATGGAAAAAAAAACCCCTATCAAATGACTCACATCTATTGTGTTTAATTAAAGTAGTCTAATAATCTAATTTCCAATCATATAATTTAAAAAATGTATACGATTCCATTAGAAGAGGGAACCGTGTCGTCACTGCTCCTGTTTTATACACACATCAATTGTTATTCAACACTTCTTTTAAACTTATAATAAATGTATAAATATTTTATTAAATTCAAATTGAAATTAGAGAGAACAAAAATTTCCGTATGTGTAAAATAAATATTAATAATAATAATTTTAATTAATTGAATAAAAATTGTAATAATTTTTAATATTATATTATTGACTTGGAGGAAGGAAAAGGAAAAATTATTAAATATTATTAACTTAAATAACTAATCTTAAATAAAAAAAAAAAAAAGACTTTCTGTCATTATTATTTTAATTTTAATTTTTTTTTTTAATCTTTAAAATTTAATTTTTATGGACATGAAGTTTTTTATTTTATAATTTATTTCTTTTTTTTTTTGTATAATATAAAATCAACTAACAAAAATATATTCAGGCTATCTACTATTTTTAATTTTTAATTAATCGTTTTTTGTTTTTGTTTTTTTTTTAATTATTTATTAAATTATTAACAATTGAAAAATAGAAATAATTTAATATTTAAATAAAATAACGCAGGACCATGAATGAAAAAATTTCTTAAAATTTATTTTTATTTATTTTTTGGTTGTTTCTTTATTTTTGTTAATTCATTTAATTAATTTATTTATTTATTTATTCATTTATTTATTTATTTATTGTAAATATGTAATATGTAAAAGTAATTTACAATTAATTATTCTTTTAACTAATTTAGAATTTATTTAATATTTATACATATTTATAATTAATTATTTGACATAGGACTTGTATCAGACTCCGCTCGATCTTGTATCGCTGATATTGATTGTTGTAAGGCATTTGGTGTTAACCATTCTCTATTTGAAATGGAGAATAAAAAAATGGATTAAATTTTATTAAAAAAAAAAAAAAGGTTAAAAAATGTTTGCTTCAATTTGTTGGCTTGAAACACTGTTTAATATCTTTATATATATATAGACTCAAATCTTGTTTTTATCATTTTGCAAAAATCTGTTAAGAAGAGCACATGTTCAGCGCCTTCGTTCATTACATTTTTATTTAATAAAATGATTTCATGCGTAAATAGTTCGGGAGTTATCAAATCAGAAACCACTATTCCCCCCCGTTTCGTCTATACTGCGGTTGGTTGTCGTGATCAAAAAACATGTCATCTTGCCACAACTGATAAGGTTTTGTAATACCTTATATGTACACGATATTGTTTGTTATAGTTGTGTACTGCTGGTAATAAAAAAAATTATAAATTGTAATATAATAATAAATATACGATGACTTAAACAAACGTATGTCAAGTATAGTTTCGCTAAAGTTAATACACAAATCGCATTTACATCAATGTGTACAGAGATATAGCTTTATCTCTACTTTTTAAAAAGTGATTCACCACTTACACTTACTTAGTGATGCGTGGAATAAATGAATCGAATGAATAATGAAATAAATATTGGGCAAAACTTTGATAGTTTTTAATTTTAATAAATAGCGAATGTTTATTCAGTTAAAGTTGAGGCTTACTTTGAGTGTATGCATTTTTATGATATGAAGTAGCCTATTTTTAACAACAATTCGTTTGTATTTTTATGTTCAATAATTATTGATTAATATCTTTGTGATGATGAGTAATACTTTTATTAATAGATTTCAACAACCGGTTAAAAAATAATACTATCACTTACTTTGGTAAACATCTTTGTAAAAATGGTACGCATGAACTAAAATGTGCTAATCGATTAACCCAACTGGGAATTTCCTGACCGCATAAAATCTAAATAAAAAAGAAATAGAAAGAAAAGTAAAATCAAATATTTTTAAAAGTTTGCAGAAAAAAATTAATTGTGCATTGGTTTTTCTCTGTGTATCGATTTGTAAACCGGATTTTGATCGATCAGTAGCGATTATTTCCGTGTTCAAAATTCAAGTCAACTCTATAGATAACGTTGGCTGATGGTATTTTGTGTGATTAGGGTGGTGTAATACCTATGTAGCTTAATACTCGAAAAAATATAACAACAAGACTACACGAAATTGGGAAAGTATCTAAAGAAATGAATCAAAAATGGGACGAAAATTAGAAACATAATCTTTTTCGATAATCCAGAAATACAATATAGAAAATGTTTCGCGAAGAACTAAACCTTATTCCAACCGATAGTGAAAGACATACTAAACAACATAAATCAGAGTGTTGGGATAGTGAATGAGACATTCACCAGGCAACGATATGAATGTACAGTTGTTCGATAAAAATCACAATACGCATCTGGTAAAATTACGCATATTATTAATGCATTAGAACATTCGGTAGCGCAGTTGTATAAGCGCCGATTATATATATTAATCATGAACTATAGCAGGTTCAAAGCCGCTATTTTTCATTGGAAATTTTTCGGTATTTATTTTAATACTAAAATTTTTCTACTGGGTGACCATTTGTTCGTTGACGGAATAAAAAGAAAAACGGATATCTTTGAAAATATGGTGTTGGACGCTATTCAAAGATTAACAATGTCACACACATAACTATGGGCTAATCACCCATATAAAAATAATAGTATTATGAAAACATCTATCTTTCGATAATTACAGTACAGTACAGTACAGTACACAATTGGTTAATTGTTATATACTCCCATGCGGAGTAATTTACCAACTTGGTTGTAATGAAAGGTTTATTAGATAACATAAAAGCTCCACTAGGAGCAAAATATGAGTTAAAAAAAAAAAAAAAATTAATGCAAATATTCAAAACCGTACATAAACTATTTATAGAAGTGGAAGAAAAAAATATGCAGTAACTGTTAATATTACTCCATATGAGTCTAACAACCACCTATAATAAGATCAAAAATCATCATATCGCAGGCCATCTGCGAAGAAAAAGTCATTGACATATCTGTCTGTTAACCTTTTAACACATCTCAAGACCCTCGGATACTGTTGTCGCAACACTCCTTCTTCTCATTAGAAGTAGGTCGGTTGTTAAAACTAAAATAATTACAATTTCTTTTTAAATTTGCATAAATATCATAAAAAAAAACAAATAAAAATTAACATACTTGTGTTAAAGATCCAGAAAAATGATTACAATTATTATTCATTAAATGATAACGATCACCCCTATATTGATTACCTATTTCATCAATTATTCGTCTAACTTCTTCTTCTGTAAAATCAGTACAGCCAATTTCTATACTTTGTCTACAAAACAGAAATTAATTAATACATGAATTACTAAATTTTTTGATTTATACAATACCTAAATCTAAATTGTTCTCCTAATTCTTCGTGATCTTTTGGTGGTATTTCAAATACACCAGTAAATGGAAATGGATGTCCTCCATATGCAAATTCAGTGCCAAATATTTCAACACCCGAATGAAATACACCTAACCCTAATGATGTTGTATATTCATTAATCCAATACTGTACGAATTATATTAAGATATTTATAATTATTATATTTTTATTATTAAATATTAATATGATTAATTTAAGGAAAAATAAAGCATTTTAAATCAATTAATTAACTGTTTTACACACGCTATAGAGATTATACATATTTAAATTATTTTGTATACAATTTAAGAGGAACATTGAACTTGTGATGCGATTAATTATTAATATATTGCATTGAGTATTGATAATAAAACTACATAAATAAATAATATGACAACATTTTTGCTTATTAGTACAGTTATAAATAATAATGAAACATTGGGTTGGGATAATTATATTCTTAATATGATTAGATTACATACAAAATATTTGTTTTGTTTACCCAAAAATTGTGAAAAGTGTGGAATGAAAAGATAACACATTGACATTTTAAATAAAAAAATGTTAAATATTTGTTATTGTCTCTAGCTAAACTTTGGTTGGATTGGGAAACATATGTTTTTTCAAACAAAACGATTAGTAAAATATAGTCAAATTCTAATATTTTATTTATCTTGTTAATAATACGAATAATTAACTTTTATGTAAAAATTACTTTAACATATGGAAAACAATAGATTAATAAATTCGATTATAAAAATAAACATATAGTTCTCAAAGAATAACATTTATTTTGGCAAGAATGTGTGTATGTGTTTAGGTGTAGGTGTGTAAATTATGATGACTTTTTTGTTAGCATTGAATTGCGTTTTTATTAATAATTGAAATTCCATTTCATTTTTATTGTTATTATTTGCATTTGTTTCAATAAGCAATATAATAATATATTTTAATTGCATATGCATTGAATTTTGTTTGTTGTTATTGTTAGTTCATATTTATTTCGGCTTTATTTATGTGGAATTATGATGATAACAGAAATGATAACAAATTGTAATTATAATTAACCTTTTCTTACCATATCATATACATTTAATATAACTGGTTCACGATTTCCCATATTTATTGGTAATAATTCGTCACTGCCACTATCTTTTGGTATACCACCAAGACAACTTGGAAATGGTAAATTACAAGGTAGACCGTTAGAAAACATAATTATAACTCATTTAAATTGTTTTTTTTATAATAAATTTAAAAAATATTGTAAAAAAAAAAACTATTAAATATATCAATTAAACAAAAAAACGCAGGAACAAAGGAGACAAATTAAATCTTGATTAGGTTTTTTTTTTTTTTAGTAATAATAATAATAACTTTTATTATTGTGAATTAATTATTTCATATATTTTATTTTTCGTTCACTCACACCACCACGCACACGACGTTAAGTCACCCTCTTATCTTTTATTTATTGTATTTACAATTTATGATTTCTTTCTTTTTTCAATTAAATTTAAAATATTTATGTGTGTGCAATTGTAAATTAATTGTTAAAATTTAATAAATAATACACATATTTATGTTGAATTTATTTATTAATTTTTTTTATTTTTTATTAATTTCACTTGACACACAACTATCGCGCACAAGTTTTCTGTCTGAGTGGCTGAATGTCTGACACTGAAAAATTTATTTACTTATAAAATAAACAAAATATTGATAATGTTAAATGAACAACATTGCTATACGAAAATTAATTATTTTATTTGATTATAAATATTTATATTTCAATTTAATAATTTTTTATTTTTTATTTTTTAATTATATTTCTTTTTTCTTTGTAATGAATGACACCGAATTTTTTTTTATCAATACTAACGTTCAATACGTCTTCACTTCTACAGTCTACCTCTCTGTAAATTTCTGCTAGCAGCTGCTGATAAAGAAAATTGTAAAAAGCCATGTGTTCGTGTGTGCGTGTGTGTGTGTGTGTATAGATTTGTATATTTTCCTCTTTCTGTCCTTTTCTTTAACCTGTAATTTTTTACAATACATTCATTTTATGTGTTTTGTTATGAATTTTATAATTGAATTTGCGTGGATGTGCGCATATATTGTTTTCCAGCGTACGTTCTCACAAAATCGGTGTAGTTGACAGTTTTGCCATTGCAAGTAAATATGTTATCCCAGCAAACCAGAGTAGCGTAAGAATTAATTTTGTTTGCGGAAATCAATTTTACTTTATTACATGCAACATTTATTGAAAAAAAAAATGTACATTTTTGATAAAATTTAATAAAAGTATTTTTTTAAATAGGCACAGAATATGAGTAACAATTAATTTTTAATAACAATTAGTTTTCATTTTCATACTAATTTAGTTCATTTGGTTAACTACAGTTTTTAAAAATATAATTTTCCTGTTCTGTTCAACTTATTCTCTCTCTTTCCATTCTCTCAAAGTTTTATATGGCTTTGATTTTTTGTGTAGTTGTGTTAGTTTGGTTTTTTTTTGAATTGGCTGATTTCCTTTGCTTGCATTGTGTGTTTGTGACTGCGTTGTGTCTTGTGTGTGTTTAGTGAAAAGAACAAAAAAAAAAAGTAACACAATAAATAGATTAAAATAATAAGTTATTTTACAACAATATGATAACATGAAAATAAAGATAAGATAATTTAATTGTTTTATTCCGTTTTCCGTATATCTTTTTTGATATAATTAAAAGTTATTATTTTGTTTAATATGATAGAAAAAAGTTTAATTGAATATTGTGTATTTGTCCAGCAACAATACAACAAAAAAAACGAAAACGGCGGCGGCGACGACGACGACGGTCACAAAAAGAAAAAAAATAAGAAGTTCTTTCTATAATTTTTTAGCTGAAAAAAATTAATCGGTGTTTGTGTGTTCACTTTGTGATTGTGAAATTTTATATAAAATAAAATTTAAATATTATAAAATAAATATAATATTAATAAAAATAAAAGATTGTAAAAAATTGTAGATCCCAAAAATAAGTTTTGTTTTGAGTGGCGGGGGGAGGGGGCGTTAACGCTAAAACGGTATATAAAAAAAAGATTTTACAATAAATATTGTTCAAATATTATGTAAAAATATAAAAAAAAAATAGGAAATTTAACAAAATTTTCTTTTTTCTATTCTTTATTGGTAAGTTATATTGTAATTATAATTATATCTTTAATTCATAATTATAAATTTATTAGAATTATAAGAATCATATAAAAATATAGAAGCCAGAAAAGAGAGTACACAAACGGCGCAACTGCACATTTTCGTTCGTTGAACTTTTTCTTCTCTGGTGTTTTGTGATTTTTATTTGTATTATTATTATTCTAATGCAATTATTGTAAAATATATGATCTCAAACAAAAGCAAAAGAAGAGTCACGTTATCTGTGTGTGTGTGTGTATGGGTTTTATTGACGTTCTTGTTTTCATTTTATCTTTATATTGTTATTTATATTTTTATTCTGCCCGCAAGCCTAATTAATTAAATAGAAATGTTTTGTGTTTTAAGAATATTCGACGAAGATACTTAACAAAATGGATATAAAATTTAATTAAAATAATAAAAATGTTAAATTAAAGTGTTTATTTCACATCGGTCTCAATCAAATAAAAATGATGAATAATAAAATTAAAATAAATAACAAGAAAACTGGAATTTTGCCGTACTAAAAAGTGAATCATTTTAATATATGTATTAGATTTCTTTAAAACCATCCACAATAACAAACCTCTGTTTAAATTGTCAATATCATAACTCCAAAAACTTTTCGATAATTATGTACTAGGTTGGTATTTGATCAGTAAATGATTTCCTAAACCGAAATCCAACTTTTCTCCAATGTGCGTATAAACATCATATCGCACCGTTTATGCTTTTTGTGAATCAAAACATTAAGTTTTTCCATTTATTTGGAATTGACAACAAATCTTTTATATAGTGACAATACTTACCACACCAACTGGATTATCAATGCAACAGACGGGGCTGTTTTTGGACAATCTATGTGACAATTACCGTATACAAACTGCAACATTCTGCAACATCTGCAATTCCATCTATGAAATTGTAATAATCCACTGGTAAAATATTACAATTTTGCTCTGCTTTTATTATTCGTCGTATTGGCACCTATCGTTGATTACACATTTTCATTCATATTGCCAAGTCCATGGCAGCCGTTTGAGGTTTCTGTGGCACCGTGCGCTTATATTTTAATGCCCATATTTGTTCAGTGATAACAGATATTCCAATTCAATGTATGTATAATCAAACTATAACAAAAAGAAATTTAATACAATAACAAATAATACGGTACGTTATCAACGTTTATGCGGTGACACTCCCTAATCCTTACATTCATATATGTTTTTGGTATATTTTTTTTAGTATTGAAAATATAATAATTTTTCAGTTCACATTGGATTGTTTAAATATAGACAACAATAAGATTATAATATACATGCTTTTTTTTTTTTTTAGAAACCATACATTTTATGTCTATTATAAATCAATAATAAGTTTATATTTCATAAAAAATATAAAAATACAACCCTCTGTTCGCACAATAATCGGAATGACTATATGTAATATATGGATTTGATAAGGTCATCTATTGGCTGATTTGATTGATTTTTGTTTATTGTCACCAGATGATCAGAACAAACAAATTTTCTAAAGGCGTCTTCAAATTACAAGATCTCGTAATGATTGAATCTGTGCATTTGGTTTTCAATATAAATAATCTTCAATTGGTTGTGTTGCATATAGTTAAAGTATGGCATACTATGTGTCACATATACATTGATGTCAGTCAATTTTCAAAAGAACGTAACAAGTAGGATTTTAACACCCTGTACATATTGTTCATATATCTGTATCACATCATTAATTGTTTGAATTCCATGTGACTGACGTGTCCTGATGTTTGAACAATTGAATAAATAAATTGCAAGCTATCACTTATATTACATTATTAATATATATATATACGTTTTGCTAGAATAATATGGTTATTTGTTCCATAAATGTTTAATTTAAATGATTAAATCAGTTTATTATATATATAATATTAATATATAATATAATATTGATAATATAATTAATTAGAGATTAAAAATAATAACATAAAGATAAGATTGTATTATTTAGAAATAGCATTAGCAATAATTTGTGTGTGCGTTTTTTAAACTTAGATAACTTTATAATGGTTGTTGTTTTTTTTTCAAGAATATATAGACACTACACCACAAATTTAATTAGTAATAAATTGATAATAATGATAATATAATTTGATTTATCGTACGTTAATTTACTTTTATATACTTTAGTAAGATAACATAATATTTTAATATAATAATAATAAAATGATGTGTTTTTTTTATTATAATAGGTACTACTTTATAAATATAGATACGACTAATAACAAAGAATAACCATAGAATAAATAATATGTCCGGCGGTAAAGATCGTAAATCACGAGTGAATAAAGAAAAAGGATGGGAAGAAGCTGGTGCTGAATTCTATCAGGAAAGCTATCCGGCTGATTGGGATGGTGCAATGCAAAGAGATCCAGCCGCTATTGCAACTCTGTTACCATCAAAACAAACTCGTAATGGTATGTATTATTTTTATCAATAAAATATCTAATCGATTAATTTCAAAGGATCCAATTTGTAGACCACGTTACACATAAACTTGCCCGGTTGTAAATAATGAAATGTCTATATTATATCTCAATTACATTTGCCGTGCGGATAGATTAGTACACAAAAATAAGGAAGCTATAGATAAATTTTCTGAAGACAACAAAATTTTGACGATATGATTCACAAGAAGAAAGTTCTCTTCATCAAATTGTTATAGAAAATAAAATGTTAATCCTTAATTGGGTTAATACGCTGCAGAACATTCAACATCGTGCTCAGAAAATTCTATATTGATATGTGTTTGTTGGCATGTGAACAGAATAATTAACTGCTGACTTGTAACAGTGGATTCCTATATATTTTATATTTATTGATATGAAAATTATATTTCTGTTAACCAACCGTTCAACACGAACTAATCCGTTTTATATGAGGGTGTCACAAAAATGTAATCAATTTAATCCCTAATTATTTATATTTAGACCTTACACAGATAATTTAATTAAAGCAACTTAAATGTACCGACTGTACCGCTATACAGCTTTTATCTAATCAAATTAATTATTATTTTTATTTTGTTTCTCCTGTAGATACGACAAAAAAAAAAAAAAGTAGTATATTAATCAGTAAATCAAATACAACAATTCCATTAAAATTGTCAAGAGTTTTGGTTTTTCCCTATATGGAATAAATCTGTATTATCTGCTGTGTATAAGAGTGGACAAATAAATCACAATCACAAAAACCGATAAAGATTCTTATTTTACTCTTACGAAAATAAACAATAAAATATGAAGTGCTATATATTTTTTACTATTTTGTAAATAGGTGTACACCCATTTTTTCCGGAATGGCAGTCTAATATATGGATGTTGTGTGGTAACGTCATATAGTGGTTGAATTTAAATCGCATGGAATTTGGTATATAGTAAAGGGGTCGGTTTGTCAGGTGTATTATTGACACTTCACCGATTTCACACATGCCTAGAAATACATTTAAAAAAGGTGTTTATCGTGGGTAAATTTAGAGAATATTACGTTACAAAGGATTGTGATTAATACATTCAAATATTCCATTTGGCAGAGAACTATAAACAAGAAAATTTAATTATCTGTTTGTCGTTCTAAAAGACGAACTGCGGCAACAATTGTTTGAGAATTATTTTGTTAGAAACCCATTTTATCATAGCTTTGGGTATATTTTGATCAAATTGATACATATGTTTACACTTTAACTCTTGATACATATCGAATATCGTTGGTGGTAAAGTATTTATTTACATGAAAATATTTGTCAGTTGTTAACAACACAATCATTACTTTCGGCGAGAATCGCAGCTATTGTTGATTTGACAACTCGAAATTTGATGCCGTAAAATTGCAATGATAAAAGGCACAGACGTTGCACCACTGTCTACCACCACAACATCATCAACAACAACATCATTTATGGTTTATCTATCAGCTACAAATCATAAGAAGTATATAGCTACTTATTAAAATGCTTATACAAATTTCAAGTAAATCAAATCAAAGTGATATTTATAAAACGTAAATATTCAAAGTTCACCTATATCGACTAACCAAACGGCTGTCTTATATATATATATATATGAACTCGGGACTAGTATATGTGCGGCAAGTAATATCTGTGTATAATGAATCATCTTCAAATCGATCAATCAATTACAATATTTATTTTTATATATGAAAAGATTTATGCGAATGACTGTCAGATAAATAAAAATAATTGTTTTGTTTTTGATCATATATAAAAAAAAAATAGACACAATTCAATTTTAGTGTTCGATTATTATGACTCATCTGCGCCGACTTTCTATATGATAAAACCAAATAACAATATTATGATTAATTAATTTATCTAACTAATGCTAATCTAATTAACAAATATCAAATACATACTCGAATAGATAAGATTTTTAAAATTTCTTATTTATTCGTCTTTTTTTCATTTCCACTAAATTTTATAAACAATACAATCGTAAAAATGTATTGTTTTATTTTTATTATAAAAAAAAACAAAAAAAAATATGCTTAAATGTTGTGTCTGCGAGGTTTCTTGTTAATAAATATTTTCCTATATATTGGCGTCACAGTGATATAAATGAAAATATTTAATTATTTAATCTTTCACAGATAAATTATATTATATATTAAATCGATATGAAATGATATCTATAATATCGGAAATTTTTTATCTGATACAAAACGGTCAAACTGTGTTGATCGTTGTCCTGCCTATGGATTTTCCCTTAAAACTTTCATTAAGAAGTATTCCGAATCGTACGTAGTAAATTCACATGTCAAATTTCATAAAAAAAATGTTATAAGAAATTATTGAATCCACCATATTTTAAATAGATCTGTCCATGGAAGTTTTCCTATTCGGTACGAACAAATTTTATCAATTATATTGTAGATTTTGTATGAAAGAGAAAAGCGCCGGCGAAGTCGTTTTTGTCGGCAACAACACCAGACGGTAATGCACGTTGAGCACGCAGTAAGAAAACACTCCACTACTGGTATATTTTGTATCTCTTTGTATAATAATAATAAATTAATTAATTAACCCAGTTAGAAAATTAAATTTTCATTATTTGTATATTGCTGCTTCTGGTTAATTTTATTCATTAATTTATATTTTGTACTATAATAAATTAAAGTTGCAATCAACCTTTTATTATGTAATCTAAACTACATTTATGTATATTTTAATTTAAATTATATATGTAAAAACCAATTTCATATTCGTATATATATATTTTAAAACACACATGTATTTATAATAAATAACGACACATTCGTTCTTTCTAATATACCATGTGTACGAGGGCAGGTCGCTAAGAAAGGTAAAAATTCTATGTGCTGTTCATTTATTATTATTTAGCGATGATATGCATACGATTCTTCAGCCATCGAATGTAAACTCGTAACTTTTATTTTATATGTAACAATATTAAAATGATTAATAATTGCAGGTTAACATGAATTTAGTTGTGGTTGTACTATATACACAAGCAGAGGTCATTCATAAGCGAGGTGTCTACTGAAGAAGTATTCGACACAAAAATCGTATGCGATACCGTATGTTAAATAATCGCAGATTAAAAGTGCATGCCGTTAAACACATCTCAAGAAAAACGTATCCATATAACATCTTACATACCTACAATTGTGTGTTACGGAAAGGCTATCAGAAAAATGGTTTTACTCCTCGACACAATTAATCAAAATCTCAAAATCGTATGAAAACTCTGTCACTTTGTTTACCTTCCTTATCAATCTGCCGCCCACTACGTATACTTTATTAATGTTTTTTTTTTCTACTTTTAATGTATGTAATGATGATAATACATAAAAATTAAACGGAAATATATATGTAATTAAATAATCTGTTGTGCGGCAAGATTAATATTGAATTTGAATATATAGTTTTGTAAAATTAAACATTTATAGTATATATATATTATTTGAATGTTGTGTTTGAAAAATTAAGTACTGTGTCTGAAACTGTGTGTTATTGTGCCTTATTATTATAAGTGGAAGATTTACTTAAAAAAAATATGAATACAATACAATGTATTTTATCACATTACTACATAAGAGATACGATATATGCTTAAAATCATTTTATTAAAGTGATAGATAGATATAAATAATACAAAAAAAATATTTATATAATAATGCCACAAGATGTTCTTATGGAAATCTTATCATCAGGTTATTAATTAAAAAATTGTCCATATTTAATATATAGTTTTTTTTTTCATGTTGGGTGCGATAAGAATTTTTCTTCACTAATTTTATTATATTAAGAAAAATAAATAAATATAAATATTTGCACGGAAACATTAATTGTTAAAGGTCAAATCAAAATTGATTGTTTACTTTTTTTTTTTTCATATAATTCTACATATAATAATGTAACAAACATTATTGCAATCTGTAATGTGTAACTTATAATTAAATTTTTTTTTTATTTATAAACAAGTGACACTCACCTTGTTAATACAATTGATAGGTTTTTACTGATTCCAGTATACTGGGTGGTATTAAAATGATTTAATGTAAGAATCACCTTTGAATCCAACGCAAATGTGTAGATATTATTATATATATTTTGTATGTTTTCTTTGTAGATTGTACAATATGAAATTTAACTGGAAGATTTATATTCATTCAAGCCTCCAACTAAAGATGAATGGTTATCTATATAATGCTATTGTTATCATAAATGCTATTTGAATTGTATGCCGTTTCACACAGAATAATATAATATAATTCGATTTCGAACATCGTTTTCGTTTAAGTGCATATGCTGCTGCAACTAACAAATTCTTATGGATGAAAAGAAATCATTCTACCCTGAAAAAAAGAAGAAAAAAAATGTTAAATATTTAATAAAAAATTTCCACTTATACGTCATAAACCACATTATCAAATCACTCAATGTTGAAGTTCATACTAACCTATTCCAAATACACATATACACACACACACAAACTTGTATGCAATGAATTGAATTACAAATATCGGCATTTTCAAGCTAAACTTACTGTCCCTCAGACCTTTTCTTCATTAACAGAAATAATCGCAAATAATTTGTTAAAATTAAGCGCAGAAACTCACGTTTGTTGTAAAATAAATTTAAGATTAATTTGTTTTTTTTTTCAACACATAAGAGAACGGTTAATTTTCAATGTAAACACCCAATAAATTGTAAAAAGTATGTATGTATTCTCTCGTTTATAAATACTTATCATAATGCTATAAATGATGCGTCTAAATGTCTGTTGTCGGAGATATAAATATTAACTAATCTGTTTGAATTGAAAAATAAAATATTACATAACTTTTTATTATTATTTTTTATTAGCCACAACACGACGAACTCGTTCTGCCCAACAAGATACGAAAAGTACAAGACGACGACAACAAACTGCAACACGAAGACGAAATTCATCAATACGACGTGGATCTCAATATCATGAAGTTCAAGTATCAATGTTACCAGATTTATCAGGTAATATACAATTATAAAAATCATTCAATTCTATTAAGTTAATTTTATATTTTTATTTATTCAAAATTTTTCTTCTTTCGCTCCTATAGAAAATCTTACCGATGAAGAACGTATATGGGAAGAAATACATGAAATTAAAGCAATGCCAATACCAATGGCACAAAAAAAAGAAATGAAAGCCCAATTACAAAATGCTACCAAATTACGGTTACAGGGTTTTGATCAAATAAAATGGCAACAAAGAAAGGTGTGGCAACAAATGGAAACAAAATGGAAAGAATATTTAACAAAATTAGAATTATGGCGTACATCATTGAAAACAATTGAAGGCAATTTTGGCACCGGTGTTGTTGCATATTTTCTATTTTTACGCTGGATAATGTTTTTAAATTTAGTTATATTTTTATTAATATTTTCATTTATTGTATTACCACAAATTATATTATTTAAAACGGAACCGCCAATATTGAATAGTGAATATTGTGATGATGTCAATGTGACACCATATCCAACGGAATGTTGTAGTGATAAATTTTTTAATGGTAATCAAAGTAGTAGTAGTTCATCATTTATAACAACATTATTGGACATAATACAAGGCACTGGTAGTATGGAAAAAACATTAATATTTTATGGTGTCTATTCAAATCAAATATTTGGTTATAATAATTTTGTAGATAATTCAACAATTATGAATAGTAATAGTAGTGGTATTGATACGACCGATAGTATCGATAACGCCGCCACCACCGATACTATAATTACAAATCTAATAAAATCGTCAGCATTATATTATAATTTACCGTTAGCATATATTAGCGTTAGTGCTATATATTTTTTAATATCGTTAGGTGCAATTATTAAATCAGCATCGCATGGTTTTAAAGATCGGCTGGTTGAAGGCGAAGGACAATTTTATCAATATTGTAATTTAATATTTGGTGGTTGGGATTTTTGTATACATAATGAAAAATCAGCATATATAAAACATAAAGCATTATATAATGAAATTACCGGATTGTTGCAGGCAAAACGTATGGAAATGGAAAGAAATAATCGGTCACGTGATATTAAATGTAAATTATATGCAATTAGATTTTTAATAAATATATTTGTTGTATGTATATTAATTGGATGTGGTTTTCTCATCTATAAATTGGTTGACATATCGTTAATACATTTAAATTTAAATAATAATCCGTCGATGACGGTAAATCGACGAACACAAGATCAACAACAACAACAACTACAATTACAACAAAATCTAAGTGAATACTTAAATTTGAATAGTTATACAAATAATAATAATAATAATATTAGTTATACATCAGCAATGATGATGACATTACAAACAAATATGAATGGTGAACAACGTCAAGAAGTACCACCATCACAGCAATCATTAAACAATGAATTGGAAAGTTTATTTTATGAATTTTTACCATACATTGCAATTGTTGGTTTAAATTTAATTGTACCAATTGGTTTTAATTATTTAGTACAATATGAAAAATATTTACCAGTTTTTGTTATAAAAATAACATTATGTCGTACGGTGTTATTACGTTTAGCCTCATTGGCTGTATTGCTAAGTCGTATTTATATTGATATAACGAGAAACGATGAAGGCGTTGCCGATGGCAATAATAATAATAATAATACCGGCAGTACAACAGATATAATTACAAAATGTTCGAATGGTGGTACAAAACTATGTTGGGAAACATTTGTGGGTCAACAATTTTATAAATTATTTTTAACCGATTTTGTAATACATTTTGCTGTAACATTTTTAATTAATTTTCCACGTTCATTAATTGCCAAATATACAAATAATAATATTATTAAATTTTTGTGTGAACAAGAATTTGAATTATCAAAACACGTTTTAGATGTTGTCTATTCACAGACATTATGTTGGTTGGGTAGTTTTTATGCACCATTTTTGTCGGCCATCGCTGTTGTATTAAATTTTTTAATGTTTTATATAAAACGTTTTCAATGTTTAATCAATTCAAAACCATCGGCAATTTTATATCGTGCATCACGTTCAAATTCATTATTTATGTTTATATTATTGTTTGCATTTGGTCTATCATTTGCGACCGTTGTGCTGGCCATCGCCGAAGTTATACCGTCACGTGCATGTGGACCATATCGTGATTTACATTCAGCATGGGATGCAGCCGTTAATACATTTAATAATTTTCCCGAATTTTTTAAAAATGTATTTTTTTTTATTGGTACCGCTGGTTTTGCAATACCATGTTTGGTTGTATTAATATTATTTCTATATTATTATTATGCTGTGTCGGCGGCCAACAAACATATGGTGATGGTGTTAAAAAATCAATTGGTATTAGAAGGACACGATAAACAATTTCTATTGAATCGTTTAAGTTCATTTCTGAAACAACAGCAAGAATATCAAAAAAAATTACGTCAAGCTGAATTACGACAACAACGGGAACGTGAACGTGAACGTCTCAGCAGTAGTAATATTATTGTGAATAATAATAATAATAATAATAGTAATGTAAATAATAGTAATTAATAATAATAATATAGTAATAACAGGGAAGAACAATAATTATTATTATTTATTATTTATTTTATAATGCATATATATTTTTTAATTTATATTTAATTTAAACACATACACACATACACACACTCTAATAAGATTCAAACAAACTTTTAAATATACTCACATATTACCTTAATGTAGAACAGACACTCAAAGGTCGACACTGGTTTATCAACCAAGCAATTGTTGGAACCCATCAAGTAATAAAATAAGGGTTGGTGTTGTAAGGGTGTTTATTGATTATGCCATTTTAAATGAGAGTGTATACAAAAATATGATCTTTAAGTGTCTGTATTATATTAATTGGTAGCATGTGATAAAAAAGTCTTCCTAAATATAATTGTTAAATTAAGTTATTTTGTCAAAATTTTACAATTATTTTTTTTTTTATTATAATATGATATTTTAATAATTTTTAGTCTTCATTACACTAGTCGTCTGCTATGAAATGATAAATTATTATTATATAATTATAAAATTTATATAAATAACATTTTGTCGTCGGGTATTTAAATGAAATTAGCGAAATTATTGTGTCATGTTGGAAATAATCTAAAATTTAAGATAGAGTGAGTGTACACAATCCACCGATTTTACACGCATTTAATGGTTTTTTTTTTTTTTATATGATTAATTTAATTTAATTTAATTTAAATATCACATTTGTATTAAAATTAGACGTAATAATGATGGGATGGGAGAGAGGCGATAGTATGATATCGTACACTGCGGGTGTCTTTATTTCAATAACTTTCGCATCCAGTTGTTGCCAAAAGTTTTAAATAATATACTTATTGTTTTCCCTATTTTAAGATAATCAATATAATAAAATACCTTTTGAATGACAGATACTATGTGGTCATCATTGCGCTGTGTGATCTGTTTTTGCCTTTCTTTAGTGCACTTCCATCACGGTTTTATCCGTTCGTTTACACTGCCTTTTTTGATTCTGGTGTGTATATTGGTGAATCTCCATGTTTCGTTAATAGTTATATAAATCGACGAACGAAAAAAAAAATAGTTTGAACATTAGTCATAAAGATTTATTTGAATTTGATCATTTTTGACAGCAAGTACCTAAATATCTGCTCATTACTGCGGTTTCCCATGGAATAGGACAGCTTCAACATATATATTATGTATAAAATATTACTAAAGTGTGTTTAAGTGTGTACACGGCACGCTTACTCCTCTGAATGATGTGTTTCGACCCTACAGCGTCAACCACCAAACAGTAAATGCTCAGGTTATCTGTTAATAAATCGAATAATTATTACTTACTTACTTACTTACTCGATGGCATTAAAACAAAGGTGCGGTTTTAGCCTTCTCCAACCTGATCTATTTGCAGCTAACGTTTGCCAATCCCTAATTTTCAGCATCTTAATATCACAGTTCACTGCATCTAGTCTCCTGTCCGATCCGAGGTCGTGATGAGTTTTTCCGAAGTTGGTAGTTAACTATACGTCTAACCTACTTAATAATTCTGTAAATTCGTAGGGCATTTACATGTGCATACTTCACCTCTTCTGACTCGCCAAGACTGTGTAATCACTGCATTATTAACTAAGTTTTAATCGGATACTGATTTCACACAGTACTTCTAATACACAGCTGCTAGATTGCCTGCGGCTACTTATTTATTATTCCACTATCCACAACCGGTGAACGCGTTCAATCGCAACTATGCAAGTATGCTACACCCAACATACCATCCGAATAAAATTAGATTAATTATTAGAAATTAAATATTTGCTGTCTAATTTTAGTACATTTTGTGATTTAAAATTAATGCGCTTTATAATTAATTTGTTATTATTTAAAAAGAAAGTATTTTTTTTTTTGTTATTATTTTCCTTTAAAACATTTGTGATTTAGTTAATTATTTAATTTTTCTCTTATTTTAATAATATAATTTTATTGATTTTTTTTTTTTACCATAAAATATAAGAATATATTTGAAAAAAATATAAATTATAAAAACGAAAAATTAAAAAAAAGAAACATATCTTTATAAAAGAATAAAATAAAATTATAATTTATATAAAATATAATTTTTAAGTGTAGCAATAATAATTTAATTATTTTTTATTATTTTATTTATAGAAAAATTTTGTCGTTCTTTTTATAAAATTATAAATGTTTTTTTTTTTTTTTTTTATATTGTTTGTTTAACATTTTTTTTGAACAGATAAAAATAATCTAATCAATTTATTTACAAATTGATGTTTTTTTTTTTTTATAATCAAAAGTGTCATCTTTTTTTATAAATATAAATATTTTCTTGGAATTTATTTATTTATTTAAGTAATTTTTTTTTTTTATATATATATTTGAACAATATAACAATAATTATAATTATTATTAAATAGCACACATGTATTTTAGTTAAATTAATTCAAGTATTTAATTTTAATCTTTAGTAGTCATTTATATATTTTAATTTATTTTATTTAATTCAAAGACTGTTGCACAGAAAGTTTGTCTTCATTTTTATAATAGACTTGAAGAGTAGTTAAAACATTAATACATTATAAATGAAATAAATAAATTAATGGCTCGCTCAATTTTTCAAAAGTTCACATTTTTATAGTATACAATTCAAAAGGAAAAAATCCTTTTATTAATTAATATTTTTTTTATAATAAAAAATGATTGTTTTTTTTTTTTTTTTTATAATGTGTGTGGTATAAAAAAAATGAAATTAATTTAACAATCATTCCAATAAAAAATTAAATAAGAAATGTAACTTAAAAAATGCTCAAACAATACTTAATCAAATTTTTATATTATGTATTAATTATTGAACAGAAACAGACACACACACACACACAATATATTATTTTTATTAGAAAATTGATTTTTAATTAATTATTACAATATTATTATTTTCGTTTTGTATATATTTATTAAAAAAGAAACCAATTGTTTTTCGATATTATGTAATTTTATGTATAAAAAAAAACATACAAAAACAATTTATAAAATTGTGATTATTTTATTTAAAAAAAGGATACAATTAATTATGTATTTAAATATTTTTAATTGAAAAAATGTGAAATTAAAATATTTATGTATATTTTTTTTTCTATTGTTGTGATGTTTTCTTTCTTGTATAATAAATTTAATAAAATAGCTTTTTAGTTATTTATTATTATATTATAATTGTATTATTCATATTAATTAAAAATTATTTACAAATAACTAAATAAAATGGAATTTTGTTACTTCCTAAACTTTATCACAACATTTTCAAGACACAAAATTGGAAGAACACAATGTTTTTGTGGAAAATGGGCTACTACTGACTTTGGAAAAGTCATGTGTTATTTAATTGGTGAACCGGAAAGCGAAAATTTACGTTAAACATTTGAAAATGATCTGAAATATTGATTTCTAAGCTCTTTATTATATCAGAAACAAATTGGGAAGAGACTTCTGCCTGCAGATTATACACTCATGATACTAATTTCTTGAAAATTACCTGAAATCTTGATTGATAAATTCGTAAATATATCACCCAAAAGAAATTCAGAAAATTCTATCATCTGATGATTATGTTATGGCTGATAAATGGATCAGCATCGCTTTGTATCAATACCAAATTGTTACAATTACTTGCATAATCCTATTCTGAACATACCACCAAAATTTCATCCTAATTGGACAAGAGATCGCACAGCTATGTCGTCCTATGTCTTTACAAAACATCGCACTACAAGTATTGATATTATACATAAGCATACATTTACATTTTATATATAATAACATATATATACAATACACATATAAGTCACACACACATATATAAACTACAAAAAAAAAAATTTCCATTCAAAAAATTAATATTTATTTGAATTTCTATGGGGCACGCATAATTTACAAGATGTTGCATATAAAGTGATTTTTTTTTTTCTATATGTTTTTTCGCAAAAAAATCCCATGAAAAATACGATTTTTCGAGTTGAGGTATTAGGCGAGCAGAATCATATGCTAGTGGTTAAAAAAAATTTTTTTTTTGTGTCATTGGTGCTATCAGTTATCTGTGCATTGATAAAATTGAATCCTAACAAATGTTGTTTTCACATAAGGTTGTTGTCTGTGCTTTATCTACAATAAAAAATAAAAGCATTTAGCAGGAATATATTACATTTTGGTAATATATTGTAAATATAAAATTTTTCACACATATTTGTGTAAATAAAAATTGGTTAAATAAGGAATAAATGGAAAAAGTAAAAAAAAAAACGATGTATGCTATGGTGAACACAAGTATAAATAAAGATGCTCCCACATTGAAGTCATATGGTCGAAATGTGGATCGTGATGCTATAGGAAAAAAGGAATTTATGCTGCAGGTGGTAAACCAGAAGTTGAATTCCATTGAATTCATCCTCTTCGAAGGTAAGTTATAAAGATTCTGGGTACAACCAAACATTGCGTTCGTCGGAGGGTGATGCATCTGATTTGCGGTTGAAACTTAAAAAGCATAAGCAAAAGATATGATACATACCAAATCTTTACGATAGGAATCTTTTAAACATTTCTATGCAGCAGTAGGTAGTGCAATACGAACATTATCTTGTCACCACTGAATAGCAATGTAGTAGGGCCTTTGCCCCTCAATGTTATGACATTGTTAAACGTAAATTCGGTCTGAAAAAAAGTAATTTCCAAATTCTTAAACAATATTTATTAATATTAATATTTATTACAATGGAATACAAAATTTTTATCGATCTTCATGTCGAACAGCTGTTCGATGATAATAATGGGGTGCCAATTCTAGCAACCATTCTGGTTTTATAACTGTTAAATCTTTCATAAACACTTTTGTGGTATACATTAATTCACAAAATATTATAAATTGTGGTTGCTGTATCGTATACAAACATGACAATGGATGTACATACAATTCTTTGTTACCGCGACACGTTCGATATACACCGGTATGATGTAAATAGGCTGCATTTGGAAAATATCCAGATGTTATACAACGGCGTAATATAGTTATATCACCATTACATGATATCATAGGTACACCCAATTTATTTCTTATCAATTTTTCTAATTGTTGACGCAATTCATGGGCTCTTTTTAAATTACGATAAATTACATAATGTTGACCGCACCATTCTTTTGTACGTCCATTCACACAAAATGCTGTATAAACATTTAACAACGTTAATAAATCACCTTCTTCAACTTCAAATTCACGTTTTTTAATACGTGCGGTAATCTGAGCTTGTCCCGATACTGGTTTCGAAAATACAGATTGTACCTGAAGCATTGCAATTATATTTAAAATTTCTTCCGTACAACCCATTTCTATTGAATTATATAACATTTTACCCATCATAGCACTTATCGGTAATTCGGCCAAAAAATAACCAATAGGATTTGTTAGATTACCATTTTTATCTAACGCATCTGAAATAATAAATAAAAACGTATTATGTTTAACATTTGTAATTTGTAATTTTAAAGTACGTAATAGTACATTAATATATTTTAAAAAATTAATAATATACACAAACCCAATGCAAACAATGTTTCCAAAGCGGCTAGTAAATTTTTTGCTGGTGGTGGTGATGGAAAATCAAATCTATGAATAAATTTTATATTAAATGTGAATTACAATTATAATTATTTAACAATTCAATATATATAATTTATTATTAAATACCTTAAAATATTATCAATTCCTAATGCCTTTAAAAATAAAACAGTTGAACATAAATCACTGCGCCGCATTTCCGGTGGTGTTTGATCTGGCAATTTATTATAATTTTCTTCTGTATACAGTCGATAAACAAATCCATTTTTTAAACGACCGGCACGACCGGCACGTTGTACGGCCGCAGCTTTACTAATCGGTACTATAACCAAACTATCTGTATTACTTTCTGGATCAAACCATTTCATTTTCACAAAACCACAATCAATAACATAAATAATTCCGGGTATTGTTACAGATGTTTCTGCAATATTTGTTGCGATTACAACTTTTCGTATACCATTTGGTGATGTAAAAAATACTTTTAATTGATCAGCATTTGTTAAAGTACCATACATTGGTAATATTTGTAATTTTTGTTGATTATCATCAGTCCATTGGGCTGTATGTTCTTTCAATAAATTAACCGTTTCAATGACTTCTTCTTGACCCGTTAAAAATGCTAAAATATCACCAGAACGTTCATATTTATGTATTTTTAAAATTGTATCAACTGTTTCCTTTACATAATCGGGACACGATTCTTTTAAATAATTAAAATTAACCGGATACATTCGTCCTTCAACCGATAAAATTATAGCGCTATCATTTTTTTTATTAGCTAAATTATCATTATTTTTTCCATCACCATCATCATCAGTATGTGTGGATGATAATAATGATGCCGTTGATGTAGTTTTACCAGTACCAGTACCATCAATTATTATTGATTTACATTTAGAATATTTTAAATTAAGGAAATCTCTAAAGAATTCCGCATCAATTGTTGCCGATGATATTATAATTTTTAATGATTTCCGTTTCTATATAAATAATAATTATTATAAATTAAATAGATCTAATAAATGATATTACATTTTATAATTTAATATAAATTCACTAACTTTAATAATTTTTTTTAGTAAACCCAATGTTATATCAGTTAAAATATTACGTTCATGTGCTTCATCAATTATTATGACACCATATTTTTGTAGTAATGGATCGGCTAACATTTCACGCAATAAAATACCTTCGGTCATATACTGCAGTGTGTTAATTTGAATAAAAAATTAATATTATGTTTATTAAAAGTTATAAACGCAGTTAAAGTTCGATTTTTTTTCTTTGCCGTTATGTCAATTTTACGTGGTTATATGCGTTAAAAAAATATCGAACTTTGAGTGTCTGCGTGATATATAAAATATTTTTATATTGGTATAATACCTTAATCATAGTTCCATCTGATAATTTATCAACAAAACTTATGGATACACCAACTGTTTGACCAATAATTTCACCTCTTTCGATTGCCACACGATCGGCTAGTGTTAAGGCCGATACGCGTCTTGGTTCTGTTACACCAATTATTCCTTTTGTATGCCATCCCCATTCATATAAATACTATATGAAAATAAATAAAATTATTTTGATCATTCTTTATCTATACAAGTATATATAAAAATCAATGATATATTATTTTTTAGAGACATTTACATAAGTTAAGAACATTACAAAAATGTATTAATGTTTTTAAATTTTATTAAATTCTTTTCGTTTTTAAATTAATAATATATTGTATTATTGTAATAAAAATGTTAAACATAATATGAATTTTAAATTAATATAGTGAACATTAAATTTTCTTATTTAAGTATTGCATAAATTAATAAATATTATCGTATTAGCAATTTAAAAATTTCTATACCACCCTCCGTCATCATATCGAATAATTTAATGCGATTATATTATTATTCATCCGGTATTCAGAGTTTCCTTTTTTTAACACTACACTGAGCACTGTTATTTTTAAGCACGCGTTTTAATTAGACTTTTTATATTAAAATAAAACGTACCGGAAAAAAAACGATGAGGTAGTTTTGTAAAATTTACACAAGTGTAATAATAACAGCGTAGTGGGTTTGGTGAAATGGAACTTACGCGGATTTTCACTATACATTAAAATAATTATAAATTTATTTCTATATGAATCTATACACAGTCAGTTAACAACTATATGCATTGATACCTTCCCGCATCACTATGAATTTCAATATATTTCGACTTAGAATATGATGCTGTGATATTGGGTATTTATAGTATATAAGTTAACATATGGAATATTTTCCATTATTTATGACGGCCAACTCGTATAGATAGTCAATTAAATATTGAAGATTATTTTTACTAAAGATTCCCCACAGTTCCGTTCTCAATATAACTACTATCTTTTAATTATGCTTCTAAAATAACTTTTTTCAGTTACTGTTCACTTATACTTTTGAACATAACCGCATGAATTACACATTGCATATATGCTCGGTCGTATATGTATAATACAGGAATCAGCTAAATTGTTCACGTAATATCCTTCTTATTATTATTTATAAAAGTAAGAGTAAAAATATATTAATAATAAAACATGCATACACATGAATTTTGTGAGTATTTTTTACTTTTATCAATTTTGTAACATTAATTTTGAAAGCATTTATGATATTTTAAAATATTTATATTTTGAAATTATCAAAATGTTAATTTTATAGTGTCAGTTGACGACCAATCTGATTTTTAGTCGTTTTCGTTACATAAAAATTTATTCATACCTCCTCCTAATGTGCCATTAGGGGTGCGGTGTTAAATATTGTAGTTATTTTATTATTTTATACGATATAAGTGATTGAATTTTGGGTAACATAAAACCTTGAATAATATAGATTTTGTTTTCTGTATGAGTAGATTGAAATTATTAGTTTTGTACAGCAATAGTAATTATTATGATTTGTTCTCTTAAATTCAAATTTCTTATTAAAAATAGTAAAAAAAAGAAAAAATAATAGCCAAAAAAATATTAAAACTTATTTTAACTTTAAAAAATAATCGAAATTAATCAAAAAAAATTATATAAATAAAATATAGTATTTTATACTTAAAAAAAATATATATAATTAATAATATTGTAATAATTATTGCCAAAAATTTCTAAAATTAATTAAAATATCATTTAAAAAAATCATTAAATTTCGAATAATTAAAATAAAAAGAGGAAGCCATTTAAATTTTACAAAATTAAATATATAAAATAATTTAATTAATAATTTTTAATATTTTAAATTTTATAATAATAAATGTATTTTATCTGTTTATGTTTATTTATATATTTTTTAATTTAAAGCGATTATAATTAATTATATATAAATTTTAAATAATTTGGAAAATTGATGAAAATAAAAATAAAAATTATTATCAAAATTAAAGTTATGTTTTAATTTAATTTTTTTAATTTTTTTTTGTTTTTTTTTTTGCTCACATATTAATCATTTAAAATCAAATAAAAAATAATTATATATAATTTTGTATAAATTGTTAACTATTTGCATCCATAAATCATATTAAAATTTGAGAATGACCCCCGCCGCGTTGTGTTTTTTGATATTTTAACAAATATATTAATAACAATTAAAATAAATAAATGATTTTTAATGATTTTTATATTTATTAAATATAATTTTTGTATCCATATATAAATGGACGGAATGTTGTTTTAAGTGGAGGTGCAAGGGTTGAGGGAGATGTGTGCAAAGACCACATTTTAATTCTGTAGTATTCAATATTGCGTATAATTTATATGCGCTATATACAAACTATATACTGTAATAATATATTGGAATAAATTATAGTTATCTTATGGTAAAAACTTTACTGGCAAAAGATTACTTCGAATTCGGGTGTATATAAATTCTCGAAATAAAATTAGTAGAAAAATAAACAAAGTACCAAACTAAACTCCACCCCCCTAGAGACAGAGTGTATGGATTTGGATGTCGTTATGATCGAAACAAAAAATAAATATGTGAATGTTGTTCCTGAACCGAGTATGTTTTAAAAAAATTATATGGCTCCCATGGTAGACAATACTATAATCCCCAATGCTGATGACCATTGGTGAAATAATGTTATTGCTATTTACACATGTTGTCTAACTAACTATACGATTTCCTGAGAAATGGTGAAACAGAAAATTACTGATAGCAATATATCGAGTAAATAGAATAAAATATAAACCTTATAAAGTCCGTGTAGAAACGGCACGATCGGATGGAAATTAGTTAAGAAGAAATTATATAAATTTTATGTAAATTATCATTGTTTTTTTGTGTATATTAATTAAATAAAAAAACACGATTTTTGCACAATTCTTTTTACGCATGCATGTTCATAAAAATGCTGGTCACGGGAATTCGGTACCGGAAATTATATTATAAGTATTTTTTTTCTTTCATTCTTAACTTAAGTTGTTAAGGCACTATTTCTTATTATAGTTATGATTATTATTTATATTTAATAAGTATTTAATTTATATACATATATTTATAATACTACTCTGATCAAAATACGAAAAACCCAACACTATTTATTAAAAACTATTAATATAAATGATAAATTATTTTATTCAACTGTAATAATGCATTTGAAGAAAAATACATTATGGGAATTTAATCGTAATCGTTAATTAAAGCAGCACTTTTGATAAAATCGTTATACAATTTTCTTCGAATTATTTTGATTAATCGAATCAATATGCTATGCGAATCAATTTACTTATAACTTATTTAATTGGTTGCGTCTGTATAAAAAAATAACAAAAAATCAATAATAATTTACAATCACTTTTAACATGGTGCGTGCATTAATTCAAATCCAGATTTTACTTAATATATTAATTTATGCCATTGAAAAAATATTAACAAATGAAAAAATTAAATAAAAATATTATTAATGTTTACAATTAAACAATAAATATATTATCATATTGAAATTGTTATAATGTTATGGGTATTGATTTTGATCAGTGTAGTGTATACAATAACGAAATTAAACCATGTCATTTCTCATCGATTAATATGATTTTTTTTTTTTATCTTAATTTTGTTTATTATTATATTTAAACAATTTAAATAAATAGTTTATATTTTAAATTGTATATAGTTTTTCCATATCGTTTTAATGTAAATATATTGTAAATTAATAATAACAAAACATTTTTAAAATATATAATATTTTAATATTAATTGTTTTAGTAAAAAAAAAAAAAATGGTAGTTATTAAAAATTTTTAAAATATTAAAAGAACAATTTATCAAAGGATTTAAAATGAAATTAAAAGCACAAACATACACGCTCTCATACACACAATTATATGTATATACAAAACATACATACATAAATATTTACATAAATCTTGTATAAGCTCGAACAATTAATAAATATATGAGATTATTTATGCATTTAAAAGTAAAAAAAAATTTCATAATAACAAAATTGATCAGTCCGTAAAAGATTAAAAGCTATATATTTGTAGCATCAATGATCATCATATTATTTAAATTAATATTTGAAATATCTACTAAAAAGTATACGCATGAAATGAAATACGATTATGATTTAATTTAATAAAATGTAGGTTGCAAAAAGCTATTACAAAAATATATAAATCTATCTATCTATCTATTTTTATCTATCTATCTATTTATCTATCTATTTTTATCTATCTATCTATCTATCTATCTATCTATCTATCTATCTATCTATCTATCCATCTATCTAGCTATTTATATGCAAAGAACTCTGTATAATTTTCAACATTCCACACAAGGGATTATAATTTAAAATATCAAATAATCTGTAGAGGATTTTTATTTGAAAGTTGAAAAAGTTGAGTATTTTATTAAATCATCTATCGAATTTGATAAGTTTTATAATGGGAACATAAAGTAGTAGAAAAATTAACAAATAAATGTAAATTTAAGTTTAAAAAGAATGTATGAAATGGATAGTCTGACGATATAATATAGATTTTAACAGATTATGATGCCGACGACTTATTGATAGATTAATAAAACTCATCTGGAAAAAAAAAAATGGGCAATGTAAAACCCATCAAAAATGCCACACAAACGGTTTAAATTTTCTAGCAAGATTAATAATCGTTTGTATAAATCGTGAGTTTAAAATAGTACATTGTTTAAAACTAACTTTAAATTTCTCAATATCAAAAAAAAAGGTATACAATTCGCACACAAACACACACACACATTTATATTAGACATTAAAAAAACATTAAATTAAAAAAGAAAATTTACTTATGTTCACATTTTGCAAACATTTTTAACATATATATATCGGCTTGTGAACACACTCACTGAACGTGATGATTCATTAGTTAATTTATAGAAAATTAATCTCATCATTTGCGGGCACGGTAGCACGCGTTAGGTTACATCAACACGAATTATATACGTGGTGAAGTTGAAAATTTGGAAAATGTAAACAAAAAAGATGCTATAACATTTATATGAAGCTGATTTATGTTACAAGCATAATTTAACATATTTTAAAATAATTAATTTAATTTCAATATTTTTCTGTCATCCTACCCCGCTCCCCATCCAATTGAGATTTAACATTATATTATATATTTACATGATAATGTTTCTTTTTTGTTATTTATATTACAATATATTATTATTTTTTATACTCATCATAATTGTTATTAATAATTTTTACTTAATTTTAATTCGACTTCTCTATATAAATAGATTTTATTTTAATTTACAATTTATTTAATAATATTATAAAATAGTAAATATATATATATATATAATTAATTATGGCTAAATAATTCGTACAAAAATATATTTTAGATAAATAATTATTATTTTGGTTAAAAAAAAAAAAATTCTTATTTTATAATATTTAATTCTCTTTGCTATATTTGAAATTCATTATTATCATAATTATATTTATGTGAAATTCATTTTTAACTGGATCCTGTGTGTAACCAATTCAGATTAAATTTATTTAATTATATATACGATAAAATTAGAATTTTATAGAAACATATAATATATTTGAAATAAATGCCGGCGATCATTAATTTATGCCTATACGTGAAAAATATAACCGGTTCGTAAATTTTGTAAAATACTTTTCAGAAATATTACAATTAACAAAAGACTGGTTAACTTTCCAGCTGCAGTATCGATTGAAATCGAAATCATAAGAATTTGTGAGAAAATTTGGTTACTTTGAATAACCTTTTGATTAAATCACTTGTTTTGTCGTCGGTATGTAGTGATGATGTAGTGTCAAAACAAGTGAATGTCAGGGGTGGCTCAAATGTGCGCATACATCAGGGTCTGTTGTTGCATTGTCAATGAAACTTCTAGTTATAAATAATTATAACAAAACATATGGTATGGTGTGAATCTTGGATAAATAATATCAATACTAATACATATATTTTGATACTTTTTAAAGAAGTGGTCGGACATTCAGGCATTTTACCCTATATACAATATATATCTATAAAATTTTAACATTATCGTATTTATAAATATATACAAAAAAAAAAAAGGTAATAATAATTTTATTAATTATTATTAATTATATAATAAGCTTAATTTTTAAGAAATTATATTTTTCCAAACAATATGTTATTTTTTTTATGAACACAACATTTTCATTTAATTATAAAATATTTTAACTGAATTGGAAGGATTTTTATTTATAAATATTTTATTTTATTTCCAATTATCATTTTTAAATTATATGCTTAATATATATAAATAACGCATATATAATGAAAGGCTTTACACACACTCACACACACACATCGCCATTTATTAGCAATCAATCAATATATATATCATGTTCGAATTTGGATTCAAATTTGTGATATGAATTTGCTATAAAACACGCGATTTGTGTGTGTGTAAAATGCACACCTCAAATAGAAAAATACATAATCGTTGTCATCAATATTTAAATTTTTATATTTTCACCTAGTTTTTTTTGTATACCATTTGAACATTATTTCATTTCATATTAATAAATATAGGTGGTGTGCATCATAGGTGTGTGTATGTTTAAATCACAATGCTGTATTATTATTGTTACCGATTAAAGATTTAAATATAAAATTTTGTACTTCAAGTACATGCATTTCGGTAACACATATTATTAATAATAATGTTACAAAACCAGCATATTGGATCATTCGTAAAAATTCCCATAATTTATCACAAAATATACTTAACAATATACAATGTAACAGTGCATGTACGTTAACAATACGCCATAGCCATGCTATGCTAAAAAACCATTTTGATTTAAATACAAATGTTTGTTGAACATATTGTTGTGGTGTTATGTCGTCTGTTTCACGTTCCAACATATCCTGGTACAGTGCAATGTAACGATTCCAACCGGTTGAACTTAACAATAATTGACCGGAAAAACATAAAATTTTACGTACAACCTTTTTTGTTGTCACCTTTACTTTATAAATGACACCCGATTCGGATGCATCGGACATCAACGGTAACATTGCCTGTAATTGTGTATAACCACGACGTGGTGGATTATTTTTTAAATGTATAAATACACCAATCATAAATGCTATGCATCCTAAGCCATCACATAAACCATCAATATAATAGCCGGACGTACCAATTTCAGAACGTTCACCACGTATATTTTTTTTTTGTCGTGCCACATGTCCATCCAAATCATCCAAAAATGTACGTATTTGAAATAGTACGACACCAAAACGACGTGAACTTAAATTATCTGATGCCACAAAACGACCGGCTGCTATGGCAATAAATACATGAAAAAATGATATCATATTGGCTGTTATAAATTCCGATTTTGAAAAACCAATAACATTATCAAATATTGTAGCCAATGGTGCAAATAAATAATGATTTGTATGATCTAACATAATCGCTTTAACTGTTACATGACACAATGGATTTATATCACATGGTATCCATGTTACATCTTCATAATTTTGTTGATGTTTTATTATGTTGGTTGACATTGATACCATCGATGCAGTTATATCATTATCATATGATACGATGGATGATGTTGAAGATGATGATGACGATGTTAATCCATTTGATAGTTGTTGTTGTTGGTGTTGATGTTTTTGAACATTTTGTTGGTCGGCGGCCAATAACGGAATTATTGTTGTTGTATTTGTATTATAATGATAACTTCGATCAATTGGATAATTTTGTATACGTAAATATAACATAATATCCATATAAATGTACCAACAAAGTATTATAAATAATAAACTAAGTAAAAATTTACTAATATATGAACTTGGACCAACCATTTTTTTCTATTTTTTTTATATACAATTTATAAAAATTTGTTTTTCTTAATTTTAATTTTTATTATGACTAGAAGCGCGACCTTTACTTATTTATAAATTAAATAAAAACTTAAAAACTATATTTTCACACTTCTATATTATTCAAAAAATAAAATAAATAAATAAATAAATTAAAATTTCTTTGTGTATGCGTGCGGGTACAGTACATAGGTTTTCTGCTTGCGTTGTTTGCGTCACCCGGCGAACACATGTGGTTAATAAAAATTAATAAAATTAATTAATAAATTACTATATAAATTCTAATTCTCTAAATTATAACAATAATTTAAAATATTATATAGAGATTTATATATCAACAACACAAGCCTTTTTTTTTTGTATCAGCATCTGTAAAAAAATAAAAAATAAATAAAAAATCATTTATTTTTTTATTTTTTTTATATTTGTACTTTTTAATTAATTATTATTAAATTTTATTAAATTAGTTATTATTATTAATATATTTATTTTGTTCTTTCAACTTTAAGAAATGTAAAAATATAATTTTTATTTAATTGTATTTAATTGTTTTTATGTTTTTTTGCTCTGCATATGCGATTAACACGAAATGATAATTATACGAGTGTGTAAATCACACAGAGATGGGCGTGTACAGTGTGCGAGAATTTATTGAGAATTAAAATTAAATGTATTAACAATTAACACATTGATTGGCAAAACTGATTTTGATGAAATACTTCTAGCGGCCAACACAAAATATTTTAATATTCGTTGTATTTTGTCCCATAATTAGGATATTCAATACTATATATACTACACTAGGACATCTAATATAAATAACAATTAGTAAAATTGTATAACCGCTACCGGTAATATTTTCAATAATTTCACCTACATGGTAATAATCCTAATTAGCAAAAAAACCAACTATAACCAAAATATATGTATGTAATTTAGAGATCACTGGTTTATTATATACTATTATATTTCCATAAGGTGTCATCCAAATGAGTGAATGACCCCTGTATTTTATAATTCAGCAGCCGTTATTCATATGGGTCGATGTTGCGGACCCCTGGGAAACTTCATCGTACATTCAACATATGAATGACGTGACACTCATCAATGTGTTAATAATAACATAAATGACACCACAAAACAAAAGTATTTTTATGTTAATCTATTGATTATGATTTTTATCATAATAATATGTACAATACTAAAATTTAATGTTAATATTAATTAATGAAAGCCTGCAATAAACTTAATTGTATATGTAAAAAAGATAAGATTAATATAGAGATAAATAAATATATTATTCGATAATTTATACAACAATATATATATACGTGGGTGGATCTATATAGAAGGTACAAATAAAACAAGGTATTATCAGGTTTATAAATATTTTGTCTTCGAAAATAGAGAGAAAATAGTAGGCTATCAATAATCTGATGGTTGATGTGAAAGCAATTCATAATATAATATATAATTCAAATAATTTGGTCATGGCAAGGGACCTGGTAATGATATTGTTTTTGTACTAGTATATACGACTACAATTCAGTAAACCACTAATGAATCATTTTAACTGATGGACTAATGCTTTTTTACCATCAATATAGATCCGCCATTGAGCACACTCATAATTACCCACTGTGGAAATACATAAATTAACAAGTGGTATAAGTTAAAATAGTTATATCGTATCTAACAAAATGACACTCGCATACGTTAGGTGTTTACCTTGAAATGCACATTTTTTTGTGTGTGTTAATCAATTTCTTTTATAATAATAATCGATATATCCCTGAAGTGTAATTGAAAGTTTCTCGTGTGTCCCTATGACGACAACGTATATGTATAGCCGCCGCGTTAGTTGTACGTGTTCGACGGCTTTCAATGCATAGACAAAAAAGGGGTTGCTAATTAAGATAATAAATATTCATTAATCGTCTTTCCGGTTATTTTTCGTACAGGTCGTACATAATGTTTTTACTTTTTATTATTTGATGGATGATAATTGATTTATTAACATAACATTTTTTATGTGCACACGTAAACAATAATCATTATTAGAAATTAGAATTATTATTAGAATTATTAGTAGATGGTAGGTATGGTTATTTTTTTATTCATATAATTATTATCAAATTAAATGACCAATAATCATCAATTGAAATGTGGTAATTTATTTTTCTTTTAATAATTATTATATATTTTATGGTATATATACAATATATAAAGATGATATCTACATTTCGACATATAAGCACGGCGAATGAATAAATTATAATATTGAATTAATATTATATAATAAAAAATGGAACACAAACATTATATATTAGTTAATGTAATAATATATAATATTTTCCAACAAATGACCTCCTCCCTGCTATTGTTATTATCATATATATATAATCATCTATTGAATATTTTATCAGAAAATATAATATCGTGTATACACACACAAACACACACATTTATTTTTATTTTTAATATTGTTTGATTACAATTTACGCGAATGTATACAATGAATATACATAATTTATAAACATAAATTATCATTAAATTTAAATAAAATAGAGAAACGAAATCGTGTTATTCTCAATTGTCCAATTGTTGTATGAATAATTTTGCACTTTAAACACTAGTTGGTGTATACCATTTAATTTGATAATATTGCGGTATGGGGGTATACACACACGCATCGATTTAAAAATAGTATTTTTAAAATAAATCCTTGATCCGTTATACATTACATTGTTCTAACAAATTTCTTTGCATCTTATTATTTAATTTCCAATTTATTGCTTAATACTTTTTAAATATGTTCGACGAGGTATATAACCTATATTTCTTGTTCCTTAAAACATCAATTATATCATATATATATACAATATATTTCTTGTTTGAAAAGTAATTTGCAATTTTGTTAGGTCGCGAGTATAGCATAGCTTAATTCAAGAAAATAGCCTTATTATGTAATTTTGATCATTGAAAAATTGCAGTTAAATTATTCTCTTATATGTACCATAAAATACCGATAAAACAAAACTAATCATCATATATACAAAACGTTAGACGTCAACTGATCGACCAAATGCGGTGTTGAACGTTATTTGCAGAGATTAATGTCTATATGCATACACACACAATATATAATAAGCAGTAATCACTTATACAAAAGTAATGAGATAATCAACCGGGAAGCATCTATTTGTTAACACCTAATAATATCGCGATTATGATCTTGTTAGAAAAAAAAAACCAAAAAAAACGAAACATAAAATTATATAATTAATAAACAAACATGTATAACATGTATACCTGTGGAACTTGTGTACTCTTTCCACAACCAGTTTCACCAACTAATATTAGTGTTTGATAATTTTCCAAACAATATAATATATGATCTCGATATTTACGAATCGGAAGACGTTCACGTTGTGCTTCAATTTCCAAATTATGATGTGCGTTAAATATAAATGTTGTCACCCGATCATCTGTTGATTGAGCATCTCTTTCAGATGCAAATGAATCAGATTCGTCTGCGATGATGATAATATATATATTGAAATGGGAAGGAAAAAGAAAATTATTTATTAAATTATTTTTACACAGAAATGTAATTATAATAAAATTGGTTATAATATATACTTGACTAATAAGCCTTAACTTAATAACTAACTAACTAACTAACTAACTACCCTCTCACCCATGCACACAAATATTTAAATAAAAACATCATTACAACATTATTTTCAAAATATAAATTATATTGATGTCATATATTACAATATATTTCTTTACCTCATTCCACATCCATCATTTCATATTGTATATATATTATATTTTATTTATACTATTACTAATGAGACCGAAATTATAATGTTCATTGCGACTTACAACCTTTTGTAACCCTTAAAATAATTATTGTTGTGGTTGTTGTTACATATACATTTTTATATTTTTCTGATTATTAATTTTATTACTATTATTACCTATTTATTGTACTAATATGTATTTGATTATTATTATACGCATATTTGATATACAACCAACTCCAAAAACCGATATAAATTTAATTTAACATATATGATTAGAAGAATTTTTCATATTAATAATAATAATAATAATAATAATAATAATAATTATAGTGATTTTTATAAATCACACCATTTATTTTATTATGAAAAATTAATTATGTATTTTTATTATTGTAACAAAAGTCTTATATAATTTCCGTTGTAATGTATTTAGTTACATAGAAAATTTGTTAATGGGAAAATTGTAATGGTGGAAATAATTCTATAATGATATCATTGTAGCATATTTTTTTCAGATATTCTAGGACGCATAAAACAAGATTTTTGTACAGTTGTTGTTTTCAATAGAATACGTGTTTTCCATTGTGATTAGCCCTAAATCATAGCACCAGCTAACCATTAATTTCTAAAACCAATACAATGTATTTACATATACAAAAATATATAAAGCTGATTAAATTTGTCAATGGTTTTTCGGTTAAATTTCCCAGATAGATCGTTAATAAAGAAGTCGCCATATATATAAATAATTACAATGGTGACACAAGTAATGCTCGACGTATATTTCAGACTAATTTAAGTAAATAGTTTTTATATACATATTTATGATCAACAACTTATATTTGAATAAAATTATTGCCACTATAAATGTTTATTATGAGTCCGTCGTTGACTTTGTATGTATTTTAAAAAGCTTATATAGAATTTATTATAACAACAATTTCATAAATTACACATATTTTTGTTATAATAAACTAAATAAATAAATAAATAATATATTCTTTATACTAACTACAATATATATATATATAATTCAGTCATTTAAATGTCCAATTTATTATAATTTATGAACTATTGTTACGATACATGGTTTTATATATATTATTAAATTTATTCTATATATATTGATTGAATTTCACATTAAATTCTTAATAAAAAAAACCATCATAATTATTTCTATTAAAATTTAATTAATTTATACACACACACACTGTTGCGTCATATATTATCACATAAATTAATGATTTTATATTTATAACACTTAAAAAAAATTGATATACTAAAATGAACTAATATCTAATTATATTTTTATTGTCTCTTATTTAATATACCATAAAATTATTTATAAAATTCACGCATTGAAATTAATTAAACTGATTAAACCAAAATCTATCTATACATTTACTTATTTTGTATCATTTACTTTACAATTGACATATATTAAATAAAGTTATTTTATTTTAGTCATAGAGGCTTTACCTTGTGTATATTTGAATGTATACTAGAGTTATATTATATTGTCTATATGCTGTAGTAGTGAACGTGAAAAAGAACATACAACAACTGAAACATAAACCAGAAAAGTAAATTCTATATATGACACCTGCAGGCAGCTATATTTAGTTTAAATTAATAATGTACTATATTTGTGGAAATATAAAAAAGGAAAATAAATATTTATAAAGTACTTAAAGATAACTAACTGCGTTATAGAGAATTTTACAAGTAAATAAATAGATTATAATGCATTCAGTGACGGATCATGAATTGGACAGTATAAATAGGTTGCGTCAATCGAATATAGAGTCAAAAAAAAATAACAGAAAATACTCGGAACGATGATGTCCTGAGGAAATTTAAAATGTATACAGATCACTGCAAAAATCAGTTCATTTGACATATTTGAAACCACCATTACTATAATCTAATTTATCAAATTGTGGTGCTGGATTGAGTTAGTGGTGTTCAGTCGCTATCCTTCAGATTATAAAAATTAATTATAAAACACTTAATTTCAAGAGTTCACGGAAATCAACGAAAATGTCGAGCCGCAACTGATTATTTTTATTAAAAGATAAAATGCGCGGATTAATGAATGAAAAATTTGTAATTTATATTTATTTTTTTGTAAATGCATATATATATACGATAATTCCGATGCACTCATATATTTGAAATACTCATTGGATAGTGTGTATTGATATAGCAATAGAAATGATAACAATTATTCCGAGTATGGTGATAAGAATGTGTATTAGTAATCTATATTACAAAGAAAAATTTTAATATTGATATATAGAGTGTCCCTTAAACTAATACTACTTATGCGATATATCCTGGAAAATTTGCAATGAGAATATAAAATTTTAGGTGCCACTATACTATCCGTTTCCCCTTGCCTTATTGGAGAAAAATTCATGATCTCGTAAAAATCAAATGATTCTATATTTATTCGCTATTAAAAAAAAGTACGTTCTTTACTTGGTTTTTGTGCGGCGACATTTTCGCATTAAAATTCTACATAAGTTTGTATATACACACTGCTCAGCAAGTCTGTGTGTGCTATCGATCGATACAAATATAGTAATTAGAAGCCATAGTTTTGTAACACTTATGGGTCCAACGTTTTAACGTAACAAAATCATTGCACTGTATCTATTTTACATGACAAAATATACCATTTTGCTCACGCAATATTGACCCGGTTGTTATTTAGTTAAAGTTTGAAAGTAATTGCAACAATACAAAACAACAATTGTATAAATGTAAATGTTTACCCTGTATATTAGCAGCAATTACGAAGTCAATTCACGTTAATTGATGGGTATAAACGTAATAAATTCGCCACATAATTATTTCTAACATATTTATATATAAATAGCTCCATTAACATTTTATTGATAAGATAATTAATATATTTAGTATAGAGACGACGATACGGTGGGTGTAAAATGATATATACGATGCGCTTAATATAAACGACTTTCCGTATTGGTGTGGTTGAGTCATCAATTATTTTTGAAGTATAATGCATCAATTTATAAAGAATGGTCGCAACGATTTAAAAGTGGTGATTTAGATGTGAATGCGACAAAAAACATTGAACATATAGATTTGGAAACATTTATAGATGAAGATCGCATTGTGAAATAGTACAGTATTGCTCCATTCGACTACCATTCCGATCCATTCTTTCACTTCATACGCGCATTACTTCATATACGACGATATATCGGAAAATTAACTTGATGACTGGATCTATCGTGGAATTAGTTTATTGCTCGTAAGATGGGTGCAAAAGTTGTAGCAAACAATGTATATGTATACAATACAGCCGCATTAAAATACCAGGTATTGCTTATTTCAAGTTCATTGCCAATACCCTGATGTGGCGTTTGTCTTTAGCAATTACAGTTTTGCGACATTTATTATCCTTTGGTTAACCCCATGACACATTATACTCCATCTTCAACTAATATATAAAAATAGATTATTATATTGTTTATTGATTAGATTAAAAAAGTTATTATAATGATTGTGGACAGGTGCGCGTAGCGTAATCACGAACTAAAATGACAAATTGAAATTAATATTGCCGTGTAATTATTGATACAATTTGTTAAATCATTCTGTTAATGCATATATAATTTTGTTTGAAAACATCAATTCAAATGTTAAATATATATCAACGATGATTATTTTAATCGTCCAAGTTTAAAGCGAAACTCTAAATGGTCTCAATATTTTAAGACATAAAGTTCTAAATAGCTGATCTATCAGTCAGATATTTCTAAACGCTTAATTTCAAAGCTTGCGGACACACAGACAAGAGACAACTTTAGGTTTATCTAAAATCCATTAAAATATCAATCAAACCATATAACTTAACATTTACTGTGGACACAAGAAAATTAGATTCGCTCTATTCCAATTACAAATTATACTTATCTTACAAAAATATAATAAAGTCTCATAATATTTTTAATTCATAATAAAGTCTTATTTTCATATATATATTGAAATTGGATTAATGTTTGAACAGCTGTTATTTATTTAATGATAAGATCATTATGGTTTTTTTATTTCTATTCTATAATGTGTGTTTGTTAGTCATATATAGATTTAAAATATTTTTATGTATTATATCAATTTAATATATATATAATACCCAAAATACTTATTATTGACTTTATTTATTATCATATATATTGTGTATTTCTTATGACTTATATAATATATGATTAATGGCATTGTTTGGCTATACACACTTATATTAACACTGCTGTCAAAATTAACAGCAAATTAACACCAAAACTCACAAAAGTGTTGTAGTTTTTCTTTACATTAAGATCCATCGAATACCAACACCGATTATGGCAATATAATATTATGATGTACATTTGGTGTGGGAGCATCTAGATATGGTATACTACAATGAGATGTTTACTGAAACCATTAATGAGGATGGAATCAATGTCAATGTTGAGGAAAATACTGAAACAACACCATCCACAATATATACATATAACGATAGACATGACAACGCCCGGTAAAATGATTACCCCAAATTAATCAAATGGTATCCCATTTTAAAATATTCCACTGAGAAATGTTACATATTCCGTATACTTTTTTCCATATCAAATTACCATATAAGTCTATATATAGTCAATCCGTCTCTGAGCAGCAAGAATCAAATATATCATTTTGTACTCATAATCACGAAATCATAGGTATACATCCAATACCAATGACATTGCAAATAAAAAAAAAATTAAGTAAACATAATAAAAATTTAAGAAAACTTGTTATTTTTTTATTTTTCAACAATAATTAACATCGTCATCGTTGTCTTATTTAACCGGTTGATTATATATTTATATACTGTTTTATTAAACCGACACATTTTATAGTACATATACACACGAAATGTATTAAATAACTTAA